>CM037842.1:29234188-29514905 GCA_021234535.1 Stichopus chloronotus | reverse complement strand
AGTTACCTTGCTGAAGAAAGTATACTTGCGATAGACTATGAGAGACTACCGCACTAAGAGAGATATGGATAAATTAAAGTAAATTGAATGGAGCACATTTTTAGGAAGGACATGTTTTAGTCTGCTAACTAACATACTTAGCAACTTATGAACATATGTAAAAGATGTCGATCTTTCCAGGTAAGTGTTGAATCGATGGACACTCCTAAAATATTAACGCAAGTAGCAAAATGTTGATTTTCGTTATTGATAACAATAGAAAATCCATACGAATGGCTGTGCGGTGGGTTGGAGACCACACAATGTGCTCTACAAATTTTGAGGAAAAGCTGATTTGAAGCAAACCAATTAAAGTATAATTCAAGTTCATTATTCACATTTTTTAAGCCTTTGTACATTAGTGCCTTTGAAAAATATGTTGGTGTCATCGGCAACCATGACTAACGAGGATTTTGTAGAAACAGATGTAATGTCATTTACCAAAATAATAAAGAGTAGAGGTCCAAAAATAGAACGCCAAGTTTTTTCTAGATGATTTTGTCAATACATTTAGACGAAGACATTGAATGAAAGTCTTTCCTTGAAGACGTCTTTGATTATATCTTTCATTATTTCGAATGCTTTGTTAGCTTTGGCAGATTGTGCAGACCGAGGGCATAGTTTAAGGGTAACTTAAGCGTACCGTGAACCATCACTGTATTGGAAGAGAACCTCCCTCAGAAAACGTATCCATGCAAAAATACTGATTTTCTTGGCCACGGGCCAAGTGACTCTGCTACGGTAAGAAACATAGGCCACACAGATGGTTGTATTGGTGATTCGTCAGTCACAAAGTAGAAGAAATGACTTACATTTTGAGATGAGACAGGTCGTTTTCTTTTTTCTATCAAGCGCTGGACTTGGATGTATTTCGTCTGTCTTCCCGATCTACCTTGATATAGGGCCTTCCTGGCTCACGTGGATGCTGCGTGTACTACCAAAAAAAAAAAAAAAATGTAGGTCGACGGCTTTTCTCTGATCTCCAAAAAATCCTTAAAATTTCTCTGTTTACTAATTGTCAGCTTGTTCCTGTGCATGTGTCCTTATTCTTTAATTTTCTCATCACGTTTGGAATGGCTCCTTAGAGAAATAATGCCACCAACACGAATTCAACCAACATTTTAACCAAGTCCGTTCTATTTGGGTGTCTATACTGTACGTATCTCACAGTCAACATCATCATGATGATTCGATTCACTTATATACTAAATGAGAAAGTCTGAACGAGCTCAAATTAGCCTGAATCAGAAGGTTTCTAACAGGAGCTCAAATTGGTGCCTGCTATAATTACAGCAGTGAAAGTGTTGTTCTAATATAAAGAATGCTTTAACATTGTTGATGCAAGATAAAGAATAACAAATCAGTCGACATTTCCAAGGATCGACAGAAGGATCAAATCACGATGTGAAGTCATATTGCTCTCTAAAGAGTTTGAACAGTGTGCTCCCAATGGTTGCGAATTGATTGCGTACTGAGAAAGAGTGTAGTGTGTCATAATTGAAAGACTAATGGGTTGTCAACTAAAGACGTCGATTTGTCCTATCGCCTAACCCTTAATCCCTATACTACCTTCAACGAGTGGCCCGTCCAAAAAGGGGCATTATTGTATGATGCCAGGGACAAAATGTATAAGGTGAAGACCACCTCAATTAGGGAACCGGTAATTGCGATGAGTACCTGAACAGCCTTCAGCCTGATGAGACACAACATGTTTTCAAGTGTTTGACGGAAAGATTTTCATCGTAGACGGAAACGATAGTAAACGACGACATGTACCCGATCATCTGTCGTAGATCTGGAATCACTATGGTCTAATCCAGATCCGCTATATATTAGGCAGACATGACGGGTAGAACGTAAATGCATGTTTCTCTCCATGCGTATCATGGACAGTTTGCGTACGCATTGACTGTACTTGTGCACTAATATGTGACAGTGTCCATTAAGTGTACTGGAACAGTATGTGATTAGCGTGTAAGTGCTGACTTAATGACGCTACTATAGCACTTTGTCCACTTTCTGTCGTTTGTCGACTTCAATCTGCTCTGACCTTTTCTTTTCTATCCTATCTTCTGTTGTTTTGATAAGTGGTATTTTGTGCAAGGTTTACTCCCTCAAAAAAACAAATACTGTTTAATCTCTTAGATGCAAAATGGTGCAATATGTTGTTGTACAGAGATGAATTCTACACCACCATACTCATAGGTCATACAAAGTTCAGTCTTCCGGTGTTTACTAGAGTTTATTAAACTTTCCTTTATTTCCCTCAAGCAGTCAAATTATACAAGGTAAAACATTAAAAATAGAAACCTTAGACATTGTTCGTAGAAAGATTTTGCAATACCTAGCTGATTGGTATAAATCACCGGTAGCAACCATTTGCATATCATGCCATGGACAATCGTTTGCTCTATGATTGGTCAACGTTGTCACGTAGTCCTCGTGACCATCTACCCCGGGAAGCCACCAGGCCAAGTGTCAGCCACAGTGCCCACACTGGTAAATCAATCGTCGAACTGTCAACGTCGTTCTCTCTGTACACTATGTGGACCTGTGTCATCTTATCTCTCCTCGCTTTCCTGCTTTTTGTCATCGTCATGTAAATAAACGGTATACGCTTTTCTCTCTGATTTAATCATCTCCGTCAATTTAATTCTCGTGTATTTATGTGGCAGTCGAATCAAAGAATAAAATGGAACTCTGATCGTTAAATTGGAACCTCTCTAAATACTTCTGTTCTGACGTCTCTCTCTACTGTAACGGAAACTTTCTGTGTCACTAACACTGGAGCAGTCATACCACGACTGAAAAACCACCTAAACCACCCATAACACGACAACATAAACTAAAACTGGCAACAACGATGTCGAAATTATTCTCTGAAAATTTGCATAATTCATGCGGGAAGAACCAAAACATTTGATCACAATACTTTATTTAAAATGAATGTCAGTATTTAAGAGAGAAGCTTAAATAATTATAATTAATGCAAGAAGAACCGAAAAGGTTGAGTACAGTTCTTTGCACTGACTCAGAAATGAAATTGTCACAGACTTCCTGTAGAATTTCCAAACTGTACTTGATAAGCCTACTGAGACTTTGCTAAATTTAATTGTATAATGATGTTAACGATGTTTGCGACAATTTCCTCTATATCTTTAAGATACGTTGTAGTAACTGTTTTACTTGCTTCACAATTAAAAGAAGTAAAAATAACTTCAGACAAGACTGAATAACCACAAGTGCTTTTAACTCATGCGATAATAAAAAGAAATTGTACAAAAAGTACTTGCGGAATCGTACATGTACCTAACACTGTCTTTAATGCAATTGCAATCGTCTCACTACTGCATGGGGGGTGGATCCATCTCCAAAAGTGGGGGACGTGACTTTTCAGTTTATGAATAGTCGTACTTCTTTGGGAGGGGGTATATGGGGGATGCCCTCACCCAATTTGGAAAAAAATGGCAAATGGTATAATGATTTGGTCAAAATTTAGCCTACCTCTTAAAATGTAGTGTCACTTCTGCAGTCTATGTTATATCCAGTAGGCCTACACTTTTTACATAAAAAAATTGGGGTCCTGTCATTGTGATATCTCAAATCAAAAATCATTGCAATGGCTGATCTTCAGTAGGTACTGTATTCTGAAAACGTACGATCATTTCAAAAGTCCATAAAAATCGTCCTTTTTTACTGCATATGTCCAAACATATGTTTCTTTCTTGTTTTTTTTTGTTTTGCATATGTGTTTACATACTTCTCTGATTCCAAAAACAATTGTAAATACTATGATCACATGACAAATGTAAATTGTTGACAATATTAATGGGTGAGATCATACAGATGTACTAGGATGTGCTCTAGTCTACTAGTAGGTAATAAATTGATCAAATGGAAAGTTACTACATATTCATGTCACGAGTATTGGGGGGAGGTACTAAACACTGCAGGTATACAGGTAATGACATGTGACTAACCATATGTAGTATGTAGTTGACCCATAGAATTAATTTCTGCGAGTCGACGAGAGTGCCTCACACTAGAACCTGTTCGTGGCAGAAGACATGTTATCACTTAAAAGGAAAGCTGTAAACGACAAATGTTAACTGAAAACATATGATATAGTCACTGCACTGCTAAAACCTTAAAAGATATTTACATTATAGTTATATATATAATAAAACAATAAAATTGACATTATGAATGTTTTAAATTAAAAGAAGTGTGCTCAGAATTCAGTGTTTTGACCAGTTATTGCAGTTTTTGATCTCATTATTATGAAAAGTGGATGAGACATTTGGGAGATGTTCCCCTCTCCCAAAAAAGTGAGGGGACATCTCTCCTGACTACGTCCCACATGATCCAAATAATTAGATATTGAAAGTAGGCCTATGCATACACATCATTTCAATAATTGTAATGGGATACGGAGCTGTATCAAGTCCATTATAAATGGAAAACCTCCTCTTCTGATAGATGAAATTGAATATATTTACATATGTTGCTCCTGTTTCTGTTGACAAAGACATTGCTAATACTTAAAAACTAATGACACAAATGTATTGGTCCTGTCACTTAACGGAAAATTCAAAATATTATAAACTCGAGTACTTATAGGGATAAGCGAGGTCCCTGCTGCTGATTCTGCCTCTTTAAAGGCAAATAGGCTGGGTGTTTAGAATACACCAAGATGGCCTACAAAGAAAAGAAAGAAATAGATTTGCTCTTTGTTATGCCATTCAGTCTCATCAATAAACATTTGTGCAAGCTTCACCTCACCAAAAAACTTGATTATGTGTGTGAAAAGTAATGGAAGATGATGCATCATTTGAATTTGGAAAGTTTGGGTGAATCCTATCCTTTCTTTTTTGAATGATCTTTTATTTTACAAACATTGGTTTTAAAAATATGATGTTTTCTGTAAAAGCAACGCCCTTTTCTCTATAAAGTCCACTAAAAACAATGAAGTTACGGAGATGATGGTGTCACAGAAAACTCTGCTTCTTAACACCGTGGCATTCATTCTAACTTTGTTAAAGGTGTTGACTATTTTGAGTTAGGTATGTGATCTACTAGTTATTCATTTGTAACTAATCATTCTCACACCAGTGTAACACCCTGTGGCTGACTTACAGAAAGCTCTTCGAGTTGTTCTTGTATTCAAAAGTGAGAAGAGAAAATGTGAAATACAGATCAACTTCTGTTCGATGTATTTTTCCCGTGTTGTTCTTATTGATGTATTTTATGATAATTTGGTTTTCTTCCTGGAAGATAAACCAATCACAGTTTCCTTCATTTGATTTATTAACAGATGCATGTCAAAATAACAAATATAGATATATTTGTGTATCTTCCAAAAGCATTCAACACCTTACATCATAATATCCTTCTCAGTAAACTTCATCACAATGGTATCTGTGGCTCCACTCATGTATTGCTTGTGATTACCTTTTAAATCATTCCCAGAGTTTAACAGTAAAGTAACATTTCAACTCTTTATCCATACACAGTGTGTTACACATGAAAATATGTGGGAAACTGAAAGCATGAGCTACGAAATCGCACATAAATGTACTGATACTTTCAATGGACACAATAACTGATTACTACACAATACTGTTTATTTGCAGGCATCCAACATAACACCAAATATCATCAACCCTGTAGTCTGGACATACATTACAAGACAACTGTAGGATTGGTGGTGTCAAAGAGAACACACAGTGTCAAAGTGGTGTCAAGAGAACACATAGTGCCAAGTGGTGTCAAAGAGAACACATGGTGTCAAAGTGGTGTCAAAGAGAACACACAGTGTCAAAGTGGTGTCAAAGAGCTAGAAAGTAAGAACGCATGACTCATGAACCCAGACCATGACTTGTATTTGTTACTCTGTGAGTTAAGTTGACAACCATATAAATGCACAATTAATCTGAAACTTAAACAACCACACAAATAATATACACTGATGAAAATCTGAAATTGAACAGATTTGAAGCAGCCAAACAATCACAGAATACACATTAACTTGGAGTAGTCAGCAATCACAGGATACATATTAACTTGGAGTAGTCAAGCAATCACAGGTAATACATTAACTTGGACCAGGCAAGCAATGACAGGATACACCTAAACTTGAAGAAGTCAAGCAATCACAGAATACACATAAACTTGGAGCAAGCCAAGCAATTTCAGGATACACATTAACTTGGAGTAGACAAGCAATCACAGGATACATATTAACTTGGAATAGTCAAGCAATCACAGATAATACATTAAATTGGACCAGGGCAAGCAACGACAGGATACACATCAACTTGGACCAGTCAAGCAATCACAGAATACACATAACATGCCTCTCTAATGGCCGTTAGATTTAGGTTGCATCTAAAAACCCGCCGCATTAACTTTGCGGAGGTTTGCAGTTGGTTTTAGTGAGTGATGAGAAGCATCCTCCACTGTGTGACTGTGGATTTATTACATAACCAATCAAACATCTCAATTAGCTGTGCACACAATGACCTCCAGCCAGTGGAGGTAGTTCTGGCAAGAGGATGTTCAATTCATAGCTAGTCAATATGTAAATAAACTCTTGCATCTCACAGAGCTCAGTGAAGTGTGTTTGCTGAAGAGATTAAGTTCCAGAGCATCAGTGATTAAAAGAGCTTTAACTTGCAACCTAAGTCGAATGACCAGAAAATCATCATGAACTTGGAGAAGTCAAGCAATCACAGGATACACATAACCTTGCAGCAGTAAAGCAATCACAGGATACACATAAACTTGGACCAGTCAAGCAATCACAGGACACACAGAAACTTGGAGAAGCCAAGCAATCACAAAATACACATAACCTTGGAGCTTTCAAGCAATCACAGGATACACATAAACTTGGAGCAGTCAAGCAACCACAGGATACACATAAACTTGGAGAAGTCAAGCAATCACAGAAACACATAAACTTGGAGCTTTCAAGCAATCACAGGATACACATAACCTTGGAGCAGTCAAGCAATCACGGGATACACATAAACTTGGAGCAGTCAAGCAATGACTAGATACACATAACTTGGAGCAGTCAAGCAATCACAAGATACACATAAACTTGGAGGCAGTCAATCACAAAATACATGCAAACTTGTAGATTTCATTCAAAGTTTAAGATATTTCCAGTAATGGTCAAATGAGGACAAAACACAACAACATATGGCTCCCAAGGGCTGAACAGGATTACAAAATGGTCTTTATTCTCATACAAGATTGCTTAGCTTAGTGTCAAAGTAACAGCTAGGTCATTACAAGGCTGGGAAATTTTTATGTATAAATACACAAGTAATTGATGAGTTTCACATATATCAAGCAAAGCTCTTACCTGATAGTCAAAAGGCAATAGACATGCAGTTTCTCTTATTGAAATATATGAGTTAACATGATTTTGGCCCTTGACCTCAGGTGACTCAAAATGACCTTGGACCTTTACCAAAAACAATCTAGCGATCATCTACTCACAATGGGAATCCATATACTAAATAAAGAAGATTCCACACAGTTACCCTTCTTTAGATAGTGTTTACAAGGTTTACACAGTCTGACCTCTGGTGACCTTAAATGACATCTGACCTCAACCAAAATCAGTGAGGATCCTCACCTCAGTGTAGGCAATCTACACAATAAGTAGAAGATCAGTCAAAGTTACCCTTCTTGATATATTTAATATTTTCACAGTTAGGCCACTGGTGACCTTAAATGACCTTTGACATCCACCACAAGAAATAGAGATCATCTAAACAGTATGACCAAATTACAGAGTAAGTATGAGAGCAGTCAAGGCCTAAGTTACTCTCAGAGAGATATCATGTTTACAAAGTATCCACAGTATGACATCTGCTGACCTCAATGACTTTGATCTCCACCAAACAATTAGGGTCATCTACACAATACGGTCAGCCCAATTTACACCTATGCAATCAGTCTAGGTTACCGTCTTAAACATATTGTTTACAAGGTTTTCACAGTTTGACCTGTAATGACCTTAAATGACATTTCCCCTCCACCAAAAACAATAGGGATGCATCTAGTCAGTTTGACCAACCAATGTACTAAGTATGAGATTTGTCACGGTTAGCCCTCTTGAGATATTGTCTACCAGCAAAGCATCACACACGCATGTATACATACACACATACACACACCCTCACACACATGATCAGCATGTTATCATCACAGTGATTACTTCAGCCTTTGGCAAACATATCAAAAATCCTGTAACTTGCCATCAGTTTACAATAACTGTTACAACATTGTTCAAGGAAAACTCAATCAGATAAAGTTATCATTTCATCTTCATTTATTTTTGTGTTATAAAGAAACACATCAGTTCAGAGGATGCACATGAACAGTGTATATGATATATAAAATTGTTATTAATATACAGGCTAATGTTGTTATTTCACAATCAATCTAAACAAACCTCTTCAGAGTTGCAGAAAATATACTAAAATGAGACCATCCACATTACCTGAGATAAGGTGATACTTAGAAAACACAATGTACTTCATTACCTTGAGAAGAAACTACTCTCACTCTAGTAAGATTTCAAGTTCATATAGCATGACTTAAAAAATATTTCATAAAGTTTTAACAATGACTTTCTTTACTAAGCAATTACTGATACATTGAATAATTCTTGATTTAGGGATTTGGAAACATTTTACCATAGACCAGATCTTCACTCTTTTGATATTCTGACTTCATATAGGTCTGATCTCTTCTGTATTGATATCGGTATCTGCTCTCGTATCTCATTAACTCTATCCATGCTAAGATCTGCTGATACAATCTGTTCTTTCTCATCGGCCTTAACAAGAATATCACCCCTGCATAAACAAAGATAAGAAACTACTAAGAGAAATAATCAGAAAACAGCAAAAGATGACAAACATAGCACTCAATAAACAAGAAACAACTAGACCTATATCCAGGGGGGTTCAGGGGGTTTGGACAACCATCCACCCTCACAATATCTGGAGTTCCTATGATACCAGGAACACATTAGCAACTTATATAATGGGTCTTAACTTATTTGTCATAATTGTCTGGTAAGGTGTTCCCCTTAATCGAACATCCCTGCACTGAAAAAAAAATGCATGTTAGCCTGACAACAGCACTGCAGGAACAGCATCTGGTTAAAATTCTAACTTGAACGAAGTGTGAGTGATGACAAGATCTTGAATGTATTGTTAGAGTATCAACATTCAATGGTAGAAATTGGATGGATTCTATATGGCCAGTAATGTGACTGAAGAATGAATTATATGAAAACTAAATTCAACCAACAGTAACACTTGAATGGATTATATGAGTATAAAGCTCCTGTACGACCAGTTACATTTTATTTTGATCTATTTAGAATGATTATTTCAAGAGGATCACACTACCTAATCTTAAGCCTTTTCAACTTGGAGGTATTTGATTTTCGGTTATACTTACATCAGATAACCTAATACTGAAATAATAAATACTGAGTGACACTAATTCATTTCACTTTGAATTATCCTTCTTTACATCATTGTTAATGGTCTTTTCACCTGACACTGAATTTGTATCACAAAGGATCTATGCAAATCGTCTTTGCTGGGATGATCAAAGTACCAGCATTATTAATCTATTTGTGTTGTAACTTTACATACTTTGTATCCATTTCAAACAAGAATGTGAGCTCCCTCTGATACTTTACCATGGGCTGACAATTGTACTGTGTCCCATGCAATGTACGTAGCATTGGTGTCTCTTGCAGGTGACACAGTCACAACAAAGAGCTGATTGTCAATTGCCCTGAAAAAGAATTATAATAATAAATATGTAAATGCATTTGGAAACCAGTCCAATGATGATACTCCATTTCCCATTAATTGACTTTACTTATGTATTAACAATCATAATATAAGCAAAAAGGGATTTCCAACTTGAAGTATATTAAGCAATACTTAAAACAAGACCTAACTGAAACGTTTGTGTTACTAGCTTAACCTCTAATCATGATTAATATGTGATAAGAGAAATAACACTGTTCATTTCATATCAAGGTTAAGCACATGGGGCTGAAGACACATTTGTTATGCTTGTTTATGTAATCCTATGTTTTTTTCTACCGGTTTGTTCGTTGTGGGATTCTCTATGATCAGATATCTACATTACCTTATAGTACTTGCTTTTGGTGACAGTCATTGGTACAACCCGTTTTTTTTTTGCTTCTTGTAAAAGACATCTGCATTACCTTACTGTATTTATACATGCTTTTATGTTGGTGTGTGTGATAGGCATATTAAAGGGAAAAAGGGCGTTTGGAATACACCAACATGACGTTCTAAAGAAGTAGCTTTAGTCATTATTAAACCATTCAGTCTCATCAATAAACGTCTGCCAAAGCTTTATCTCCCCAAAACATTATGCATGTGATGAGTAACGGAAGATGCATCATTTGAATTTTGAAAAGTTTGGGTGAACAAATTAGTGTTGAGCAACAAATAACTAAGTTTCTATCTGTGAGAAACTTATTTCTTGAAAAAAAAGACTACTGTCCTTCCTTATTTTGAATAATCTATCATTCTGCATTGACAAACATTGGTTTTAAAAGTATGGATGTTTTCTGTAAAACAAACGCCCTATTTCCCTTTAACTTATTGCTCTTTATATTTGCTTGCTGTGACATTCATTACATTTACAATTGCTTGCATGAGTAAATCTCACTTTTCAAATTCTTACATGCTCATTCTCTTCTTCAGTGCATATCAACAATTAAAAGGGAAAATGAAGCACACTGAATCGATACCCGATACAAAGAGACGTAAGCTCTCTTCAGCTGAAAAACTACACTGCAGTATGAGAAAGATTCAGTTAAATTTATGATAATTTTTCCTTCATTCTCTTTGTATGACCTTTATGTGGCGCAGCAGTCATCTGTATTATTTTTAATATCATACTTATATTTTCTTGTTGTGGCAGTCATCTTTTCAATCTTTTTGTATTTGCTTGATGTGACATACCATTATTTTACTTTATTCCATTTAAATGTGTTTGTTGTGAGAGGCATCTGCACCATCTTATCCTATTTGTAGTATTTGTTTAAGCCTGGCTGTGACAATCATATGCATTACCTTATTGAATTTTTATGTGCTTGCTGTGACAGCCACATGTTCCACTTACTGTTACTGACATGTATTACCTCATTGTGCTGATATTAGCTGGTGACAGTCACCTATATTACCTATCACATTTAAATTTGCTTGCTTTGACAGTCAGGAAACTAAACCCAGCCACTGGTGGAATTTTAATGAGAGTAGGAATGCTAGTCACAGCCACAGCCACTGGTGGAATTCCAACTTAATGAGAGTAGGAATGCTAATCACAGCCACTGGTGGAATTCCACCTTAATGAGAGTAGGAATGCTAGTCACAGCCACTGGTGGAATTCCACCTTAATGAGAGTAGGAGTGCTAGTCACAGCTACTGGTCAAATTCCACCTTAATGAGAGTAGAAATGCTAATCACAGCCACTGGTGGAACTCCACCTTAATGAGAGTAGAAGTGCTAGTCACAGCTACTGGTCAAATTCCACCTTACTGAGAGTAGGAATGCTGATCACAGCCACTGGTGGAACTCCACCTTAATGAAAGAAGGAGTGCTAGTCACAGCCACTGGTGGAACTCCACCTTAATGAGAGTAGGAGTGCTAGTCACAGCCACTGGTGGAATTCCACCTTAATGAGAGTAGCAATGCTGGTCACAGTCACTGGTGGAATTCCGCCTTAATGGGAGTAGGAGTGCTAATCACAGCCACTGGTGGAATTCCACCTTAATGAGAGTAGGAGTGCTAGTCACAGCCACTGGTGGAACTCCACCTTAATGAGAGTAGGAGTGCTAGTCACAGCCACTGGTCAAATTCCACCTTACTGAGAGTAGGAATGCTAATCACAGCCACTGGTGGAACTCCACCTTAATGAGAGTAGGAATGCTAGTCACAGCCACTGGTGGAACTCCACCTTAATGAGAGTAGGAGTGCTAATCACAGCCACTGGTCAAATTCCACCTTAATGAGAGTAGGAATGCTAATCACAGCCACTGGTGGAATTCCACCTTAGTGAGAGTAGGAGTGCTAATCACAGCCACTGGTGGAATTCCACCTTAATGAGAGTAGGAATGCTGATCACAGTCACTGGTGGAATTCCACCTTAATGGGAGTAAGAGTGCTAATCACAGCCACTGGTGGAACTCCACCTTAATGAGAGTAGAAGTGCTAGTCACAGCCACTGGTCAAATTCCACCTTAATGAGAGTAGGAATGCTAATCACAGCCACTGGTGGAACTCCACCTTAATGAGAGTAGGAGTGCTAGTCACAGCCACTGGTGGAACTCCACCTTACTGAGAGTAGGAATGCTGATCACAGCCACTGTTGGAATCCCACTCTCATTTTCATCATACAAAATGACATTCATTATATGGCCACATAGATAGATGCATTGTAACAGGATGACATCAAGGAACCGGTTGTGGGGATGTTAAAATTATATTTTGTCCTTACCTTCCCCTTTGAATTGCTTCCCAATGAGCTTCACCTGTTGTCATATTAAATGCCCCTGGATATACTATCAGTTTACAACCTAAATGTAAACAATACAGATAAAAGAAAATTGTCCCAGTACTTCTGATAATCACTCATACCTTCTATAAATGCAATGTCACCCTGCAACAGTCACCATATGATCATAAATCTGCACTACTTCAAAATCTGAGCTGACAACAATAATTGAAATTCAGACTAACATGAAGTAAACAAGTAACATGCAGTGACAGGTCTTCTAAAACATTCTACATAGATACCTCAAAATTAAGGCATTGAGGGGTATTTTCTCATATCAAACTTGTCACCTGATCTGTACTCCCCAGTGTTTTGACATTCATTCTGCCCACAATGTAAAAATAATGAATTAATAAATGTTCCATTCAGCAGAAATCTCCTCAAATACCTGTAATGGAGGTTAAGGCTGCAGTGTGTCTTATTTTCTCTCTGACACAGTAATATGTAATCAAGTAGACAATAATCATGTAACAGGGTTAAAGACATTGAAAATTTCACCATGAAATACTTTCTACCAAACAAATGTCAACCTAATGTAGACCTGTGGTACATTTACAGATGGATTTTTATCTGGACTAATTTTCAGGTAGTGAGACCTAACATTTTAAAACATGACAAGCAAGTAATTTAATAATATCTTGGTCATCCTCCTCGTAGCTACCCATTCAATTTTAATACCAGCCTCTTCCCCAATTTGGCAACATTTTACATATAGACAACTTCATACAGTATGTACAGCACATCAGTTGCAATTAAGTCATTTGAAATAGGACTAATTTATATTTATGTCAGTTAACACATAATCCATTCAATATCTAATGAAGATGGAAGTCATGTACATGCCAATAATACATTGAAGTGCTATGCATGCAACATGGAATTGACTAGAAAATTAAATGATACTGTAACAGTTCAGCTAGATTATCTACCAGGCATGTTGCTATATGTAAAAAGTGAATATCACAGGAGACAACCTGTCACTACCTGGCCTCTCTATAAAAAGAAATAACTTCACTGTAGGTTTAAAAATAGATGTAATTTGGATTTTATTTAGCCTGTACTGTACATAGCATCTGATATTACCATCTTGAAGAACAATCTTACACCAAAAGTCTCTTCTACATCACAAAAAGGATCACATACTCTTATGGCTTCCAATATCTCATTAAAGTTGTTGAGTCATTACATTTCTACTCACCTAGGGTCTTGTAGATTTGAGCAAGCTCTGCAAACCTCATGTCATAGCAGATTCCTATGCCAACCTTACAAAATGCTGTGAGAGGATTGAAACAAAGATTAAGTGAAGATAATTAACTTTCATTCCCAATTTCTAATTTGGTGCAAATCTTATCAAAGATACTCTGGCAACAATTTCATTGTAGGTTGACAATAATACTGCACTGATTTGATTTATCCTTGAATAAAATATACTATGAGAAATCTTTCGTACACTGTAGAAAACATATCAGTACATTTTAAACTAAATAACTGTGGCAATTTGAAGAACATCAAACCCCATACAAGCTTTAAACTTATCATCATTTGCTCGAATAATGCCAGTAATGGGATTTCAATTCTAAAATAATTTCATTGCAGACCATTCAAAACCATTAACAACACTATAGGAGACAGGTCTAGTGCTAACAGTGATTGATACATAAGGTTTCTCATTACATGTAATCCATTAGATATGTGAGGCTTGTGATCCATCATATGTTGCTATGTGTGGTTTCTCATTCGATGTAATCAATCAGATAGTGATATGTGAGGCTTTTCATGTAACCCATCCGATATTGAAATGTGAGGCCTTTCATTACAAACATGTAAACTTTCAGGTATTGATATGAGACGGTTCCCAATACATGTAATCCATCAGATATTGATATGAGACGGTTCCCATTACATGTAATCCATTAAATATTGATATGAGAGGCTTCCCATTACATGTAATCCATCAGATATTGATATGAGAGGCTTCCTATTACTGAACATGTAATCCATCAGATATTGATATGAGCGGCTTCCCATTACATGTAATCCATTAAATATTGATATGAGAGGCTTCCCATTACATGTAATCCATCAGATATTGATATGAGGAGCTTCCCATTACATGTAATCCATCAGGATAGATATGAGAGGCTTTCCAATACATGTAATCCATCAGATATTGATACGAGAAGTTTCCCATTACATGTAATCCATCAGGATTGATATGAGAGGCTTCCCATTACATGTAATCCATCAGATATTGATATGAGAGGCTTCCCATTACATGTAATCCATCAGATATTGATATGACAAGTTTCCCATTACATGTAATCCATCAGGATTGATATGAGAGGCTTCCCATTACATATACAGTAATCCGTCAGATATTGATATAAAAGGCTTCCCATTACATGTAATCCGTCAGATATTGATATAAAAGGCTTCCCATTACATGTAATCCATGAGATATTGATATGAGAGGCTTCCCATTACATGTAATCCATCAGATATTGATATGAGAAGCTTCCCATTACATGTAATCCATGAGATATTGATATGAGAGGCTTCCCATTACATGTAATCCATCAGATATTGATATGAGAGGCTTCCCATTACATGTAATCCATCAGATATTGATATGAGAAGCTTCCCATTACATGTAATCCATCAGGATTGATATGAGAGGCTTCCCATTACATGTAATCAATCAGGATTGGTATGAGAGGCTTCCCATTACATGTGATCCATCGGATATTGATATGAGCGGCTTCCCATTACATGTAATCCATTAAATATTGATATGAGAGGCTCTCCATTACATGTAATCCATCAGATATTGATATAAAAGGCTTCCCATTACATGTTATCTGTCAGATATTGATATAAAAGGCTTCCCATTACATGTAATCCATCAGATATTGATATGAGAGGCTTCCCATTACATGCAATCCATAAGATATTGATATAGGAGGCTTCCCATTACATGTAATCCATCAGATATTGATATGAGAAGCTTCCCATTTCATGTAATCCATCAGATATTGATATGAGAGGCTTCCCATTACATGTAATCCATCTGATATTGATATGAGCGGCTTCCCATTACATGTAATCCATTAAATATTGATATGAGAGGCTCTCCATTACATGTAATCCATCAGATATTGATATAAAAGGCTTCCCATTACATGTTATCTGTCAGATATTGATATAAAAGGCTTCCCATTACATGTAATCCATCAGATATTGATATGAGAGGCTTCCCATTACATGCAATCCATCAGATATTGATATAGGAGGCTTCCCATTACATGTAATCCATCAGATATTGATATGAGAAGCTTCCCATTACATGTAATCCATCAGGATTGATATGAGAGGCTTCCCATTACATGTAATCAATCAGGATTGGTATGAGAGGCTTCCCATTACATGTGATCCATCGGATATTGATATGAGAGGCTTTCTTTCACATGTTATCCATCAGATATTGATATGAGAGGCTTTCTTTTACATGTAATCCATCAGATGTTGATATGAGAAGCTTGAGGAGACTAACTATCCACTTGAGTTCACCATGCTATAATCCCAATTGCATAGTCTAGTCCACAAAGTTGTTCTCAAGTTATGCAGTACAAATAAAGTATCTCCAGTGCCTATCGTGATCTGATTTGCTTTTACACAATAAAGGATAATTCTTGGCATTGATGGATATGTGTTTAAAATGAAAACAAAAAATGGTTGGTCAGCTCAGTTTGGTGCAATCAGGTATGACACCCTAGGGCACTGATTCTAGCAATAACTGCTATCAAGTAGCAACTATTAATCCTCCAGGTGCATGCAAGTGGATTGTTCCAACATGGACTGGTCTGACTACCATGCACACTTGCTAAGATAAAATATTAAAACAGCAAAAAAAAAAACTAAACTTTTTCATGACTTTGAATGACATCCTATTTTTTTTTTTTTTTTGAGGTGGTCTTGTACAGTGTCATGATGATAGGTGTAGCATTTTCTGATAAATTTATGATCAAAGCCAACAAGTTTATACAGAGGTTGAATGACTTTGAAATTTCTGGCCAATATTCATAGAAAATGAAGTGCAATGCATAACAATTTTAAACTTCAAACACCTTACTGTTTGTGGGATACTATGTCTATGAGTGTATAAACTACGATCTCTACTGACAGACATATGACTTTAAACCACCATACGATATGACAGAGCTCATCTACTCATCAAAGTCTACCAATGTTGCCAGCTTGAAGATTCAGCAAAACATTCAGCTGCTGGTTCTTTAATTGGTTTTCATTATTCAACCTACAGTGACCTCAAATGACCTTTGATTTTGATGTGAAACAGTCTCGATCATCTACTCACAATGGACTACCAACACATTAAGTTTGAAGTTAAGCAACATTTGATAGCTGAGATAACTTTCTAAATCAGTTTTTAGATTTGAACAGCTGGTGACCACAAATGGTCTCCATGAAAAGCAATAGGGATCATCTAAGTACAATGGAAACCTATAAGCCAAGTTTGAGCTTCCAACAACTTTCTCTTACTGAGGTAACATGTATACAAATTTTTTCAATGGTGTATTCTCTGGAACTCACATAATCTTTGACCTCCATGAAAAGGTAGCCATCATCTACTCAAGAGTGCTACGTATGTGAGTTGTTTGAAACTCTAACAACATTCAGGTACTGAAACATCTTCCACCATAAAGTTTCAGATTTAAACCTCTGCTGGCCTTTGATGACCTTTGACCCCCATGAAAAACAATAGGAATCACCTAATCACAATGGACTACCAACACAGTGTGTTTGAAGTTTAGCCACATTCAATTGCTGAGATATCTTAAGTAATAAATTTCCAGACTTTAACCTCTGGTGACCTCAAATGACCTTTGACATCCATGAAAACCATCCAATAGGGATCACCAACTTACAACAAACAACCAACACATCAAGTTTGACGTTCCAGCAACTTTCCTTTATTGAGATACCGTGTTTACAAGGTTCTCAAACCATTACCTCTATTGACTGTCCAAGACCTTTGAATTCTGAACAAAAATTATAGAAATTATCTACTGACCAAGGGCTACCAATGTGATCAGTATGGAGTTCCAGTTACATTACAATGCTGATCTTGATAGATATCTCCTTTAGTAGGTTTTCATACTTCAAGCTCTGGTGATCTCAAATAAATTGGACCTACATAAAAACAACTACTCACAGTGGACTACATACAAACCAGCTTTGAAGTTCAGGCACATTTCGCTTCTTGAGATATCATGGCTTCAAGCCATGGCATCACATACACACACATGCACATTACATACTTGCAGTCAATGAATTACTGGGTACGGCATACAATTCCCCAGATGGAAGTCACTGGAATTTCCCCGTTTTCAGACGATTGCATGCAGCAAGTGATTGCTAGCAGAGAGGACGCCCTCCAGATATCAGGAGACAGGCCTACCCACAGCCTCAGAATTTTCAGGTAGCCAGTTAATTACCCCCTGCCCGTGAGCAAGGATGGATGTGCGCGGCTCTCGCTCTTACCAACCACTGGTACCTGCTACTTAAGGGAGCTTACGTACGCTGGTACACACACCATACAGTCCATGCATGTATAGATTCCTTGCCAATGTTCGGCAAGGAATCGAAAATGTATGGTAGAGTTTTGAAACTAATACATAGTGACAACTGAAGAAAAAAACATCAGTACAGATAAAGTAAAAAGGAAATGGTTTGAGGGTTTTAACTGCCAAAGGAGCTGAAAATTCTTCTATATTCAACTTATTTTATCACTAAAACAAGTCATGATACTTTAACCATCTGCTTATAAACAGACAACTCACGGGTCTCAAAAGTAGTGAATAAATTCCCAGGAGAAAGGACCTCTGATTCTTTGAATGTGATCTTGCCGGGAATGTCGATATCAAAAAGGTGCATCTGAAAAATAAAAAAAGAAGGCAAAATGTGTTGAGGTTTCCAAGATGTAACCAGCTGGAGCTACTGAAGGTAACAACAATTTGAATTGAGTCTATGATAATCAGAATCAATGTCTGTCCTTGCTAGTTTTTACCTCAGGCAAGAGTCAATGTTTTTTTCAGCAAAATACTTCATCACAGCACAGGACATAATGATTCAATGTATGACATTTTCATGGTTTGCAGCAAGATTTTCTGAAAATCCTTCATACACTAAATATGATACATGTTCAAGCTTCCACTCTTATATGTTCAAGCTTCCACACTTATATGTTCAAGCTTCCACTCTTATATGTTCAAGCTTCCACGCTTATGTTGTTTTTCACAGGTTAACCTCTTACTAAACCAATAGTGCATCTTATTATTTTTACTGACAATATTTTCACAGTTTGACCTTCCCTGACTGCAAGAAACCCTTCACCTAGGTCGAATAAAGTCCCTATAGTCAATGTGGTCCATGCCTTGAACAAACTACATAGGGGATTAGTCTAAAGCTTGCATTCTTGAGGTACTCAGTTTCATCTCTGCTGACCTCAAATGACCTTTGACCTTGACAGAAACCAAAAGGGTAGCTGTGCTCAGTGTTGTTTATTAAATGTAACATATCAGTTTAAGCTTCATCTCTTAAGATTCATTTGAGAGCTTTTAAATTTGACCTCAGCTATCCTTGACCTCAACCAAAAAATGCACTACAGCTCTTGAACTTTATAGTAAGCCTTCATATACAGCAACAAACAGGAGATCATCCCAATCTGACATTCTTGGAATATTGCAAGACATCCAAAACAAGCATGCACCACATACTCTAGAACATACACTGTCATGTCTTTATAGGTTACAATTCTCATACTTATAAAACTAACAATTAAAGTAATATCAAATATGTTAAGGGACCACAGCAAATATTTGGTAATTCCACTGTAATGTTAGTTCAGTCCCAGCATGTAAAAATGAATATTGTTAACGGTTTCCGGACATTCTTGAGATAATGTAATTACAAGCAAAACATCCCAAACTGGTATAATGCACCATGTACACAAACACTGTGATATACCCTCATGCTTATATATAGGTTACAATTCTCATCATCATATGACAATATAACTTATATCAGAAGTATTAATAAAGCAACCATAGTAAATATTTGGTAATTCATTGTAATATTGGCTAAGTAGCATGCAAAAATGAATTTTGTCACGTTGCCAATTATCTGAAAAATTGTTTTTTTTACCTCACAACATATCCATGATTGGTGCTTGAAAATTTTATACTAGGGTAGTAAGACAATATCATTCTAATGCCATGTTAGAATAATTCACATTTCTTTTAACATTTCAGTTATTAACTACTTTAGCTTACAGTATGCTAGGTTACTTGAAGGTATTTAAGCATGTTGGCACCATGACTGGGATACACCTCCACCCCTGACAATTTCCCCCAGGAAATTTCCTCCTCGGGAAAACCTCCACTAGACAATTCCCATTAAAGAATTCCAACAAGAACAATTCCTAACCCAGAGAATTCCTAATCAGACAACTCTCCAAAAAGTAAATAAAAAACAAACAAGTTGGTTCATAGAGAAAATAATGGGGATAATCACACCACTGAATTAGATGGAAAGCACTTTGGGAATAGAAGCAAACAAAAGAAACCTTTCTCTCATGTTCTTATTTTACATAATTGAAAGTTTCATACAAGAAAGGGCCGGTGCAAACTTCAATATAGGTGCAGTCAATAAAGTCGATCCTCAGTGGCTTTTATTTTGGATACTCTGGGTTTCAGATGAAAAGTCAGTCACCACCAAAGTTATGCAGACACAATCTGTATTTACTGTCATTCCTTGGTCACTAGGCATCACTTCATTGCCCCTCAGTTGAAAAAAACAAATCCAGCTGGTCAATGATTTGGATCTTCAAACCTAACTCTACCTATGCCGTAACTTTTAACAGTAACTTAAATTTACTGTGATCTAACTTTTCACATGCAAATGAGATCTGCCATCATAAATTTGTGACAAAGGAATCTGCAGAGACTAAATTTGCTGTAAAGGACTTCCCACGACTTTGCAGCAAAGGAACATCCCGCAACTTTGCGACAAAGGATGTTCCATTGACTTCACCAGAAAAAGTGCTTATTGAAACTTAATTGTACCTACACTGTAGCTGCCCAAGATTGTGCTGCTTTTGGTTTGAACATAGACTCTTTTATATCTGTTAAACATAAATAGGGGCTGGCCAGATTTAAGTTCCTGAAATCGGCTGTAATTGAATCAGATTGGGTAGTGGATGTTGAGATCTAACATAACAATGATAGGCATATATACTTGGGCAAACTTGTTCGATGGCTTAACATATAGAAACTCACATATTCTGAAAGCCTGTACTTAAAGCATGTGAAAACTCTGATCTGTTGAGACCAGTGTTCACTGAGTGGGCATATCAACAATGATACAAGATGATAATTAACTCAGCATTAAGATGTACTAAGTGTTCACTACTGGTATGTGATCACTGGTGCTCAATAATGTGTTGTTAAATGGGAACTATTTTCAAAGATACTACATGCAGGGAAATGCATTAATTGACACATACTGTAATTAGCTAGAATGTACAGTCCACATTCATTTTCATGCATTATTAAGTCAAGCTGGTGAGTTGAATTTATGAACTTTTTCAGTCAAGGAATCACATTAAATTAACTGAGTCAAAATCAACACAATATCAGCAAGATTCAGAAAATGCCGGTATTACCCAGAGAGTATGAAAATTAATGCAGTAATGACATGCTCAGACCTGTTTAAATATTTGTTGATAAACCATATAGCTCCCACAAATTAAGTACTGGTTTGATGTTTTTCAAGCACGAAATCTTACAAAATTTAAATAAAGTATATATTATTACAAAGAGGTCATAAAATCAAACCACCTGCTGGCTGGAATAAGAAGTTCCCATTCTGGAGCATATTGTGCAAAACTGTATGCCTATAATGTTACACTATGAGAACTCAGTGTACTGTATGGATCTCCTCTTCACATTGTAACAGTATATTGGCAATCCAGTTTTCTGTCCCTCTCTGAAATTTGAAAATTCCCAGATAGAACATTTCATCACTGAAGTACTAGCTTACCATGTACAGTTTTTCCTGTAAAAATAAAAGGTGATGTCCAATATATCCAACCTATCACCATTACCTTTTTGCAAGTATATGTAGTAGCTTATGATGTTGGATGGACCAGCTGTACTACTCCATGCATACTTGTGAAGACTGTCTGTATCCGTCACGCAACCAGGGCGAGCCGAATTTTAAAACTGCCTCCCACTGAAGTACAAATTACAACAAAAATGCAGGGGTAACAGGCCTAGTTGCCGGAGGTCAATTGAAAATGTCAGGAACTTCCCACAAAGTGTTTGCAACAATAGTCACAAGAGAAAAGTTTCTTGCTAAGTAACATTTCCTCAATGTAAAATTTTCATGATCAGTTGCAATGACAGGGTCTTCCCATGAAGTAGATGTTCCCTTGCAGTGAAGAAGCAACAACTAGTGGCAAGAAAAGCCCCTCCCTACAAAGTAATATTCCCTCTGCTATGAAGTTAAGTGGACTTGCTGGATAAGTCTCCTAGTGAAAGGATCCCTTCGCAGGGGAGATTGCAGTAAAGTTGCAGTAAAGAAACCCTTTCAGTAAGGAATATAATACAATATTTTTAACAAAGATTTCGCTAGTGTACTAACGTAGCACTAAAACAGTCACGGATACAGCCATGAATGCAGGGTAGTGATTTTACATCCGTCAATAATTGACATCAAGTATACTGTCGGTGTGCCTAAGATGTTGGAATTTTAACTCCTAAGTCATGCATGCCCTCCAGGAGATTGAAAATGAACCAATAGCACCTTCTATTATAGATATGCTACTTCTACTAATAATAAGTTACTCTTCAAGTTTGCTAGACAGTTAGGCCCTCCAAGAGATTACAATAGCTTCATCTGCTATGTACATAGATTAGACATGCATTATAATGAGTCAATGTGTTTTTCTGAAAATACATGTTAGCATGAAGAACCTACAAGAGATTACTTCAAATCCAACATCATCATAGATTAGATATGTTTACTAGTTACATGATGAGTCAATACATCTCTCCCACAGTGAGAATTAGCATGGCCCAACAAGAGATTACAAGGGTCAATGGCATCACCTATTATTATGTTACTTGTTGCTTTGACTGTATGTAAAAATAAAGATATGCGAAGATGTCTGACCTTGATTTGTTGCTTGATTTCTTTGATAATCTGCAAAGTTCCATGACAAAAATCTTAATTACCAAAACAAAAAGGAAATACAGTTACCCTTCAGTGAGAATCACATTACATTTAGTGATTAACCACCATAAAGCAAGAATTACATTACATTAAAGCTAAATCAAAGATTTCATTACAATCAAAACTTACCACCATGAAGTAAAAACTACATTTAAATTTAAAGTCAAGCACCATAAAAGCAAGAATTATATTACATTTAAAGCTATAACCACCACTGAGCAAGAATTACATTACATAAAAGCTAAAGCAAGAATTGCATTACATAGTTACAGTATTTTGTCGGCAGGATATTTTATCATTAGTGCCAAAGTGTATGGCAGAGCCATTGATTTGTGCCACAGTGTAGGGCATAGTCATTGATTTCTTACTTTGTGACAATTAAAGTGATGGCCTTAGAGCAATAATTACATTACTGGAGCAAATATTGCATTATACTTAAAGGTCCATGCACTTCCTCAGTGAGGGCTGTGTCAGCTTCAATTTTCGGGAGGATCTGGTCAAAAGCCTGGTAAACCTTGCATACAAAACGTACTCCATATCTATGACATGTTATTAATATCCATATGTCATAGATACATTTTGTGCGTTAGATGTGCCAGGCATTTCGAGTGAATCATCCAAGGAATTGAAGCAGAGAGCACCCTTACTCTTTGAGAGCGTGGAACTCTAAAGCTTTCCACTACGTGATGCATTCAGCACAGATACTCCTTTTGCTGACATCTCTGAGTTTGCCCATCAAGCTTAATTAAGTATATGGTAGATGATAATTACTCAACTAATACACAGGGTGTATAACCCTTTCATAAATTATACGTTCAGCCAACAGTGCAAACAGAAAACTGTCTTGCTGTGAATTATTAGTCAAATTCAGACTGGACACAACAAACTTCAACAAATGACTAGAACTTCACACATGCCTTTTATTCATAGATGAGTGGGTCATAGCTGTGAGGTGGATTAAAGATTAAGTTGATAAGATCAAAGCAGATGCTGTCTGGGTGAGCAGACACTGGTCGGTGGAAATTTCACGTACTGCTGGTATCGGTGAAGTTTGCCACATGATTAACGAGAATTACAGCAACATTGAAAACTTACCACCATAAAGCAAGAAGTATATCACATCTAAAGTGTACCAATGCACCATAGAGCAAGAGTTACATTGTGCTTACCACCAAAGAGCAAGAATTAAATTACACTTAAAGCTTACCATCATAAAGTAAGAATTATATTACTTTAAAAGTTAAGCAACCCAAAGCAAGCATTATATTACATTAAAGTTAAGCACCACAAAGTAAGAATTGCACCACATTCAAAGCTAACAACCATAGAGCAAAAATGATCTTACATTTAAACTTACAACCAAAAAGCAAGAATTGCATTGATGCTTACTACCATAGAGCAAGAATTACATTCTATTTGAAACTTACCACCATAAAGCAAGAAATGTATTCTATTTGAAGCTTTTCACTGTAAAGCAGGAATTATATATTATATAAAAGCTTATCAACATAAAGCAAAAATTAGTTATATTGCAAGCTTAACATCATAAAAGAAGACTTACATTATGTTGAAAGTTTACCCACATAAAGCAATGATACCACCATAAAGCAAGAACTACATTATATTTAAAGCTTACCACAAAAAAGCAAAAACTATAGATTACCATTTATGGGGTGTTTTGTCAGTAGAATATCTCATTATTAGTACCAAAGTGTATGATAGAGTCACTGATTCATAATGTGCAGCAGTTGAAGTCTTTTCTCAAAAATGAAAAGGACAACTTAAGTCATTCAGCTTCATTATCATCTGTTGAGCTGCTTCATCATCTGTTCACCTGTATCATCTTCCACTCAGTTGCATCATCATCCATTCAGAGGCATCATCATTCATTCAGCTGTATCATCATCTGTTAAGCTGCATCATCATCAAAATCATGAATGCATGTACAATACATACAAAAAAACTATGGTAGCCTGGTCCAATATAAGCACAGTCCTCTCCCTTGTTTGGATGATTTAAAATTAGGATGGGAAAGATTGTTTATCTAGTGATAGAAATTGATGGCAAGTTTCCTACAGTAAAAGACCTTTGTAATTTAAGATCCCAGATACTGAATAAGATTTCAAATGTCCAACCAAAATGAAAAGTGTGGTACTGCTGCACATGCATGATATATCTGGCACTTGCAAGGTCTACATATGAGTCCTACCCTAAGAACTGTAGACGTTTTTTGTTTTTTTTTCTCCAGAAGCTAGTTTTGGTATTAGTCTTGCCAAGGAAAGTGCCTTGCCATGAAAACTGTCATATTAAATCAAACAAGTTCATACAGACTTATATACTCTCCCACCTTTCTGTGCTTTGCTATCATAATCCCATCTGGGTCAAACACAGTAGCAGTGTTGAAGTATTTCCCATCTTCTTTCTCTGGAATAGAACCTAAATGAGAGAATACATAGAGCAATAAAAAAAAGAAAAGGAACTAAGACAGAACCTATGCATGAGAACAAGAGAGGAGGGCAACCAAAATGGACAAATATTTTCTGGTTTTTATGATTTCATTAGTCATTTTTTTTTATGAATATGAATTATTGTGAGTACATGTAACAGGTTGGGTTTTTGTAATGTTTACGCAGCTAGAACATCCTTTATCTGGTCCTAAATGGAAATGTAACACCCACTATGTACACAATGACATCTGCAAACTAGCCACTGCAAAATGATGACTGATAGGAATGTATAAATCAACATGCACACATTTACACTGTATGCTCAACCTGTACAATGAGATTCCATGTGTACATTATTTTAACAAACTGACCAACTGAACCAACTGGGATTGACAAAATACTTTTTCATTCACTTTGGTACACTACTACACCAGCTATGACATATACTGTAGGAGATCATTTGTGATATCATGCCGTATACACATTTACACAATTTGACCACAATTATGGTCTTTGATTCAACCGAAAATGACCATGACCAGACAACTCTATCTCAAATAATTTCCAAGTTCACAGAGAAGCCCTCTTGGACAACCTCCCTGGACAATTTCCACCTGAACAATTGCTATCCTGCAGAATTCCATACTGGACAACTTCCCCCAAACAATGCCCTTTAGGAAAAGGTATAGAGTTAAGGAAAAGGATAGGGGAATTGTCTGGAGGAAACTGTCCAAAGGGAGGGAGGGGAATTGCTCTGGCAGGAACCAAAATGGCAGGTCTGTTGTGCTCTGTGTTATGCACATTCTGAATACAAGATCTGTAATGCTTACATTTTAGATATTGTTACATTGGTAGAAATTTGAGATCCCTTTATTGCGATATTGCTAGCAAGGTTTCCACAATCTGACCCCTGTTGACCCAAATATTCACCCTCCTACCTCTACAACAAAACCAGAATGCACAAATGCATTGTGATTTCGATGATTTCATTATGAGGAATTTTATTAGGGTTTGGCGGTATCCAGGTATCCAATTGAGCACCGGTATTTGCAGTACCAGAGCAAAAAAAATATTCTGCGAGTACCAGTACTTTTGAATACTTCGCAATACCGAGGATAATTCCTGGTGGCGGTGGTACCGGTCACCGCCTCCAACAAATCAACAAAAATTTGTTTTCTTCAAAAGTACATATCAATATCAAAATGGACCAAAAACTATCTATTGATAGCAATGATGAAGCAACAAAAACAAAAACAACAAAGATAAACTGTTTTTTCTGCAGCCACCCTTCTTTTTATTCAAGACATTTTGTATGACCTTGAGAGGGATCTTGACTACGAGTTGCTACTGGGGATACATATAATGATATTTACTATTGTATGTAGGCTATAGATGCTCAAACATGCTTCGTGGGCCTAACTTTACGGAAATCAGGTTACTTGGAAATTAAAACATGAGAGGAATGTCACATTAGCTACTTTTAAAAAAAGTGCAGCAGAGTTTATCCATGGGTAAATAAATAGTCAACCACAAGGTATGTGGACTCAGAGGCTGCGCTGTAATAGCCTTATTGTTGAGAAACATCCAAGCATGTGATACTGTCCAGCAGTTTTGAAATGTGTGCCTCTTATCTGATCAGTGTGTTTGCACAGAGAATGACCATGGCCAAGGAGAGGTAACAAACTAATCGGTGCATTCACTGGAACAGAAAATCTGTCTTCCCCGACCTGCTACTGGCAGGTCAGGGAAGACTAGCTAATGGGAATTCCCTCTAATGAAAAAAAAAGGAAACAAAAAAAAAAGTTTGAAATGTTTGAAAATTGCCCTGTCTAGTATTTGAGCTCAATGTTGGTGACATTTATGTATATGAACTGCTGCTGATCGGTCTACATTAAACCATGTTAATTATCATACTAACCCCGATGAACCACTTAGGACAATCCCAGCCAAAAATTTTACATCAGAAATGTGTTGTCAGAGAATTTTGTGGAACTAGTACACATCATCATAAATCTGTCGGATTAACTCCAATTAACACAGAAATTGCATAGACTAGACAGATCAAACTCAAAATACTTTTTGAAATTTCCACAACTAAATAAAAAAGTCGGTATCTCCACCTATTTTGAGTTATGAGCAATTTTGTGTTTTAAAATATTAACTTTAACTGCTTCCTTAGACTTTGGCATACTGTAACTTTTTTAGGTTTTCCTGCTGCTACAGCTATCCAATGTAATCCAGTTTCATTCATTACTCAGTTGATGGGCTAATAGTGACAATAATCAAGGTTGCCAGGTTGTGGGGTAACCCGCCAAAATTCTGGCCAAATCACATGAAAAAACGCAAAGCAAAATCAGCTCCTACCTGAGAAAACTTGACCCTGACCATGTCTCTTTGTACAGTGTAACACTTATCGATGTTTTCAACACACTGCAGGATGATATACTGTACATCATTACATACTCAATCTATGCTGCTACAAGTGGAGAGTAAATTGTAAAACCCTTTAACGTCCCACTTGGGTGACTGCTAAATCGAGAAAAAAAATTCTTTAAATTTCACGATAAGGCAGGTGTTTTACAGTTATTTCAAATTTGCCCCCAAAAGCGCCAAAATGCGTGCACTTTTAATTTTTACTGGCCCACAAAGGTAAAACATAAACCAAATTTGCCTGTTTTGGCTTTAGAATGCCAAACTGGCAACACTGACAACAGCAATAGGCAGGAAGAGAAGGTTTCCCCCACTAATTATGCTATGAATTGTGACAAACAGGGACATTTTTACATTACTGAATTGACGCCATTAATAATGAAAATTTCATTCACATCAGTGCATAAGCTGCACTGGGAATTTCTGTGAGACATGATTATAAGCAACGTCCCTGCCTTGCATCTAATTATGAACGTAAGTCCTGCCTGCCGCTACCATTTTAAATGCACGATTGGCTGTCGAAAATTGTGGTAAGTGAAGTCTACGAATCGATCTACAAACTTGTACACAACATCTCATATTTCAAGGCTGTCAGTCATTTGACACTGAGGTCTTTAGGGCGGGGCATAGACAGCTTGCTCAGCTTGGACCTGAGGAGGCGATCAACAGGTGAAATTTTCCGTTGAAATAGTACAGTGACTCGCTCGCCTCAAACAAAAGCACTATACAATGCACATACAGCTGTCTGCTTGTATCATATCAAGTCACATTGTTTGTGTATACAAGCGGCAATGAAAGCGAATTTGTATTTCTGGAGAAAGTAGAACAAAACAAGACAAGGTTTCAACGTTTTTTGTGTCACAAAATAATTTGTAAGTAACGCACAGTAATCAGATCACCTGACTTAAGAATTTCTAGGCCGCAAATGGCGACTGGGTAGGTTGACACATCATCGCATCGGCAAAGAGTTGGTGGCCGATCTAGTTGCTATTTACAGTACTGCTCTCAAACCCTGCTGAAGCTGAACAAAAAATACCTTTTACCTCGCCATTTTGTTTTTAGCACGTTGAACACGTGGTCAATCCCGGTACTTTGCGTATTCCCGGTACTGATGTGCTGTGAATACGGGTACTGATTTTCCTGGTACCGCCCAACCTTAATTTTTATGAATCTGATATTTGCATGACTGATATGCATCAGTCATGTCTCAACATGCACAACTGCATATTACAGTTACAGTGATGCAACACCTACACATAGCATATGAGATCATAGCTTCAAGCTTCCCTTCTTAATTAGATATCATGTCTACAAGGTTTTCACAGCTTCACACCTGCTGACCGCAAATGACCTTTGACGTCTACCCAAAACAACAAGGTTCTTTAACTCAATGTGATACACCTATGTACTATTCATGAAATCTTTCCAAGCTTCCCCTCTTGAGATATCACGTTCACAAGGTTTTCCCAGTTTGATCCTTGTTGTTTTTTCACACATTATCATAAAAAGTGCAAGTACTCCATGTTTTTCTAATTAAAATGCAAAATTAGAAGTAGCAAAGTATACTGTGCTTCCTTATGCAAAATATGTTGCCACCATTTTGCAACACAAGGTGCTTAGCATGCAAAGTTCGTTTCAGAAGATATCATGCATAAATTAAGCATGCTTTTTTGCCTGGCCCACAGCCAAGACAGCTAAGTCACTGCTTAGATTATAGGTTGAAGCTGTTGTCTGTCTTGCAAGGTATGGTGTTTACTGAAAAACAAAAAAAAATATTAACTCGGTCTTTACCTCAGTGAAGATCTACACAGATCCCAGAACCGTTACAGTAGGTTTAGATACCCTTATTACGATAATGGCAAACGATCATTTTGAATGGTCTCTGTCATAAGCACACTGTTCACAGTAGGTATACTAGCCTAACAGCAAAGTTCAACCAGCGCTACAGAGTGTACATGCCAGCCTTTCTTGACATGTGCTGTGATAACCATTTGCCATTAAAAAACTTTAAACTCTGTCTAAAAGATTTTTTGATACCTCCTGTTATTATTTTTTTTTCTTTGTTTTTACACACTGATCTATACAGCCTACTTGCACATTTGACAATGCAAACTTGTTTAAAATCAGACTGAGAATCATACAGGGAATGTGAATAATCATAGGCTTTTGGGACTCTCCAAAGTTCTAACTGTCATTGACTGTTTTGAGGTAATCAACACCCTTTCTTCATATATACCAATAAACAAGCACTAATTCCAGCTCAGTTGCAGAGCTACTGTACAGTTATTCTGTCCCCCCCCCCCCAACTCAAATGCATCATTGACACCCTTCTAAGCTTTTCTGTCCTTTTCAGCATTTCACAGAAAAAGAAAATAGATCAAAAGACAAAAGATTGAGAAAAGAAGTGTGAAGGGCAATTTTTGGCAATTTAGAGATATTTTTATGTAAATTTTTGTATGCTCCTCTCCTACCTCCTTATCTGTGTAGCAGTCAGACTTTTGTAAGGCAAAATGGGTAGAATGGATGGATAGGAAAAGAAAACCACCAACCATAAAGGCCTGGAGATGGAGGTCGATATATACTAAAAGACTTTTTACTTACTTTCAAATTTTGAAAACAGATGAGGGAGAGGGATTATCATGGTGATGGATTAACAACAACACCAATTTGGGTAAACGTCACCATTTTGGTGATTACGTATACATATTTAGACAAATGGCAGTCATTTATACATTTCATTGTCTCCCTGGCTGGACTAAACAGTAAAAGGAATGAAGTATTATCAAATTTGTCAACAAAATCAGAAGTCAACACAAACTGAATGCCACCTCATTGTATCTGTGCCCTGTGCGGTGCATGCCACTGTTTGAACAACATTATGACATATGGCTATTTGACTGTCTGCAGTTATGAAATGATATGGGTATCGCCGATCGGGTGATATAGAGTCATATAAACCCAAGATTTTATCTAATGACTGTGGCAGTCTTGGGTGATGTTTCATGAGAAAAACCTGTTTCAAATTTAATTTACAAGTCAAGGGGTCCCGTGTCTAGGAGCTTGGTCATAAGAACCAACAAAATACTGTGAAAATTTAATTATTTTCTCTGACATTGTCTGCTTTGGTGCATTTATCTCTATTCCGTCATTTGTTGTATTAGGCCTAAAAGCAGTTTCTTTTCCTGACCCACCCACATGTTTTCTTTTTTTATCAATAGTGGTTTGTAAATGAAAATATCTTCTCCCAACTGCAGAAATCATCACTGTAAGTCTATAGAGATGTGTTTGCAAAATTAGCACCCATTGATCAAAGTGAATGGGAACAGGAAATAAGGGTTCCCTTGTGAATAAAGAAAGGCCTGCACTTATAACTTTTATGTTTTTGAAAAGTTGGAGCGAGAAACCATTTTTTCTTTGTTTATTTAATTGGTTTTCCTGCAGTCACATTGGTGTCTTTCACTCACATTGCAAGCATAGCGTACAATCGACCTTTTTAGATAGCATTAAGTATACAGTAGAAATGTGAGAAATCACTGTGTGGCAACTGCAGTTTCAGCGAAATGATGTTTGCTTTACAAAAGTTTGCGGTTTGGTATTGATAAGCATCATTAAACATTCCTAGAGATTTTGTTGACAAACACGACTCTGTGGTGGAAATTTTGTCAATGAAGGTTATCATTCATTCATGAAGTTTATCATTTTTAGTTGCTTTTTAAAATACATTTAAATGAAGTTCTCATTCAACAAAAAATTTTCAACGGCAGTTGAGACAAATCAGTATTGTACATACACACATACATATGGGCATGCGCATGTTTAGGTACATAACCTTTCTTTATTATAAAGTGAAGTGCAATAACAGGGATTCCGCCAGAAACACAAAAAGGGGGGGGGGGGGGGATTTACTTCTCCTAAATCCCAAGTCCAAAGCGATGCTATCCTTGGCTAAAGTTACTACAAGTGGGTTTCAGGGGACCAAATCTTGCATCAATGGCCCTATGAGGTGCAATTTGAAGGGTCTTCAAAACCACTTATTGACATAATTTCAAAATTACTGCAAAAGTGTCCTCTTCTTAAGTGAGAAACCAAGATGTTGACAGTTTTTTTTATTTTTGTTGAGTATGACAAGGGGGGTTTACCCAACTTCTTTTGGGAAGGGGGACAAATCCCCCTTCCCCTCCCCCCTCACAAAAGAGGAAGAACATGTGAGGCTCTCGCTCTCGCGACTGGTTACCTATTAACGCAGTCACTGTGCCTATTAAGTGCACTCACATACGCAACTTTGACCTAACACAGTGTGCACTCACCCGCACACACGCGTACATGCACACACACATACGCATGATTACAAAAGTTGCGATTGTCATTGAAACCAAAAACTGTTGATGAGGCTGCCAACTATGCTTTGGACACTCACTATTTCACACAAGCCTGACACATTCCGTCAACTTTAATACACCTTATTCGGGGTAGATTAGATCAACGTTACCAATCATCAGTCCACTCAAATTCATGTTTTTTAAACTTATTTAATTTTACTAACATAAAAAAAAGTGACTGAATTAATCATAGTTCCACAGTTGCTTACAAACTTGTTTGCCAAAACTTCTAATTGCTGATTGCTGTATTTTGTTCCATACTACTTGTTGACTTGTAATATTGCTGAAACTATTTCCTACCCTCTCATTTGGTACATAAATTTTACTTATTTGCTTGTACTGACTGAACTCTACTACAGTTGATAAAGGTTTTGATAAAAGTTTGAACCCACACAGTTTACACTCTCGAGATTATGCATATTTACTGTCTGAATTTTATGCTCCTGTTCTGTATACAATTCAGGTGTTCAATTGAGTGTGTAGTCAGTTACAGTGGCAGCTCCCTTGTTATATTTCAACATTCTTTCACAATCTAAATACTGTACTATAACTCTCTACAATTGAGTGATATATTCTATACTTATGTCCGCTATCTGCATGCTACAGTTTATTGTGGTCTGCACATTACTAATGATATTGCGGTCTGCATGCTATATTGTGGTCTGCACATTACTAATGATATTGCGGTCTGCATGCTATATTGTGGTCTGCACATTACTAATGATATTGCGGTCTGCATTCTATGTTGTGGTCTGCACATTACTAATGATATTGTGGTCTGCATCATGCTACATTGTGGTCTGCACATTACTAATGATATTGCGGTCTGCATGCTATATTGCAGTCAGCACATTATATTGTGGTCTGCATGCTACTGGTGTCTGTATGTTATTGAGTCTGCAATACTGGGGTCTGTATGATACTGGAATCTGTACATTAGTATTGGGTCTTTGATATCTGATGTATGACATTACACTCTGTATGCTAGTAGGGTCTGTACACTATAAGGTCTCCACATCAAATGAAAATTGCACTCTGCACCAACCAATGACTAGAAAGCAGATCTTTGGGGCTATCTTCATACTTTTTTTCCTACACAGGTCTTACAATTTTTTTTTCATTGCAGCTGCCAATTGAGTGAATGCAGTTCTAACAAGTAGAAACATTTTAGATCAAAGCAATCCAAATTGCATCTTTTTATCTTTATGGGCATGATAGCATTCCATAAACAAATTGCAAACTAAGGGCATGTCATGAGACATATTCTTCATCCCATTTTATTAGTATACTAGACCATTACCATACATGTCATTTACATGGAACATTTCTAACCATATGTGGAACTTAATAAAGCAGGCAAAGTGGAAGTAATTGGTTATTCACTGTATAATTTGAACGTGTACATTTTTCATTCTCGAAATGCCTGAATTCTGCGTCAATCATCATGTCACTAGTGTAACATTATGATGTCGACAACAGATTGTGAAACGTTTACATGTACAAGCGGGTGCATGTCTACAGTAATCCAACACATGAACGCCACCTGTATGGACTCCTTGGTATGACTGTTCTACATCCAAGCATGGCATAGCCAAAAAATGTACTCTGGAAGACAGCTGCTGCTACAGTATTGTGCTCAGGAGTTGCTTATGAACACGCTGTTTTGTTTATGCTTTCGTTTAGTGTCATTTGGCGGTGACGTTTAATGTTTTGGTTTCTCAGTGTTACTGCGGGTCAACAAAAATGCAGCAGACAGGGAGACTGGGAGAACGAAGGCCAGTCTTAGCCTTGAAATTAACAGACTATGCGTTACATACATGTCCCACTTCAAGCAGAGTGCAAAGCACTTTTGGCGGCATGCAACGGAGCACACAGCCATGTTCTGGGGCTACTTACAAGCAGTAGGCTAAAGGATAGACAACCGATGGAAATGACATTCATAAAAGTAAAATCGACTTTACAATCCATCACTTCCATAAGCACTTGTTATGGTAGGTTGTGACCACATTTTTTCTGTTTTCATACATTGATTTTTCTTAAAAACTGAGAAATTGCAGATCCCTATTTCAAGGTTGGGTACAAGTGGATTACACAAGTGTGTCATCTGTGGGGTACGTCTGTACAGCCAATAATTTACTAGCACACTGAGTGCCAACTAATGGTGGTGCTCCACATAGAGTGCATGTAGGGCCCATTGGTCTTAATGTTGTTCTAAATGTAAATGCACAGCCACCAAACAAGAGAAAAGGATTTAATAGTTGGAAATACTCCAAATAAGTTTGCAAACAAAATTATTACAATTGGTTTTCGGTTTCTTGGTATTTTGGCTTAAATGAAATCGTAACCTTTGTAATCATTTGTCAATGAATACATACATGTGTGAACTTGCACTGTTTGCAGAAAAAGTTATGTATATACTGAACCTATCATCTTGGACAAAATTGTTGGGACACTTTGCCATACCTTGCAAATATTACACTGAATTTTAGGTGAGAGGATAACATGAAACCCTGTGCCCCTTTCCAATGTTGCGATATAGGAGTGAATGTACTCTTTGAACAGTAATCCTGTAGCCAACATTGAACGGGGGAGCGGGCTGTCCCAAGGTATTTTGTCCAAGACTGTAGATTGCACAGCTGAAATAATGCATACCTCCAATGATATAGGTCCTAGTTTCCTTGGCCACTTCAGCTAGGAAAGTGGTTGATTCACCAGGTATCTTTTCTGCATACTTGGCGAAGTACTGTGTACCATACGGTGAATTGAAGCACTCCTACAATAAATGAAATATGTAACAGCACAGTTTACACTTGATATTACATTAAACTGACAGGTTTGGTGCAAAAGACAAGAGTGGTGACAATGGCAGGTGTGGTACCAAAGACACTGGTGTGGTGCTAAAGGCAGTGTGGCACCATACATAGGTAGACCCCTGGTGACAATGGCAGGTGTGGTACCAAAGACACTGGTGTGGTGCTAAAGACAGTGTGGCACCATACATAGGTAGACCCCTGATACCAATCACATCACGTGATGCCAAAGTGTGGAAAAAGTTAACACACATTCGTAACTTAACTGAGAGAGTTTCATTTGTTGTAAATTCTTTACATACAGTTAAGTCCGACTGTTAGAAAATGTGTGTATCCAAGTGGCATTACAGTACACTACTAGTCAGATATTTAAATACTATCCACTAGTCAGATGCAGTACTGTTTTTGACAATCACTAAAATGTACAGTACAGTACTATCCTTAAATAAGTAGTGTTTGTATTTGGCTAGTAGACAAATCACTTAATTGTACAGTAAATTTACAGTAACATATGTATCTAACTATAGTAGATAAATTCACTTAAATGTACACTAAATGTACAGCAATATATGTATACATCCGACTAAATGAAAGATTCACTTAAATGCACAGTAACTGCACAGCAATGTATGTACCTGACTAGTATATACTCACTTAAATGTACAGTAAATGTATAGTCATGTATGTATCTTACTGGTAGGTAGATTCACTTACAGGTACAGTTAATGTAGAGTCATGTATTTATCTGACTAGTGGTTGATTCACGTAAATGTGCAGTAAATGCACAGTGATGAATCTGACTTCCCTTAAAGGTACAATAAATTTGCAGAGATGTATGTATCTGACTAGTTGATAGATTCACTCACATGCAACTGTGCAGTACAGTATATCCTATTAATATAAATCACTTATATGTATATATTGCAGCACTGTAAATAGTGGATTTAATTAATTCAATGCACACTATGTAAAGTACAATGAAAGTGGGTAAATCACTTAAGGTACAGTACAGTATTATATAACTGAGTAGTGGATAAATTATTAATAATTTGTTAATAAATTAGTCATATCCTTAATAAAAATTAGGATAAATTATGTACACTTAAAATACTGTATGGAAAAAAAAGATCTACTGTTCTGTATGTGTCCAATAAGCATATACTACACTTATATGAACATGTATGAATTAGTATTAATGGTCAAATTTCAATCAAATGTCTGGCACTATGTAGTGGCAACCACTTTCACGATGCTGCTGACAAGGTAACTTTTAATGATGGCGGACCATTCCATGAGGTGTTGAATTTCCCAGTCAAGGACTTGGTCCTGAAAATGCTTCTGAAAAGTCCTCTAATTGGAGGATGTTGAACAGGATCTCAATATGCATAGAAACATGGCATGCAATTTTGCTCTACACTTCTGGTTTTGCATTTGCTTTTTGCTATGTGTTTTTTTCTAACCTGTTATTTCTTTCACTTGTTATTCAATTAAGAAACCAGAATAGAAAAGGTCTGCTCACTGGAAACCTGACTTAGAAAAGGTCTGCTCACTAGTAACCAGACTTAGAAAAGGTCTGCTTTTTTCAATTACTTCATAAGTTTTAAATTTGATTTCTCAACTAAGTTCTAAATGACATATCTGTGATATCTTTGTTTTCATGATGGTAAAAATCAACTGAAAATAAAACTTTGAGTTTCCTCCTGTGATAATTAAGAAATACTCAGTAACTTTTGCACTAAACTATGTATTTATAAGTAATTACCTTTAGGACTGTACATTACAAACTGAACTTTGTGAGGTTGCTGTTATATGACAGCTAGAAGGCACACACGATAATATGATTGCTTTAATCTGTTAGACTACTTGTCTTACCATAAACAGACATACTAAGACAAACTATCAGATATTGTCATTATGACTGAGTCTACCTTAACATTATGATTGCTGTCCCTCTTAATGGTACTCACTGGAAGGGCAACCACTTTGGCTCCTTCTTTCACAGCTTGATGAATTAATGTTCTTGCTCTCTTTAAGTTCTGTGCTTTGTTTGCTGACACGGCCAGCTGAACTGCAGCAAAACGAAATACTGAGGGATGGAACATGAGACAAAATTATTGGAAAACAATGGAGGGGTGGAAATAGAGAACAGCTACCCAAACCACAGAGGCAAGGAAATCATAAAGTTAATTATCAATGACTGAAACCACTGAAGGGTGGAATGGAAGGATGCAAATAAAGATAATCAACAGAGATTCAAACCACCCAAAGATAGAAATTATGAAATTAATTAACTCAAACCACCTGAGAGATGGAAATTATAGAGTTAATCATCAGCAATTCAAAAAGATTTAATAATCAGTGACTAAAACCACTGACAGATGAAATGGAAGGATGTAAATAAAGATAATCTTCCCCAACTCAAATCACTGACGGATAGGAGTTAGAGAGTTAATTATCAGCAATTACAAAAGGATTTATTAATGAGCAACTGAAACTACTACAAGATGGAACGTACGGATGTGAATATAATCCTTAGGAACTCAAATCACTCAAAGATAGAAATTATAGAGTTAATCATCAGCAACGTAAATCAATGAGATATAGAAAAAAAGAGTTAATTACCAGCAACTCAAACCACTGAAAGATAGAAATTATAGAGGTAGTCATCAGCAAAAGAGTCAATAATCAGTGACTGAAAAAAACTTAAAGATGGAATGGAGGGATTTAAATAAAGATAGTCATCACCAACTCAATTACTGAAAGATAGGAATTGTAGATTTAATCATCAGTAATTAAAAAAAGTTTTAATAATCAGAGACAGAAAATAACTATCAGATCTAATGAAGGGATGTAAATCATCGCTTACTGATTTCTTTTCTTAATTTCGCTGAGGGTTTTCGATCACTCTCCATGAGACGTTTCCTGGAAATTCCCACATATGTACTTTTCAATATATGCATTAACTCATTGTAGCCCTCCGCTTAGTAATTAGTAAACCAGAAAGCCAAAAGGCTTTGTGATCCTAGCAACATGGTTATATTATAACAAACATGAATTACCCATGTATGACAAAAACAATAGAGATCATCTACTCCATATGACCAACCCACACATTAAGTATGACATCAGTCACAGTTACCCTTCTGGAGATTTGTGTTTACAAGGTTTTTACAGTTTGACCTCTGGTGACCTCAAATGACCTTTGACCTCAACCAAAATGAATAGAGATCATCTGCTTACTATGACAAACCCACACACTAAGTATGACATCAGTCACAGTTACCTTTCTGGAGATAATGTGTTTACAAGGTTTTCACATCTTGACCTCTGGTGACCTCAAATGACCTTTGACCTCGACAAAAAACAATAGGGATCATCTACTCAATATGACCAACCCACACACTACATATGGGATCAGTGACAGTTACTGTTCTTGAGATATCATGTTTACAAGGTTTTCACATTTTGCCCTCTGGTGACCTCAAATGACCTTTGACCTCCACCAAAAACAATAGGGATCTTCTACTCACTATGACCAACCCACATAGCAAGTATGAGATCAGTCATGGTTACCCTTCTTGAGATATAGTGTTTACAAGAAGCATCACACACACACACAATCAGGACTGCATAGATTCCTTCTGCCTGTGGCAAGGAATCACAAACCATGCTCTCAACTCATCTAAGTCCTCACATAATCGTGAACTTAATTGCTGAGTATAATTTCCAGAGCAGAGTATATCAGTATCATCTGCAAAAATGATACATTTAACTATATCCGACACATTACAAATGTCATTAATATATAGAATAAATAGTTTAGGCTCTAAGATAGATCGTTGAGGCACACCGTACTTAATACTTGACAGATTTGAAGACCAATCATTGATTTGTACAAACTGTTGCCTATTAGAAAGATAACTGGAAATCCATCTGTTCACTATTCCCCTAATATCATAATATTCCAGTTTTTGTAGTAATCTGGTGTGACTGAATGTATCAAACGATTTTTTTAGATCTATAAAAATACCAACAGCATGCATCCTTTGTAAAGTACATCCCTTGCATTCTTGGGTATTGTTAGGATAATTATATGTTCATGGCCAAGTTTTTAAAACGTTAACGTACGCAGATTTGCGGTAAGTGGCACATCTCCACACAGCAGGTAAACAAGTCAGTTTGAACTCATATTGTGTTGTGCTCAGTTGTGTTGTCTTTGGAGTCCACCTGTCCTCACATACTCTACAGTGTAACTGTCTAACATTCAAAACTGTAGCATATGAAAAGCAGATTCTGAGCTGGCTAGGTCAAAGTTTCAATAGTACATGTATACAAAACAAAAGGATTTCTGCATTCATTATTCAAGAAGCAATTAAATTACAATGCAAGTTTCTCTACCATCATTACCAACCAGTGAGTGTATCTACTGTATAGTGTACAGTAGTATATATACAGTGTATATATACAGTGTATATAGTGTACAGTATGTTGGAGGTGCGCATGTTGTCCAGGCTACAGTTTCAATTTGAGGGAGGATTCAAGGTCCACGTCATTCATAGCTTCAGAATATATATGAACTTCTAGTATACGGTTTCTGATACTATAACTTCCTGTAAAATTGTTTGCTCAGGGTTCGATTCACCAGGAGGTTCAGGTGTGAAAGCAAATTAAATTATCTTGAGCGGGATGTGATTCACTGCTGGAGAGGAGTTTCCTAATCCTAGTTAGAAAGCGGTTTAAGTTAGGCCTAACCCACTGTATATACTGAAGCTAAGGGAGATGAGTTACGGCTGGTAAATAAGGAGGTTTCCCACGAGACAAAAGGTCAGCGAGACCGAAATTGCATTGAAGCATATGGGCGAAGCTGTAACTGGTCTGACATGTGATCGTACGCTCAATAAGGTCTGCAAGACCGAAGATCCACGAGACCAAAATTCAAATAAGGTCCGCGAGACCGAATGTCCGCGAGACCAAAATTCAAATAAGGTCCGCGAGACCAATATTCAGGGGTTTCCACTAGAGGTATGAACGTTTGATTTTATAGGACTTTTTTTTATTAAACTTATGACACCTCCTTTTAGGCTGACCCTATGGGATATTTACTAAACTTTTGTAACACCCATTTGAAATTATAGGACATCAACACAATCATATGAACTCTTGAAATGTATGTCTTCTTTTGTTTATTTATATATGGACCTCACAAGTGAACTAAAGGGACTTTTGGAATGAACTTATGGGACGCCATAGTGAATATATTACATTCTTTGGGGACGGCTGGAAAAAACAGTAAGTCCAAAAAGGAAGTTATACGACGACAAGAAAATAATAATGACAAAAAATCATTAAAAAATAATTCAACAGGTAACAACGTAACATGTTTCGTTTCTTATTTCAAGGTCACCAACTGGGGCCATAAGCTTCCACCCCTCTCAAGCTCACATGAAAAAAGTGAAACCATCATCTTTCTTTCCTGGAAATATATTTCAGAAACAAAAATGATAACCATTGAAGCTGACCAAACTTGCACAAAATAGTGCAACTTTGACTAAGTAATATCTCCTCCCTTTTCATTAACATGCTTTGTCAGAGACTGGTAGAGCGACGTCCAATTAAAAACTTAAAAGGGCCGACGTTACAACGTTTAACTTTAATATTTTCTATAACAAATGGGACATTATTGAATGAAACTGGAAATTTTTTCTCGCGGACCTTTGGTCTGGCAGACCTTTTGTCTCGTGGACCTTCCATCTCGCAGACCTTCCGTCTCGCGGACCTTCCGTCTCGCGGACCTTCCGTCTCGTGGACCTTCCGTCTCGCGGACCTTCCGTCTCGTGGGCGGTAACCGGTAAATTACAGAGACACCAAGGTTAGTGAGGTGCTGGAGTGAGATATAGGAAAGTGAGGTGTGACAAACACAAAGCGTGAAGTCCTTTGCCTGGGGTCCAGGGTCTGCCTCAGGGCCCTGTAGCTTCTAGAAGCTCTCTGGTGCAATCTGAGACTTATTTGGTACCCTGTTCTGCTAAAGTTAATGACCATACTGGCTTTGGAAAGATTACTTGTATCTACAAGGGCAACAAAACCAACTTTACATTAATAGTTCTCAAGGTCTTTGACAATTATTCCAGGCAAAATATTATGATGCAGACTTAAAGGCTGTAATGCATCACCCCAGACAGTATCAATTCTACCAACCACCTACCTCTAGTCCCTCCCTCAGCCTGTCTTACATTCCTCCACATGTGTAATCAAAACAATGGATCCCTGTGTACACTGTGTAATACAAGCTGCTCTGCATCTTTCGAATTTGCTTTCAATCTAAGAGTACTGTAACTTAGAACCAGTTGAGAATTTTCCTTTCAGGGAGGTAAAAATATAGCTTAGGGTGATGAATACAGCCTTTAAATCATGGTTGGAAGATAATTTGTTTAAGAAAATCATGATACATCTGTTCAAGGGCAACTGGCAAAGATGGCAATGCGTTTAGAGTTTGAGTGTGTCAAGATCTAATCTCTGCATTAACTGGAGCGGCTGCTCACTGTTTCTAAAGACTTAGCCAGTGAAGCCACCGAAGTGTATTTTCAGCCATGTTTGTTCACTCGAAAGAATAGGTTCCAGTGGTGTCATGTAGCAAAGATCCTTTTTGGCAATCCAGTTGATGTAGAGATCAACAAATCCACTAGGGTTCAGTACATGCAGCATACATACTGTATGATACTGGTGTATGTGCTTGAGTCCATTGATAGACAAGGACTCTTGTACATGCATATATGCATAGCGAACGCAATTTACACTTACGTACGTTCACGTCTGTGCAATGCATGATGTAGAGTTGGGGTGAAACTTTGGATTTCACATCAGGAATTCAGGCAAAATCTGGTACTATTCTACGTTTCCTCCAACTTCAGTTGTAAAAGCTTGTGAATGTGTTAGCTGAGCTTGTGAGCATGACTGTTGACTCTGAGGTGCGTGACACACGCTTTGGACATGAGATATACTTGGCATCTCTGAACTTATACACTATTACATACCCCTACAGTATATCTTATTACATAGAGGTATGTAACAATGAAGCATGGGGGTATCATGAGTCAATCACCTTCAGTAGTTAACAAACATTTTAATCCTACAAATACAAAAATATTGTTACAACATATGTGACTGGACAGAAATATTCATAGGGTTATGCCCTTATTATTCTAACACCTTTTAGTAGTGTTAAAATGAGTAATTACTTGGAAAAAGGTTTTGAATTTAACATGGCCATATAGGCTACATAACAGCATTAACACAAGGCTTGCATGGCTGGCTATTAATGCCCTCCCCATTCATGAAATGCAAAGAGAATAAGGTACAGAACAAACTTTTGCTACGCTGGTGAAGACCAGTGCTGAATTGGCAAGTGACTAAGCACTGGTCTTTACCTGCATAGCAAAAGTTTGTCAGCAGACTGACATTGCCCTCCACAGCCAACGAAATGGCTCCCGATCATTTACCTTACAAGTTACAAATGGCAAATTCGTACTAATAACTCGATCTAACTCTATGACTGAGTGATTTTATGAGTATGTTGGAGGTCGCATATGAGAGTGGTAAATCATCGCACCATGTGATATAGAGGGTTGAGTAAGGTTTGCAGTCGGCGTAAGGATGTAAACATAGGCCAAGGTTCGTGTACTGTTAGAAGAGTGTCCTACCTTGTGCTTGTAGATCATATACACTACAGGGCATAGCCTATCCTAGTATAGTAGTACTGCTGGGACGCCTGTGGGACTACCTGTGGGTTTATCACGCGAAACGTTGCTGAATTCATCGCATCATTAATTACACATTATGAAGTAAGTTAATTGACGGAATACCTGATGTCATATTAGCAAGTAAATGTAACTTAGTGTGAGTAGGGTGAACGACTACGATGAAGACAACTCTCTCTCCTCCATCACTTTGAACAACCGAAACTTGAAAGGCATCAACTAACCTTCACGCAATACTCAGCGTGCACTGCTGACACAACAGTACGGCACATCACCAGCGTTGGTAATATGTCTAATACTTAGTAACAACGACGCAAGGGTATTCCCCGATAACCGGCAATATGGGTGGCATACGCGTATTACTGTAGCCTGTTTTGTCAACCCTAAGCGTCAACCACAGTAAGACACAGCAGTGTGCGAATACCTGAAACCATGTTGAGAGGTGCATACTCACGAAGTAATACCAGGGGCAAAGAGTATCCCACGAGGAGATATGGCAATTTAACTCTCCCTCCAAAATGGGCCATTGATTTTCATCACTAACCTTTATTTTCATTAACCAAAATAAAACAAATATATTGTCTTGATGCATGAACCAGGCGAGAGAAGCCTTGCCAGTTTCCTGCAATCTGAGAGATTTTTGGCCAAAAAAATCTTGGTAGCCTACGGCGCTATACGCATGGGATTTCCCGACCTCAGTCCAATTCCCCATAACTTCGACAAATAAGAAATGATCTTATTAATGTAACGTTAGTGTTATTCGTTTATTTTAAGCTAGGAGAGTATTCATACGACTTGTCCAAACTCACCCTTACCCCTTCCCCTCCAGCTACTTCTTCATGCAGGCAACTCAAATACCAGATGAACTCAGATTACGCACGGGCGTCAGTCGTCGGAACGACAGGGACCTGATATATATGACTAATTGACAGGCTTAAATGACAAAGTCTCGAAAACATTTTTTTTTACTTAAACTGTCCTCCAGATGGTCGGAAATGACATTTCCCGGCCTTCCTAAGCTGCATATACCCAACCTTGAATTGGGATGTCAATTTCTCAATTAACAAGTAAACGTTGATCTATGAAAAAGGGTATACCGATTTAGATTGCTACATTGCACATTCGATTGACTCTTGCTTACCTTTTATTAAAAACAACACTGGCGTTAGTGTGTAGATCGCATGAGAGAGACGAAACACCTGCAGATGCTATATTCAGTGGCTTACCACTGAAGAAATGTGACGTCACATGCATGGGGAGGGGCTTGAAAGGCAAGCTTAAAAGCTACTTGAAAATGTGACGTACGTATGGACAATCAGAGACATGAATGTTTCTAGTCCATGTACAAAAGACAAGTATTGAGGTCTGTTATAGTTTTTGTAACATGCTTACATGATGGTGTATAGCAAATAGCCTGATAAAAAAAAAATTATAAATCTACTAAGTTGACTAAGATTCATTAATATAAGCAGACGTACGGGACTAGAGGAAATTTAGGTTGAAAGAAAAAGGTGGAGTTCAAAATGCTCTAAATGTACCAATCGCATAATTTGTTAAAAAATCAGGCATGCATATTCATCTGACAAACTTATGGCAAATAGTTAAAAAAAATCTTTCAATTACTTACAGGGTGCACAAAAACACATTTAACTTCAGACTGTTACCTACAAGGCAGTGACGTACGGTGCATTTTTTTTTCATGGATATAATACAATAATTTCAGTTATTACTTAACTTTGTGATACCACAAGATGAAAACTTTGTGATACCAGTAGAGAATTTTCCTTTACTAGGTAACTTTAGACACAATCTAGAGTAATATTTTGCGTCTTTTGAAGTCATAAAATGTGTCCTAAACGCTAGACAGAGAGAAACATTCCAACTGGTACTTCAGATTTTCCTAATATCGTCGCGCCTATCCTGAAATATGAAAAATTCCAAGTGGCATTTCAGATTTATTGAGAATTTTCTGTAATTACCAGATAACCTTAAAAACAATATGGTGCACTATTTGACATCTTTCTGTCATACAATGTGCTAGACTGAGATATGAAGAGTTCCAACTGCAGGTATTACAGATTTTCCGACTATCATCGCGATCTCTTACTGAATTATGAGAAATTCAAATTGTATTTACGATTTATTACCAGGCAACATTAGACACAGTCTGGTCCAATATGTGGCATCTTTTTATGCCATAAGATGAGCTAGATTGAGATGTGAAAAATTCCAACTGCCATATCAGATTTCAGAGTATCGTCGCTCTGACAGATTTTTGGGGTAGGGGTGAGCACACGCTCTTCCCCCCCCCCCCCCCGCCTCCACACACACACACACACACCTACCTCGGTCGCGACGGCCCTGACCACTACCGAGGCCCATTTTTTTAAATGTTCGGTAATGCCAACATACCAGTACTATATGGTTGTAATTCCAACATACCGGTACTATGATGCAGCTTCGACATGACACTTGTTTGCCTAAATTTGAATAAGGATTAGATTTTGAGACTAGGGAGGACTTAGCTTAGACCTATAGTTAAGACTTCCAGTTCCATGCCCATGGACATTAAGAGTACAGAGGGCCGAAAGAAACGGCATATATACAGCATGTGTTAGTTAAGTTTTGTATCATATGCAAAGGATATCCCTTACAATGAGGCAGTCAGAGGTCCGTTTCTTATCTATTTACCCAATTGAACGTATTTTAATGAAGTGAGCTGGGAAGTCATGACAGGGAGGGAGCAACCGTATGTGTGTTAGCTATATATCCCATAGTACACTAAATAACGGTAACTGACGTTAACTTGTGAGATGCAGTATTATATCAATTAACTTGAGATTCGGTGACCGTTGAGATCACATAAGAGTTGTTTGCAGTGGGTCAATTCTCAACAGACTGAACTTGCTCCCCAGAGACGGAATTCGTGAATTTGTGGGCTCTGGGACATGAATGAGCGGGCCTCGAGTGGAACTCAGCCTTGCTATACTATAGCTATCGAAAGGTATGCCTCTACTCCAGTGACTCACGTACCAAGTTTTTGGGCTAGGGATGGACTGAGAATTGTGGGAAGACCATTAAAACAGATAAGTTCACCATCTGTTGGCGCGGAGTGTACAGAGAATGTTTAAATGAAAGCCCCCCCCCCCCCCCCCACCGGGCATATTGCCTTTCCCAGGCTCAGAAAGTAAGCTTCAGAGGAGATATGCCGGTGCCTTCTGTTCTTCCATGGCAAACTCGTTAACTTACAAAATTGGAAGAGTTTTTTCGCTCTAAAACGTCTGAACAAATTTGTGCACTTCCAAATGAAGACTGAATTATTTGCTTGAGTTCTGATGGTTGAATATCCGCATCATCACCACCACCACCATCATCATCATCACCATCACCATCATCACCATCATCACCATCATCATCATCACCATCATCACCATCACCACCACCATCATCATCATCAATCTTCTCTTTGTATAGGAACTGAAATTTCTATGGACTTACACCGGATTAGGAGATAAACACAATAACAGTTCTGTCGTCTGCTACGGCAACAGAACTTCACTTTGACTTTCCCTAATGCTACAACATTGCCAGTCGTCACGGAAATAAATGTCTTTTTGGGCCTTTCGACGCTCGGTGACTCGTATGACCATGCAATATTTGGTTTATCAAACCATGAAAAAGAATCGACATCTCGTCATTTCTGGAAACTTGAGGAAACTTCTCGGCTATTTGTCAGAAACATAGACTTTTGCCTCTATAGCTCATTTTCATGCGCTAACTTCTGAATGAACGGGCTAAAGGTAATCATTCATTTCAATTAAACAGTCGTTTCGAGTTGCGTGCCATCTGCTCTTTACGGATTGGCGGTACAATCCTACATATCAAAAGCATTGTTCGGAGCGATCTTCTTGTTCAAGAATTAGTTGACTTTAATGACGGTGCTAGGTAAATTGTATTGAACTGTTAACGTCGAAGAAAGGAAAGAAATACCTTTGAGCTTATTGCACAGCTTATCATCACTCAATTGGGGGGGGGGGGGGATCTTAAAGTATTAGCATTAAGTTAATTTTCCGTACTCTCTCCAACTAAATGACAGCTCCCTGGTTATCCCCAAATAATGCTTTACCTAAAAAGGGTACTTATGTATGAACATATGTACTAGATCAACACAAAACTTTTCCCACAATCAGTTGCGTGTGTAGGATTTCAGAGGTGGGGGGTCACCTGTGATTCTCTCGATTGACATGGATAGTAGTGTCAGTAGTACACGACGTGCGCGAAGCAAGAGTGTGCACACGTGGGGTCCAGGCGGGCGCGTTAGGGCCCCTTCCGGTGGGGTCCAGGGGGGCAAAGCTCCGAAAGTTCCAGCAATATAGGTTAATAAGAATGCCTTAAATTTGTTTAAGAGGCCTTACTGATCAGGTTTCTTTCGTTTCAGATTTTGCGAATTTCGATGTCAATACTGATTTCAGGTTATCTCTATTTGTGGTAGGCTGTAGTGTGTCACATACATTGCCAGGACTGTAAGTTTAAGATCATGAGGCCAGTCATTTAGTCAAGAAGTCTGCTTGTGATGAAAACTGCATTTGCGCACAAATACGCAGCATTCAGTGGCGGAGCCAGAATGTCAGACTTGGGGGGGGGCAACTAAGGAAAATGTTGTGGGGGCAAAGATGTTCTCGCGCAGCGCGAAACCGAGCGCGAAGAGCGAGGCCGTGGGGGTGGGGTCCAGGGGCAAAGCCCCGGTGGGGGTTTAGGGGGCGAACCCCCGGGAGCTCTGAGGTTTTAGCATATCTCTGGGTGGAATATTACTGTAAGTCCCAAGAGAGGTATATTATTTTTATATTATTTATTTTTTTGGTTGACCGTACTCCAAGGTTCCCATCTTTTTTCTTTGGGAGTACCATTTCACATTTATGCAGTGCCACCGAGTACACGCACACACACACATGCACGCACATAGGCTACATACACTTCCATATATTTACCATGTTGTTGTGACATATTTGCCATGGTTGTGACATTAGCCCATGATGACATAATTGGCATCTAATTGTGACATTTACCAACTAATTGTGATATATTTGATAATTGCGACATGAATGCCATCTGATTGCGAGACATTTGAAATAAAATTTTGACATTTTGTACCATCTTATATTGTGGCATATGTGCCATCTTATATATTATCCAGCTAAATATGACGTTTGCCTTCTAATTGTGATGTTTGCCATCTTATTGTGACATCTTAGCCATCTCATTGTGACCTGTTCGCCATTAAATTGGCGACATATTCGAAATCAAATTGTGACATGTTTGCCATCTAATTGTGGCGTATTTGCCATCTAATTTATTAGCCATCTAATTGTGACATATTTGTCACCTAATTGTGATATATTTGCCACCGATTGTGACACATTTGCCATCTAATTTCGATATATTTGCCACCTGATTGTGACATATTTGCCATCTAATTGTGACACATTTGCCACCTGATTGTGACATATTTTGAACCTACTTGTGACACATTTGTCATTTGATTGTGACATATTTGCACGGTTTACTTGAGAAACATTTTGCATCTAATTTGCCGTCAAGTTGTAATTATAGAAATGCATATGCCAACATCAAAATGATGCACTAGAAATCATTGAAATGAAGATAAAGGATGGAATTGCAAAGTTTTGTTTAAATTTTTATTCCAACTTTCTGATTAAAAGCAAAGAAACACAACAAGTCTGTAAAAGAAGACTTAAAAATACAATAGGAATATAGAACAATAGAAATTATGTTAAACAGTATGCTGTGATGTACTATTGTGATTGATATCTGTTGGTCCTGTACACATTAGGATTTACTTCAACAGCTTACAGGTAAACCCCAGGGTAACAATTACCCAAGTCTTATTTTGTTGTTGTTGTTGTATCAACAATCACTCTGCTGAGAATGTGGTTATATGAATGGTGCCATCTACATGATCTTTAATCCAGGCTACTGAATAGAATCAATTCAAATAACAGTATTCTCCATACAACATGCATCCTACAAGTCTTTCTCAGTGTCCTTATACTAACTACAGTCACATTCCTTAAATGGCATACAACAGCAGCCTACATGCCTCACTCATCTACATCCTCAAAAAGCATAGAAGAACAGTGTATGAAGAATGCATTATTTATTGAAAAACAGGGTACAACAGTCAATGCACAAAGGCAGAAATACAAAAATATTTGAAAAAAATCCTAGCAAGTTCCCCAAAACATGATCAATCAAAGCTGCTCAAATGAGATGATATCTTTCTAAGGAGGAATAGAGCATGGACTTCCATAGCCTACAAACCTGACTCTGAGATGAGGGAATAAAGAACTGAAAGTCTACCAGCCAAACTTTTAATTCACTGGGCATGAGACTAAATGTTACACTAACTGTTCAAGGATGATAGTTATACACCATCTTAAAAGAGAATATTCGCACAAAAGACTTTGATGGTACACTTTCATGGTAGAACAGTTTAACAACATCGCAAATATTTATTACAAGCCTTTTCTGGCTTTGCAATGGTTCACAAAAATGCATAAAAATAGTTGTAAAGCAGTACCATGTAGAAAGAAATATGGTGAGTACGGAATTTTATTTCTGGAGGGCTGTGGGAGGTCAATCACTCCATTTGAAAGCAAACCTCTTAACACTGATGCAACAGACTACAGTTTACCACAATGAGGCTGTGGTGTGTATATATATATATATATATATATATATATATATATATATATATATATATATATATATATATATATATATATATATATATATATATATATATATATATATATATATATATATATATATATATATATGGCAACGTTGCTCTAATGCAGAACTACAGATCTCTTTCAGATGTTCTAAAATTGGTTCATTTTTCAAGGTTAAAAGACAAAATTCCTGATCTTAAAAGCAGTGGTTGTATTTATCATATTCCTTGTGGAGACAAAACTTGTAAAGATAATTATATTGGGGAGTCCAAACTCAGGCTTTGTGATAGATTTAAAAAACATGTAAATGCTGACTATTTCAAAGAATTCAGTTCCGTACACGATCACTGTAAAACGGCGTCCCATAAACTTCCAAACCCAGGTGATATTAAAGTTCTCCATGTAGAGAATGCCTGGTATAGACGCAAGATCATGGAGTCTCTTTTCATTAAGGACTTACAACCTACCCTGAATAGAAACGTCCAGAGTTTTAATCTTCAGCTATTTTGAGCTGGTATTACTCACTTACTTCTGTTACAGCTGTTTTTGTAATGTACTGACTTGTATTATCAGTTTGCTATTTCACCTTGACGATGTAAGGTGTATTCTTACGAAACATTGGCGTAATATATTTGATTCATCATGAATTTCAAACTCACCGCTATTTTCAGTTTTATTATATATATATATATATATATATATATATATATATATATATATATATATATTACTGTAGAACATTAGCATTGGTAAATATCAATCAATCAATAAATGATCGAAATGGAAAATACCAATCCCTCAATACAAAAACCCAAATGATCAACATTGGTATTAGACCAACATTCAACAATATTTTAACGTTGTTGCAAACCTCAACATTTTGACAATGCATATATTATGGTATAAATTACATCTGAAGTGATCACAGTGTTTTGGCAGCCTTTGACAAATTGCACAAGCGAGTGGCAGACCTAAAGCCAGAAGGGAATTCCCAGTGATCCTCCATGGTTACAACCCTGGTTTCACCTACATACTAAGTATGAGACCTGTCCAAGATACCGTCTCTGAGAATGCAAACCGAGAAGACCTTGTAAATATACCTCTGTGAGGTATCATATTTACAAGGTGTCCACAATTGACCCCTGCTTACCTCAAATGATCTTGGACCTTTGCCAAAAACAACCAGGTTCTTGCACAATGTGGTACACTTGTAAATCAAATGAGTACTGCCAAAGCTTTTCTTTTTGAAATATGTTTGCAAGGTTTCACTATTTGATCCCAACTGATTTTGACCTGAACCAAAAACAATGGGATTCTTGTACTCAATATGGTACAACTACTGTACATTCTACTACGCAAGATCTGTCCAAGGTTCCCTTCTTGAGATATCATGTTTAAAAGGTAGACATCACAAAGATGCACATAAACATGCACATGCCAGCATCAATGCAAAGGTTACAATTATGATAAAACCAAACATTTAAACATTGTATAAAGCTGAAAACCCTATACCCATTGTTTATGAGAACATTTGATATAAATTCTTTACAAACATTACCATTTACTTTTGTACAGGAAAACAGATCTCTAAGAGGGTTCACTACGAACTAAGAGAGAATTAATTGATGATGGTGCTGAGGTTTTGCTAGAAATATTAGCTATTAACAACACTGAAGTTATGATACCTTTATTAGTTATGATAACACTCAAGTTATAGTAGCACTATAAAGTTATGGTAGCACTATAAAGCTATGGTAGCACTATAAAGCTATGGTAGCACTGTAAAGTTATGTGATAAGAAAACAGCAATGACATCAGATAGAAATGCTGCTCTGAACGTGAAAGCAAAGAGATAATGAAGATAATAGACATTAAGTATACCACATAGTAATAAATCAAATAATTTTACATTGAATTGAAGAAATTATGATGTTTCAAACCTTTGAGGTTAGCAGTATTTGCATAAAGTCAATAACATGTAATGCTGAAGGAGAATACAATTTTAAGTTACAGGAAAAAAGAATGAAGAATAGGGTTGTTGCCAGGTGATACTTCCCTTTACTGTTTGCTGAGCTCTGAGAGTCCAAGACATCATTGACAGTCACAGCTACTTTGCTAAGCTGTAAAACAGTATTAAAATGAAACAGTCAGGCACACTGGCAGTGAGAGGTGGAACTCATTTAAAGGTTGTTTGACATAAAAATAAAGATTGGACTATTGGGTGCACTACTCATTGAAAATATTGAAAAAAGGACCTAATTCCATCAAAATCTATCACATATGGACAATTTTACATGTAAATTCCTGCCTCACAGGAATCACACTTACAAAAGTCCAAATATGACACAAACTTCACTTTGCAGTACTGTAACTTGTAATTACTGTAGTACTATTGCACACATTGCGGTATGTGGTGATAAGTTCAGTGGCTTATAGTATGTTTACACATACATCCCTAATTTTTTACAATGTAAAATCATAAGCGTAGGACAAAATTCCTTTGCATTTAAACATGACAAAGTGTGATGTTTTTAATATTTCTAATGTAACTCTGGTTAAGTTAAATTGATGCAAATTAAAAATATACAGCATAACTTTCTGAAATAACAAATAAAGCAGGGCTAGGTAATTCAGCTAATAAGGTCTGCCACTCTAAAACTGCTACAAGTCCTTCAAAATAGAATTCTGAAAACTGCTACATACAAACATCAACAGTATCCTACAAATGTCTTGCACAATGATCTCAGGATTTTAAAAGTCAATGATATTCATAATTTCAAAATTTGTTGCTTTATTATAAGTATGTAAATAATAAAGTTCCACATATTCTTAATGAAGTCATTAATCCTCATACCAACCTACTTTAATACAAGATCTAACATTCTCTATTCAGTTAGTAGATCTAATTGGGCTCATGGAAAGCTCTTGTTGATCAACTAGACTTACAAGTCTTGGCAAGAATAACCTAAAAACACCCTACCCACATAATTGTTAACGTTGCAATCCTAATTTGGAAGCATGAATTTTGTGTGTTTGTTGAGTTTTAGCCTGCTCTATGATAATGCAGCTTTTGACTTTCCTCCAAGTTGTTCTGAGTTTCAGAAGTAAAAGTTAGAGGAAACAACACAATTTTGAGAGTTTTGAACATAGCATATTTCCTCACATACACACAGATTTCACACTCCTGTGTGTGTATTCTGGTTTTAATTTCTCTTTATCTTTCTTTTGTTTTGGGGGCTTTACTTCCTTTCATTTTTTGTTCTCACTTTTTTGTGTTTTGTTGGGTTTTGCTTTGTTTCTCTGTCTGATGTTTTGTGTGTTTGTGTTTTCATGCATTTTGTCTCCTTCCCTACATTTTCTCGAGTTTCCTTTCTTTTTCTTTTGTTCCTTCTGATTTTTTTCACATCTTTTGTTCTCATTTTCCTTTTTTGTTTTCCTTCCTTGCAGTTTCTTTTGTATCCCTTCCTTGTGTGTTGTTTATTGTTCTTTGTTTTCTTTTTTGTTTACATTCTTGTAGTATTTTGCATATTCATTTCTTGCATGTACCTGTCTTGTTTTCTTGTCCTAATGCAAGGCATATATCTTTATTTGCCCTGTTTGTTAAAACCATACGCACCTGTCAAGATATTCCCTTACGCTGCTGAATCCCCGCTCTTTCGCCAAGTGAATCAGGATTCCTGTTGCATGTCGGCCAGCCTTCTTACGACAGAAACTGCAATTACAGATACCACGGCAGGGGGGACATGTCCAATTCTAGTGATGAAAAAGTACTCAAGATTTAAAGAAGCTACACAAGGTTTTATGTCCTCTCCCACATGAAACAGTAGTCCCAAGTAACATGAACTATGAAGTGTTTCTTGGTATTGAATAGAAGTTCCAAGTAACATCAACTGTTAGCTGTATCTTGGTAATGAATTGTAGTCCCAAGTAACATCAACGATAAGGTGTTTCTTGATAAGGAATAGCAGTTCCAAGTAACATCAACTGCTGGTTGTTTCTTGGTGATGAATTGCAGTCACAAGTAACATGAAGTATGAGGTGTTTCTTTGTAATGAACAGCAGTTCCAATTAACATCAACTGTTAGGTGTTTCTTGGTAATGAATTGTAGTCCAAAGTAACATCATCTGTAAGGTATTTCTTGGTGATCACTGGTTTATGGTTGTCTTTGTAATATAAGAAGTCACTGGTTTCTTGTTGTCTTCATAATTTAAGAAATCACTGGTTTATGGTTGTCTTTGTAATATAAGAAGTCACTGGTTTACTGTTATCTTCGTAAAGTAAGAATCACTGGTTTATGATTATCTTTGTAATATAAGAAATCATTGGTTTATTATTGTCTTCGTAATATAAGAGATGACTGGTGTATTGAAGGCAATATCAGAGAACAGAAAAGCAAATACTCACGGCATCCAGCAGGGCTACCTTAGCACTTTCACCGTATCTGTTCCTAAGACATGGACCACAAAACTGACCTCTGACCCCATGACACATTGATGATCTGCAGATAGTCTTCATATCCAGCGTTTTCTGTCTACATTGATGGCAAGTAGATCCCTGAACCATAACAATTGAGAATAAATTATTTATTGCACATTGCCTAAAGTAGACTGTACTCAGTATTCAATTAGATCTTTGGATGATTACAAATGAGGTGGAGTTATTCAATGAACATTGCCAAATAGACTGTATTCTATATTCAAGTAGATTTCTGGATGATTACAATTGAGAATGAATTATTCATAGTATGGTGGCTGTACTATTTTGTCACCATAGTATGGTGGCTGTACTATTTTGTCACCATAGTATGGTGGCTGCAGTGCTTGTGTCACCATAGTATGGTGGCTGCAGTGTTTTGGTTTGTCAGAGTAGTAGCGTGGCTCCAGTTCTTTGTCACTTGTTTCATGGTGGCTACAGTGCTTTGTTAGTGTAGTTAGAATGCTATCATGAGATACGAGGTTGGCAAATATCAGTGTATTTGCTACCATACCTCCCCATCCATAGTAAGCTACAACACTGGAAGGAGAGCAGGGGTCTTAAAAGAAACTTTTGCTTGCAATAGTAGTGATGGCTTAGGACTTCTAAATGAAGTCTTGAATCAAATGACCAACATGAAACTTTTTTCAACTCATATTGCAAAAATGTGTATTTCTATCAAGTACAGACATTTTTCATTTTCATTGCATTTTATGCCAGCATTCTGGTAATTTGATCTTCATGTTGATCTGCAAGCATCAATTCCAGCTACAACTGTTTGCTTCTAGCCAGAGTGGCTAGCAATTCTGATTACACTTAACTGCAAAGTAATGAACCAACCAGTATCCCTTCTTGTTGATAATACTGTGGATGAATTTTTAATACTGTGGATGTATTTTTTTTTTGCAGTATGCCAACAACAACAACAGCAGGCAATATTCAGTGGGATAAGTCTATGGTCTGATCTAGTAACTTAGTACAATTAAATGAAGAAAAGCTTACAAACTCTTGGTTGTAAACTTTGTCCTTGACACCCTCCGCAACCATATCCAATTCTTCCTGAGTGATCTCATCTGGTCTTCGATGCTCATAGTGTTGCAGAGCTTGGCATTTCTTTTTCTTGATCGGTGTAGGAGCAAATTCAGAGTCTGTGTTGCTGGGCAGTAATTGGTCTTCCTCTAGCTCATCTGGCTCTAACTCATCCTGCTTGTGTTCATTGAAACAAATTTTCAGAGTTTTCAAAATCTGTTATGTGTTAAACTATTGCAAAATGCATTGTGGTTTGGGTGACATATTGCTAGCTGGTACGGAAGGTCCATGATTTTCAACAAAAGTTCTTCTGGCAAATGAAAAATCACCAAATAAACTTTTCTGTAACATTAATTATACATTCAAAGTTTGACTGCCATCCAATGCTAGCACAGTGGTGGTCTCTAACAACAATATGGTTCATCTTATGAGACACATCAACACTCTACAAGATACGTCAAGCGTCAGCTTGACGGCTCAGATTACAACCTAAACTAAAACTGATAGGATTCCAATGTAAACATTGTAGATTATCCATTACACACATATATATGAAATGCTCATTCTCTACAACAGGGTAAAGTGAATGCACTGGTGTTATTACAATCAGTGCAGTGTAGTGGGACTCTATACAAGTTAGTGGGTGAAACTTTATAACCATGGAGCTATACAACTAACACTAGCAGGCACTTTTTTTGTGACCTAAACTAAAAGGCAAAGTGAAGCAAAAAAAAAATGTAGGTCATAGAAGATGTCTTGAATTAAAATTGTTAACAGGAATTATTTAGTTCACCGTGAAGTAATCTACAGGCATGATGAGTAGTACCCTTTGTTTGTTGGATCAATTATCAGTGTCTTAGCCAATACTTAATGACTCATATACAGTAAAAAAAAAATTAACATGTCACATGCGGTGCAAAGCGGAAAAAAGAAGAAGCTAGAGTCACTTAAAAATTACTGTTCAAAGCCCAGGAGAGACATTCAGTTCAAATCCAGCATCAAATGTAGAACTACTTTGCATCTAGTCCACCATACATACTCAAAAATTTTCCAAACCAAGATAAGGTCTGAAAAGGAGCATTTCACAATGAGACAAAACTAAAATCATCACTTAAAATAATACATATTCAGTTCAAATCAAGCATAAAATATACTCTAGCACTACTTGCATGTATTCCATCTAACATAATCAAATATTTTCTGAGGACCCCTTGCTTCCCTTCCCCAGGATGAGTTTCAGCCATCAGTGGTCATTATATCACTATATCCCAGTTATACACAATCTCAGACCTGCTTATGTACCATCCATACCACCATTACTTTCAAGATCAAGCCAGACTCATGAAATTAAGAAACTTGGGGTCATTTTCAGGTCTTTGTCCCCTAGCAGGTAGAGGAGTGGGGTGGACGGGGAAAACAGGGTGCCTTCGAACATAAGGCAGTATGTCAAATCTATCAGTAAAACTGTAATGATACCACCTCCCAACAACGCCAAATGCTTTTTGACTTTGTAAATCTACTTTTAGTTGTTGTGAGGTGACTGTGTGCCAATTACAAGGTGTCAATCAACTAACTGCAGTTTTAACATCTAGGACAAATTTATAAACACAGAATAAAAATACTGCTCTTCCCACTTTGTGATAATACAACATAACAGCTACTGTACCTCAAAGACTTCAAGTTCTTCATACTCTGTACTGTCTGTATCACTCTCCCCGTCTGAGGCAGAGAACTTACGCTTCTGTGATGGTCCAAACTTAATAACAAGTTTCTGTACAAAAAAATGTGTTTAACTGTATTAACCAGAGGGTCACATGACTTTGTGATTCCTTGCCAAAAGGCATGAAAATAAAAGGACAAGACTCCTAACTCTTCTGGAGATAAGTTGTGTCTCAAGGTTTTAAACTATGACCTCTATTGAACTCACATGGAGATTGACTGCCACAAAATTAACAGAGATTATTTAATTGTCGCGTGCTACCACTGCTCAGACATCTTCCTTAATAGGTTTGCATACAGTAAGCTCTCATGACCTCAGATGAATTGAACGACCATGAAAAACAATTGGGATGCTATGCTCAGGATGGACTACCAACACCACAACTTTGAAGTTCACACATCTTTCCCTTATTGAGATAACACAGTAACAAGGTTTTCAAATGATATGTCATCTATATTAGCTTCACATGACCATTGACCTCCAAATAGAATGACAGACATCATTTTACAGTGAAATTTAAGGCAGCCCTATTACTGTTCAAAGCTAAAAATGAAACGTTACCTCCAAACATTCAAAGGCTATTTATTAAAAAAGAGAGCAAATCACGTACTAGACGTCAAGGGGATTTTTTATCAAATTTCTGTCCGTACAACCTTGAAAGCTATGAGTGTTTCTGTTTGTGGTGTAACATTATGGAGTAATCTTAATAATGACCTTAGGAACTCAAAAAGTGAACGTATATTTAAACTTAAGTTGAAATTAGAATTCATAGATAAGTATAGACAACTGTTTTGATTTTACGATTAGTAGCACTACAACATTTGTTTGATGTATTTTGATGGAGATAAGTTGCTCTGGAAATTGAACAGTTTTGTAACTGATTTAGGGGAGGATTCAGATAAGTTTTTCTTAACTTCTTCTCTCTCCTTTTCCTTCTCGTATTTCTGTTTTGCATGATCATTGTTTCTTTTATTTTGACTTTTTATGTTGATTTTGTAACCTCATGTTTTGTATTGTTGGTATGGAAATAAACTGAACAAACAACCAAAGTTCCTCATCAAGTCCTACCAAGGATAATCCAGAGTTCCAGAAAGATTTAGTTGCTGAGATACAGTATCTCTCTTTATAGGTTTTCAGACTTTAGTTCTGGCTCTGGCAGGGGGTCATCTACCCACACCAAGTGTGACATCAGTCAAGGTTACCCTCCTGAAAAAAAGTCTGTTGACAAGGATTTTGCAGTCTGACCTCTGGTAACCTCACAGGAGCTTTGACCTCAACCAAAAACAATAGGGATCATCTACTCCTCATATGACCAACAGACACACCAAGTATGGGATCAGTGAATTTCACTCTTTGAGATATTTTATTTACAAACAAAGGGTCACATATATACACAAACATACACACACAACATTGCATAGATTCCCTCGGCCTTCTACCCAAAGAAGGTCTACACAAAGTTCCTTTGGTTCATTGTTCTCAGGGTTCTATGTTCCCCATTTTGTATTATTTCAATGGTTGCCAATGAGTGCAAGGTTTGTTATTCCCAAGCTTTGATGTTCCCAGAAGTGTCACTGTTAAATTCCCCAGGTTCACTGTTCCCAAGGTTTGATGGTTCCAGGGATAAATGTTAAAAAGCTTCGGTGATCCCGAACCCGGGGAACATCGAACCCTGGGGACATCGAACCCTGGGGACATCGAACCCTGGGAACATCGAACCCTGGGAACATCAAACCTTGGGAACAGTGAACCTGGGGAATTAAACATAAGAATGTTAGAATGAATCATAAGCCCTTTTCCCTGACCTGTCAGGCACAAGTCAGGGAAGTGTAATTAGTGAAGGTCAGTGACTTCAACATTCTGTGGTTTCTCCCTAGTAATCTGCACCCTGCTTCTACCTGTGTAGCAACAAAGGCTCATCTAAGTATCTGGTCGATGGCAACTGGAATACAAGCCCAGTGAGCATTGTTCTCTGACTGAATATTCTTCACAGCTCCTTGATCGTGGATGCTGGCTTCTCAAGTTAAAAAGCCAGCAGTGGGTAGGGCTTACACACATAGGGCAATAGTCTTCCTTAGCAACAGAAACTGGCTTGTTTCGATCACATTGGGGTAGAGATCGTACAAGGGGGCTTTATACACTAAACGGTTACGTCGGAAAATAACTGATAAATGAATCCATTCAAATGGGTATCCCAAATGCTAGATCCACAGTCAATTTTCACCAAAACTTAAAATTACTATTCTTGCAGATAAATGCCCGCTTTTTAATCATGACAAATATTTTTAAAGTTATATATGTGAAGAAAAACAAAAACAGCTTCACCAAAAGTTCCAGGAGAGGCTACAGGTATGTAAGCATCCTTTAAAATGTTCAATGTCAATTAAACAGCATACAGTAAGCTTGGTTGCAAGTTGTACTTAGTCCCGGTTAGCATCGCAGAGTGCCAGACACTTTTACCATTGTGATACGCAATTGCTTTTATTTTTGCCATTTTGTTGTCTTGATTGCAATTTTCTATAGCATTCTGAGAGATTTTTGAACTTCCATGATTTTCCACTAGGAGAAGTAAACTTTGAAGTAATTCTTTGCCAATTTCAGTAGCCCATTCTGAAAGCCACACGCATCTTTGTAGAAAACTTAATACGGTAGCTGTTGCAATTGTACAAGGATGGGTGTGAGCCTTCCCTCAAGCATACAACACATTTAGTTTCATATCAGAGGGGAAGCTTTAAAGCTTTATCAGCTGGATTGCCTAGTGTACCTACAACTCTACATTAACCTACACATCGTTACACAAGTGATAACCGCAGGCTGTTCTGATCATAAACTTTCATATTTCCATCAATGCAATTTGAAGTGCTATTTTTTTAGACACTCAGGTTTGAAATTGCACCCCCCCTCCCCCCCCCCCCCATGTTTTTCAGATGCTGATACAAATACATGTCATTTTGCCTGCTTGTGAAACGTTTGTTGTGTGCAGATATTATCCCATTGACAGAGAGCTTAACAAAGGGATTCATGCAGCAATCTTTTAGGTGGATTAGATTTAGTTGAACTTCTGAATTTAGTTGTGAAGGGATTCAGTGACACTCATCCAGATGTGCAGCTAAGCATGACTCATTGTTTATTACAAAAGGTAGCAACAATCAATGATTGAAATTTGTGATGCGTGGCTTCCCTGATTACCACAGTAGGACCACTTTAAATTTCCCCCCCCCCCTCGGACCTTATGCAAATGGTATGACCAATCATGCCTTACAAATTACTAAACAAATTATCTCTGTTTCATAATGAGATGGTTATAATGCCATACTTACTTCACCGGTCCTCAGGGGAAAGACATCTTGATCCAGTTCTCGTCTCCTTTTAATTGTTAGTCGTCTAGACCTCCGGACAGGGGAATCAGGTAGCTGAGTTGGTCTGGCTTTCCTACTTGGATTTTTTCTAGGGGTGTATTCACTGTCATTTGCTTTCTTGGATTTGGGAGATCTCTGTTCCTTCTGATATCAAAGACAATGTGAATATTAGCATTCATGTCACAGAACTTGAAAAGAGGAATCAGCACAGTGTGTTTATAATTAATGACATTGAAATGCATTACACACTTGTGGTAAATTTTGACAAATTTAGAAAACTTAAATACCAGATGGACTTCTCACCATCTGGGGATAACATTTTATCCCTTTTTCGTTTTTGGATTTGAATAGTAAGTACAGTTTACCTTTATTCCTTTGTTGAACATAGGAACGCTTGGAAGATGTTGCAGATCAGCAAGCAATTTCTGAAGCTGTGAGTTAGAAAAGTCAAATAATTGGACACCACAATGGAGTGACAGATCACACTGCAGAAAGTCATGATAGGTGAGTCAGAGTAAACTGAGTGCATTATCATTATAACATACAGCATCACAGCATATTACTACATCATAACTTAGTGTAGTCTAACTGTCAGTCCAGTGCAATTTGCATTAGAGACAAAAAACATCACCCACATCACCCAACACAGTTTCAATTCTCACAACCACTTACCGTCAGTCTCCCCCTCAGCCTGTCTTAAATTCCTCCACATGTGCAATCAAAACAACAGATGCAATGGTGTGCACTGTGTACTATGAGCTACACTGCATCTTCCCTTCTTCAGATATTGTCTGTCAAAGGTTTTAACAGGATGAACGCAAATGACCTTTGACCACCACCATAAACAATAAGGGGGTTCTTCGACTCAATGTGGTACACCTACATGCCAAATAAGATCAGTCCAAGTTTCCTTTCTTCAGATATTATCTTTACAAGATTTTCCTGGTTTGACCCCTCTTGAGCCCAAATGACATTTGACCACCAACAAAAACAGTAGGGTTGTTAATGTGACAGACCTACATACTAAATATGAAATTTGTCCAGGCTTTCCATCTTGTGTCATGTTTACAACGTGTTCACAGTTTGACCCCTGTTGACCCCAAAAGACTTTTCACCTCCACCAAAGACAATATGGTTTCTTCTACACAATGCAGTACTCATACATACTAATTATGAGATCTGTTAAAGCTTCCCTTCTTGAGACATCGTGCTTACAAGGTTTTTACAACTTGACCCCTGTTGACCCCAAAGGGCATTGACATCCACCAAAAATAAGAGCATTATTTCTAATCAATGTGGTGCAACATGTGGCCAATCACAGCTGCTGTCCTGTTGGATGATTTGCCTGCAAGCAATTCATGAAGTGCATGGAGTCTGGTCAACAGAATATCTTCAACTTTAGACAATAAAATTAAAGAAGCTTCAGGAAAGCCAAAAATAATGTGAATTCAACTATATGTTATAACTCTAGAGTTAAAACAAGGCAAAGAATTATAAAAATATGATGAATGAAAGAAGAGTTTGTGTCCTTGTTGTTTACACAAATTCCTCCCAAAATTAGGACATTCCTTTCTTAATTTGAAAAGCTACCACAGAAAACCTTGTTGACATGGTTCAGTGTGATCTATAAGTAGATGAACAGATGATAAGTCATGCTGAACCAACACAATCTGTCTGATACCAGGCAATTTCATTTTAAGGAGTCTTCAAAATGATTGTGGGCAGTTTTGTGATGACTCATGTGACATTTGAAGTAAATTTCACACCAATCAAACTTTCATTGTAGAACACAGGGGATCTTGGAAAATTTCTGTCATCTCAGTAGAAAGGGCACACATATCCAAAGTGTCCTATTAACCATGACTACTTTTTTTCAAATTCTCAGATTTTGGGGTAAAATTAGCAAAATACTTAGTGAGACTCACATGACAATTAACACTGAGAAAATTCCACATGCAATTTACAATACAAACATCTGATTCTGTATCCCCATGGAAACAACTCAAAATATACTTTGCTTTAAATTACAAACAATGTTTGGAAAATGTACCAAATGACTGAAACATCACAAAAATAGAAATGTGACTTACTTTCAGAAAATTGTGACTTGCACGACAAGTTCAACTGAATTGTTTCTATTTGGCACCTGAACTACTGAATTTCCAATTCAACAATAAAATCCTTCAAACTAGTATGTATCATGGCAACAATTCCACTATGAAACTATAACAAGTCTGACAGCTAGATCAGAACCAGAATGCACAAATGCACTGTGGTTTTGATGATTTCATTATGACAATTTTTATGAAACTGAGTATATGATGACAGATATGTATCACTGTTCACATCTCAACATGCACAAACTGCATTTCAGTGATGTAACACCTACACATACGAGATAATCCAAGCTTGAGATCATGCTTACTGGGTTGTCACAATTTGACCCCTGTTGACCCCAAATGACCCTTGACCTTAGGGTTATTTTAATCAATGAGGAACACTTACATGCCAAACACGAGGTCTGTCCAAGCTGCCATTCTTGAGATATGTTTACAATGTCTTCACAATTTGACCCCTGTTGACAACTAATGACCTTTGACCTCCATCAAAAAAGTTTCTACTCAGTAGTGTACACCTTCCTACCCAATACGAGGTACGTCTATAGGTTCCCTTAAGTATGTATGTACGTACGTACGGCACATGTACATACCTGTATAAATACAGTGCTTTCCATGATTACAAAGGATACAATTTCATCAAAACCAATTTTAACTGATCAATACCACCAATTGCACAAAATTTGTAGCCTACATTTTTAGTGCAATTTTGCGTTACAAAGTAAGTGCTTCTAAGTGAGCCATGATTCTCTTGGTTTGACTCTTGTGGTTTTACGCTGTAAAAATCACTGAACGTGACAAATCCAAAATGAAAGTGATTTTTATCATCCCCCTCTCCGTCATTTTTCAATTTTGCTGCTGATTATTGTGTTATCTTTGGCATCTTTTAAAATGACAGAGACTAGTACTAGAGGCCCATACAAGAATCAGCAAACTTTATGAACATTTTAATTTTGTAGCGGTAAAAACTCCTTCACCTTTCATGTTTCTTTGTTAGTCACCTTGTGGGCATTTAACTGTGCATATTATGGCATTTATGGGCATTTTAACTTAAACTCACTTCTTTGAATTATTACTGCAGATACATTTCTACATCTTCACTTTCTTTCCCAGTTGAATAGGATTTCCATTTTAATATGTAAGATTAATACAGCCATGCAGAAAACAAAATGAAGCAAAAGAATTAGTCAACTTATTTAGATAAAATGATTAAATAGGAAACAAAAGTTGCTTTTCCTGGCTTTAAAAACTTTAATAAAAAAAAACTCAAAAGCAAAGTAGAAATATTCAATTCAGTAACAACAATTTTACATTAAAAAAAAAAAAGGTTTTTTCCTTCCTCTTTTTTGTTACTTAGGCCTTCATCTTTTAAATCAAGGAATATAATTTTTCAATTTCAAAGTCGCTGTAGCTTGAGTGTATTTGTGGGAGTCTCTTTAATTATTTAATTGCACTACTTAATTGAGTCAGTGAGGAAGTTCTCACCCTTTGCAAAGTTATAGTATAGATTCTCGTAAGTGTAAAGTTGTCCAAACTTTCCAACCAGTTCATTGTCAAGTGGCTCGATGGCTGTACAAAGATTGCAACTTCTTTTCAACTCAAAGTATGTGCAGGATCTTGGGATTAGAGTGACACCACTTACTGTAGTAACATGTAAAACGACATATCAAGCTGCTCAAGTGTAGGTCATGATCAGTGATCTCCACTCAGTCAGGAGATTCTAATAACCACCTCGGACCCATTCCGGAGGGAAACTTGTCAGATCAGTGGAATCAGTGGAATATCGGTTAGCCAAAGTAAGACAGTAGTTGGGTTGAAAAAATTGAGCAGATATATGAGAAAACAAAATGCACTTTTAACTGCTGTAAGTTGAGCAGTGCCCCCCCCAAAAATTGGAAGCATAGATTAACTGATGATGAGCCTCAGTTCTCTTGTTCATAGTGATTGCTGTACCTCAAATATGCTAAATCCTGTATGTTAAACACAATTACCTGAAACAACATGTTGAATCCTGTATGTTAAACACAATTACCTGAAACAACATGTTGAATCCTGTATGTTAAACACAATTACCTGAAACAACATGTTGAATCCTGTATGTTAAACACAATTACCTGAAACAACATGTTGAATCCTGTATGTTAAACACAATTACCTGAAACAACATGTTGAATCCTGTATGTTAAACACAATTACCTGAAACAACATGTTGAATCCTGTATGACACACACAATATACCTAAAATAACATGCAGAATTCTGTATGTCACACACAATTACCTGAATTCATGCTTAATCCTGTATTTTGCACACAGTCATGCACATACTGTACTTATTTTGAGGAAGGCAGCGTGTACACATAGTCAGCTGAAGGCCGACCAGCAAAGTGCAAAATGTGCAAAGCCCATGGCAGGGGGTATGGTGGTGGTCCTCCTGGAAAAAAAAATTGAATTATAGATGTGCTTAGACATGATCTCCCAGCATCTGGGAAATCTCCCCCATATCTTTTTGCTCTATCGGTTTAAGACTACCTTCATCAAAAAAAGGGGGTGTGTCGGTTGTGCCCCAACGTGGATCATGCAGCTGCATACTGTTCAGTGTACATGTCACACTTATAATCACCTGAAATACAGTAAAACTCCCTTCGGTGACATGTCACACACTCTATTGTCATACATTTACTCACCACAGCTTTATTCTCTTCTATGTTCTTTTGTCGTCTTTCTTCGTAAGAACATTCTTTAAGGATGTCTTTGAAAAGAGCTGAATTCTTGAAGAGTTCAGCCTGTGTGACAGAGAATATCGGAAACTGGAGTCCAAAACTGACATGAAATGCATGCTGAGCTAATGAATAATCATTTGCATTTCCTGACTGACTTTCTTTTACATCTGTTCCGGACCACTTTGGATTTAGGAACTTAAGTACTTAACAAACAATTGAACAAAGAAGAAGTAAACAAGTTTCTCCTTCGAGGTGTACACAGCCACAACAACAACTTTCTTTATTATAACCACTTTATGTACAGTAGCTGTACACAAACAGATGACGAAACAAGATCATAAGTGTATAATGGAGACAGTACGACATACGGGACGTATTTTTGTATGTTAATGAGTTTTAAAGAGATAGTACAAAACAATTAAAGTGTGTGCGTGGAACAACATCTTTACTTTCACTTTTTCATTCTTGACAATTAAAGTAAGAGTTTATCCACAAAGTTACATATGACATTTCAACTACAGGATATCAGGAAATAATTTATAGTCTTCAAAAATAGCATTTTCAAATTTCTTTGGTATTTTGTCACAAACATGTATGTATAACAACTGCTACACAATATTCTATTTAGCAACTTTATCATTTTCTGTAGCAAAATGAGATGCCATACTGTACCAGAAAAATTATTCACTGGCCAGACTTAAAGACAAAAACTCATAACCCCAGACAGTTTCAATTCTCCCAACTACCAACGTATAGTCCCTACCTCAGCCTCCACATGTGTTATCAAAACAATGGATCCCTGTGTACGCTGTGTAATATGAGCTACTCTGCATCTTTCAAATTTGCTGTCAATCAAAGAGTACTGTAACTTCGAACTAGTTGAGAGTTTTGCTTTCCAGAAAGTAAAATATAGCTTAGGGTGATGAGTTACGGCCTTTAAGATGGAGTTGCTTTAATATGACTGCACTCAAGGAGATGTTCACTCTGTTTCCAATGTGATATTGTAATTGAGAAAACATTCAGATCAAATCGAAAAACTAAGTTTCCTTAGATCAGCTAACTTACAATTAAGATTTTGGGACTTGTTACTTTTTTGCATTACATGTGAGGGATGTTTAGACTGTGAGAGCACGTAAACCTTTACTAATGGTTGAGATTTCAATAAAGCAAAGGACAACTCCAGACAGCTGACACAATATCTCTCAATTCAGTGTTGACTTAATTGTGTAACTTATTTCCCCTCACAGTCCAACTTAAATTTTGTTTTGGAATCCTAAATCAGTCAATTTTCCCCATGAAAAAGTAGTCAGCTTTTAAATCTGCCCAAAAATTGCATTTCTGCCCACCCCCTCCTACCCCCCCCCCCCCCCAAATGGACTAGGGCTCTTGGCTGCATGGTAACATGAGCAGGTTTGTGTAAACTTGCATTCGGATTGATTCATAGTTTTTACCTAGGCAGGACAGACCCTCGATCCTTCGCTGATTGCTCTTTTACTTACGTTGCGCCTCATTAGGCCTAGGCCTACGTCTGTACATGTCCTACTGACTAACAGTAACACTAGTTACGTTGTTAACCACAGTGATACATACTGGCAGTAGACTACATGTGAACAGCTTCAAGGTATTTAAAATTTAAAGGTCACACCTCATTAGCCTACCCAAAGTAATGCCGACGTTAACTGATAGACAAAGCGGCCCACTGCACATTGGCCTTGTCTCGAAACACAATAATCGCACTTTCCTTGTGATGTTTCAATTGTTACCAAAACGTTCACTTACTGCCATTTTTTCGTCCAAGAAACTGATTGCAGCCAGGGACAGCAAGAACAGTAATTACGACAAATTGCAGGTACGCGGACTGTTTATCGTTGATGCTGCACTGTACATTCACCGTGCTGTGTGTGCGACGTGTAATGTTTAGCGTAGTCGGCGAATTTCCCGCTAGAGGTTTCCCGCCATTTCACTGACCTGGAGTCGAGTCTACCAAATACTTACAGGTGAAATGCAAATGCTAAGCTTGTACAATGACACATGATGGATTTTTGAAAAAGAAGTATTTTATAATTATCTTCATTTGGGGAGAGCAGAAGACGGATCTGGTCAAATTAGTCTATTCAGAGATTTTTATAGTCTCGACATCGTAAACACAGTGTAAAACCCTTCTCCTTTCAACTTGAGGTAATTCGGACACCTTTAGTAAAAATGTTTCGAACTATATATATCGGTGTCACCTATTCAATACATTCCCTGTCCTGTTTTGGTCATTCCGATAAACGTAGATTGTGTTACACAGCTTCGTACCAATACAACCAACTGCTAGGTAAGGTCAACGGGAGTAACAAATTAAAGGACATAGCTAGGATCACTTCTTTGGGGGATTTGTTGTTGTTGTTGTTGTTGTTGTTGTTGTTGTTGTTGTTTTGGCAACCGAGCAACGACGCCACCTTGAGCTTTGGAGAGTAGGAATACCTCATCAACCTGAGGAAACAGAACCAGATTTTTATACAGGTGTGCAGCCGTCACGAAAAGAACTATCAGATTCGACGGGAAGAAGAAAACATGATGAGAGGGAGCGAGGAGTGGGTATTTACTATATTTTTTCCCGTTGTGGTTTTTTATTTTTTATTTGCAGTTGCAAAAAAAAGAAAAGAAAAGTAGCAAGAAATTTCAAAATCAAGGAAACAATAACGTTTGCTTTCTCGCTCTTTCTTTTTTTTTTTACCGTGCATTGTAGGTCTAGTAAATTTACGTCCTCGTTAACCCTCATGGGAAATTCAAAGCTGTGGATCGCGTGATTGCTGTGATTTCGTTCAAATTTTGCTTTCGTACAAAAGCAAGCGATACCCATGGCAAGGCAAAAGTTAATTGCTTTGTCATCTCTTCATCATGGGAATTGCTTCAGTGTGGCTAAATCCTCCCCCCCCCCCAAAAAAAAAAAAAAACCTAACCAAACTAATACCAAAAAAGCCCATAAGAATCAGATTCTGTCACAGTAATTAACACGATAAAACTTATCAGTGTTACCCATGAAGCTATTTATTTAGTGGAATTTACAACCCAATCGGGCAGATCACTTGTTGACAACTCTATATGTGAGAAGCTAAACTGTCTCACATCAAGCCTAGAGAAGCAAATTTTCACCAGCTTCTTACAATGGCCACGAACAGGGAATTAGGACAAACCTCTATGTAATCACAATTAGACAGAGAATTCCTACCAAACAGGAATTTGAAAGCCTGCAACATATCCCCCCCCCCCCCGGTCTTTCTGAACTAAAGAGTAGCCTGTGTAGGGCCTATGTGCCGCAATCAAAATTTTCACCTCTTGTTGTAAGAGATGGTAAAAGGTCATTTTGAGTCAAAAGCTGGTTAATGTTTCAAAAGAGAATAAACTGTGATTGATCTCATACATGTCATGTGAGTAATTTATATTTGTTATAATATAGCCATAAGGACATGGGCGTCAATCCTGAATGGACAGAGGGACGTCCCCCACAAATGTCCATCCCCCATTTTGTAAAGAGAAATGTTTTGGCTCACTTTTTGAATGGTAAGGGGGCATTGTAACAAATATCGCCCACAGTTTTGGTGAGTGACTGATGTAATCTCTGGCTGCGTGACCATGCATATACCACGGTTAGACTCATCCTACATGCCGACATCCGCGCAAAAAATCTGTGAACGTGTGTTTGAATTAATTATCAATATACACTGACTCAGAGGCGTCGCGACCGGGGAAGGTCCCCCCCCCCCCACCTATCAGCAAAACAAAAGTCAGAGCCGTTAGTCGGGAAAAAAAGGTCAGTTAGAATTTTTTTAAATTAGTTTACCTGGTAGTGAGTTTACCTGGTAATTGAAACAAATTTTCATTAAATCTGAAATTTGAACATATGAACTTCTCATATTTCAGTCTATGAGTGCATGAGGATAGTTAGACATACATAGACATAGTCTGACATATACGAGTTGAAACTTTTCATATTCATCTAGCACATTTTATGACTTCAAAAAGTGACAAGTATTGCACTAAATTGCATCTTAGTTTGGGGGTGGTGACGCCTCTTCCCTTTTAACTCTCATAAAGATCTACACCAACCATAACTCTTCTCATGCTTCCCCATCTATCAAAATACTGTTGTATTGTCCGCATCTTATTCAATGTGGCTGTCATTTCCAAAAGTTATCGGTAAAAGAACAAGTTCTACTTTGTCATGCAATCATTGACGGTTTTAGCAAACTAATAAACACCTGTAATGAGAGTAAAAACTATTTGAATAACTTCTCTAAAACTATAATTTCTGAGGGGAAAAAAGACTGCAATAGGTAAAAAATGTTGCACCAGATTTTGTTTAAGGTCACCTGCTAGTTGCAAATTTCTCAGAGAGAAAAAATCTGTTATTGTTAGAAAGTAAAAAAACTGTTGAATGAACTTTTCAGAAAATTACCACAGCATAAATATTCTAGATAAGAGCAATCCATTGGTACTAGTTTTGAAGAAAATGATGTTTTCATATTAATTGCTATGGTAATTTCTGATTATATTCTATTCATATTCATCTTCTGCCTAATCGACGATAAGTACTCAAAGAGAATGAAAGAGGATGCGTAATTCATTATGATTCTTCTATCCTCTCATCCCCATCTGATATGTATTTGCCGAACCATTTTCATAGATTTTTTTTTATGAACTGAGGAATTGCAGACATGATATCCGTAATTTCAAGGCTGGGTATACACAGCAGCTTAGGACGGACGGAAATACCATTTCAGGCCAATTGATGGGAGGTTTGAAAATGAGCTATCATTTCGATCTCTGGTCAAGTTATTGTCGGCTGTAACAGAGGGGGTTATTGCTCTCACCAATCCAAATGAACGTGGGGGGGGGGGGGGGCAATGTAAGTTGACTGACAGTAGGGTTCCTTTAAAATGAGCCATCATTTGGATCTCTGGTCAAGTTATAACAAAGGAGGTTATTGCTCTCACCAATCCAAATGAACGTGTAGGGGGTGGGGGGGGGGGCAGTGTAAGTTGACTGACAGTAGGATTCCTTTAAAATGAGCCATCATTTGGATCTCTGGTCAAGTTATTGTCAGCTGTAACAGAGGGGGTTATTGCTCTCACCAATCCAAATGAACGGGGGGGGGGGGGCAGTGTAAGTTGACTGACGGTAGGGTTCCTTTAAAATGAGCCATCATTTGGATCTCTGGTCAAGTTATAACAGAGGAGGTTATTGCTCTCACCAATCCAAATGGACGGAGTGGGGGGGGGGGGCAGTGTAAGTTGACTGACAGTAGGGTTCCTTTAAAATGAGCCATCCTTTGGATCTCTGGTCAAGTTATTGTCAGCTGTAACAGAGGGGGTTATTGCTCTCACCAATCCATGTGAACATAGAGGGGGGGGGGGGGGGCAGTGTAAGTTGACTGACAGTAGGGTTCCTTCAAAATGAGCCATTTGGATCTCTGGTCAAGTTATTTTCTGCTGTAACAGAGGGGTTTATTGCTCTCACCAATCCAAGGGCCAATAGTCTTTCACTGGGGTCTGGGGTAACGTCCATTAACGTGATCAGAAGAAAAAAACCAGGAAGCTATAAGCTATTTGCAGAATTGTTAGCAATTAAATGAAAGATTTTGTATCTTCGAAAGGTACTGATAGGACAAAACTGGTCAGACATTGCATAGGCCTATGCTAAGACAAATGACCAATTTGATGATTGACAGGCGGAGCCGCCTGGGTCTAGTGATTGAAGGCACACATAGCCTATTGTCAAAGTCTATAAAAGGAGAATTCAGGGGCGCGTGTACGGAGGCTGACCTGGGGGCACATGTGATAGGACCTAAGAGTATTCATTGACAATACTTTTAGGATAGGACTATGGTATGCGCCACCATCAGTTGGCGAGGGGCCGCGAGCAAGAATTTTGGGCTTTTCAAACCTCCCAGATGGCCGGAAATGGCATTCCGACATTCTTAAGCTGCATATACCTAGCCTTGAAATAGGGATATCCTGTCAGCAATTCCTCAATTCATGTTTAAAAAAATCAATCTATGAAAATGGTTCGGCAAATAGCCTACATATCAGATGGCGGTTGAGGGGATACGAGAATCATAATGAATTACGCATCCTCGTTCATTTTCTTTCAGACGATAACAGGTTTCTTTCTTTTTGAGAAATTTTCAACTAGCAGGTGACCTTAAACAAAATCTGGTGAGATATTTTGCACCTTTTGCAGTCACTTTTCCCGGAGAAATTGTGATTTCAGAAAAGTTTTGCCAATAATATTTACCCTCATTACTGGTGTTCATTAGTTAGTTACAGCCGTCAAAGACTGCATGAAAAAGTAGAAATCGTTCTTGTACAGATATTTTTTGAAAATGACAGCCTCATTGATTATACTGTATTTTGAAAGATGGGGAAACATGATGGTCTAGATCTGTCGGTGAGAGGCGGTCGTAAAGGAAGAGCAGTCCCCACCTCCAAACTTAGGTGCAATCTAGTTCAATACTTGGCTTTGTTTTTTTTTTGGAAGTTATTAACTCGTATGTCAGACTTTCTATGGCCTAGCTACGGCGGCTGAATGGGGCCATGAGTAAAAAAGAATCCGTTTCTCTGACTTGTATTTTTTGGCTTTTCCAAGTTTATTCCGTTTTTCTGACATTAATTTTCGTTTTTCTGACATTACTTTTCGTTTTTCTGAGATTTTTTCGTTTTTCTGAGGTTTTTTTTCTCGTTTTTCTGAGTTTTTTTCTCGTTTTTCCGACTTTTTTTTTCGTTTTTCTGACATTTTTTTTTTCGTTTTTTCTGAGTTTTTTTTTATTCGTGAGTGACTGATGTAATCGTCACGCAGCCAGCGATTACATCAGTCACTCACCAAAACTGTGGGCGATATCTGTTACAATTAATGTCCTCTTATCATTCAAAAATTGAGCCAAAACATTTCTCGACTTTACGAAATGTGTGTGTGTGTGTGTGGGGGGGGGGGGGATTTGATATCCCCATCCCGTGTATCCCCTCCCGTATCAAAAATGGGGTGTGTTCCCCTATCCCCCCATGATATGGCTCTGACAGATGGGTTGTTAATTACAGTGGGATCGGACTTAATAAAGGTTGCTACTGTGGCATAGGGCCGGATTGTAACCAAAGAGGGTAACTGTTACTGTGACAGCAGAGGGGATTGTAGGCGGCGGTGACATATCGCCAGAGTTGAGAAAAATAGTGTGGGTGGGTCACCATTTGTACGTATAGTGTGCTCAGACCGTTCTCGTTTCTGAATGTATTGTGCATCGTATTTTCATTCTGTTATCCCGGGCCGTACGGTCTGCAAATGGATGACAAGTCACCAAGCACGACGAAATCATTACTTTAAAGGTGAGAACATTTTGGCGATATACACGGTATTCAATCCAATGATTTATTTTTTTTTTATTTTTGCATAGCAGTGAATAAGCTCAGCGAGGATGCATTTTCTTTTGAATATCGAAGGGCAACGGGGCTGGAAATGGCAATTTTGTCACAACTTGTTATTTCTTTGCGGTATGGCATTTATACGCACTCGTACTATTGACAAATCTCGCAGCTCACACCTGTTTGTAAATGCCAGCAGTATTATTAACAACATAAACAAAATCAGTTACTCCGCTAAGTAAGTGCAACAGATAATATAGAGCAGCTGGCGGGCGACGGCGGCAGCGCAGGGAGCTTGAGTATAGTAATACAAGTACAGCCAGGAAAGGTTCGATATTTTTTTTGTCTTTTCTCGTTTTATTAGTACTATGAATGAGCACACTCTGTACACTACTCGATCGTCCTTGTGTTACACGTGGCTCGGTGCTCCGTTGTAAAATGAACGTTCAAATCTTAGTCGGAAAGACCTGTTTTGTAAGAATTTGCTGGTAGACGAACAGTACTGTACAGCAGTGCATGTATCTCACGTCGGTAACCGTAGGCGGATAAGTTACACGACTGCACTTTTTTCACAACTTAACCATAGTTGCCTTTCAACGTGTCTTCGAATTCGTGGCAACATTTACAGAGTATACGGTTAGGCCTACGTGGATATTGACGTGTAACTGTAAGTTGCTGTTAATAGAAAATTTACTTCTTATGTTTTCATCGCATACTTGGGAAAGTTCTGAGAACCCAAAAAGTTACACAGGCCCTAGTCTATGTTTTCTTAAAATTTTATGTCATGGTTACACCAGTAGGGCCATAGCCAGAACCCATTGGATCAAACATTGACATTGGAGGTTTGCCCGCCTGTAGGAATCCAAGAAGGAGTTCCAATCCATTTTGCTCACTTTTTTTTTGGTTGAGGCCCTATGTACGGACACTCCTAGGCCTTTGTACCTTGTGCATGATTTGTTATTTTTAACTATGCGTGCTAATGCTAGAGCATAATTGAGACATGTGATACTGTTGTTTTTGGGGCCAAGAACTGCACCGTATGCATGGGACCCACATTGTCTAAGTTTCTGCAGCTGCGGAATAGGTGTGTCAGAACATAGGGGTGCACAGTAGGAACGGGGTTGTTGGGATGTACAGTAGGGCAGACACCTTTTTTTTTGCCAATTTCAAGCTGGTACTTCAGAGGCAAAATTGGTGAAAGATTTTCCATTTTTCCTTCTATATTTGTATTCCACTATGGATGGTTAAAAGAAGGCTACTACCAGACAGGCTGTGACCTTCATGAATCTTTCAGGTTTCTAAGCTAAAAATATGAGTATGCAGAGTATCTAAAAAGACGTATTTTATGTTTTGGACTTAAAACAACATTGCCCACTCAGTGATTGTGGTTACAGCTGCCTAAGTATAAAACAGCAGCCATGCATGCATGGGTATACAGTTTACAAATTAATTCATTTTTTTTTTTGATTATTAATGGACCACGTCTTACCAATTTTCTAATATGTACAGCAGGGCTGCAACAGAATTTGTCCGGTGAGAACCCAGATTTTGCTAACTTCCAGTTCAGGCCAGATCTGTTGAAAGTACTGTACCAGGCTGGAAGTTTACTTCAAGTCAAGTCAAACTGTACTTTTTTTTTCTGTACTTTCAGCAAAAAAAGAAAAAAGTACCGAGCATTTTCTGTTCAGTTTCTTTTAATTGTTATGTAACTATAACAGTTACGGTACAATTAAATGCGTCAACAAAATGCCGCCCAGCATACATGGTATAAGAAATACAGTAAATTGGTTTATTTAAAATATTAACATCATACTGTTATGGTAAAAGGGTTTTCTAAACAGGTAACATTGGGAATTGTTGTTAATAAGTTGCACTTCATGCAGTATTTGGCTTTACTGAGCTAGAACTCATTGTGAACTCCAAAGTACCAGAGTGAGCTACACTGTAGATGTCTTCATAGCTGAGGGGATCAGATACAGTATAGTGCTATTCTTGAAGGAGTGCAGTTTTGTTATTCTGTAACTCATTTTTGCAGGGAGGTTTTATAAACGATGAGTATTATTTGAATGACAATTAACTTACACACTCCATGTTTCTTACAATTGTAACTTTAGGCCTATAGTCTAGTCATTTTAAGAACTTCAGTAGGCTTATGCAGATCACTGGTGTGTATAGAACAGCTGGTGTATACAGTAGATCTGAGTGGCAGGCATACTGTAGGCTATGGCTGAAGTGATCACATAATCAGTGGAAGTTCTATAGCCAGTATTACACTGCCGCTGTCCAGTAACTCCCCGACTGTATCCTAGTAAGTGCGGACCTAGTCTAGTATAAGACCTTTGCGTTGATGATATTTCAGTTGATATGCCTGAGCATACTACTCCCAAGGCAAATCAATATTACAGTATCCCAAACTTCTCTGAACAAGTAAGCCTAAAACACTATTCCTAACTTCTAGCCCTAAATAAGACTATGGAAACCAAGTTGAAGAGATAGTTAGCTCATTCAGATCAGTGATACAGACCACGGTTTCTCAAGTTAAGCCATCTGAGTTAGGGTTACCTGACGGCCGGTCAAGAGAAGCACTGTAGGCCTACGGTATAGTAGGCCTACAGTATAGTGTCCAGGACATGCATGCGCAGTGTCTGGTAGACACAATACGTTCATTGTACGCCCTTACGTGGAAGGGAATTGCTGTCAACATGTGTTCGAATTTTCTGAAGACGTTTTGTGTGCAAAACAATAAAATACCTAACTGTCAAGATAAAAAACTGTTCATTTTTAGTCAAATCCCAATAAAAATTGACAATCAAGTCTGGTTCCCCTCTGCATGATTCACTCGATACAATGAGATCAATTGTGATGCAAACCACTCATAGGGAATCAAGAAACATTGAACGCAAGAACTGCTTTGGAAATGGGAGGTGTGCCTAGGTTCTGTCTATGACCTCATGGACAGTATTTAACTAGCTTCATTCAGAATTTGCAGTGTGAAACTGAATGAAAATCGATTGGACTTGTTTTTATACAGGTGTATTTACTCTACAGTAAAGCCATTTTTGGAGGTATGACTTCTCAAAGTTTGATGAAAATGCAAAGCAGATGATGTAGAGTTTTGCATCGTGTCAGTATTTCTTTTGTTCGGCCTTAATACAGTATTTTATCTCTTAATCATTACTGAGTTTTACATCAAGTGATATTAGTACTTTTAGAGATGAAAATATGTGTGGTCAAATTAAAATCCTCAGGTTATATTGTCCTTGAAATAAAGGTTAGGTGTACAAAGGTTAACTTAAAGGCCTGTGTACACTGTAAACATTTCAGGACTCATGTGTCAACACAAGTTACCGCAACAATTGTTTCCCAAAATGTTTACAGTGTTTACAGAGGAGAAAATGGTTGGCAACAATTTCCGGACATGTATCGACACATGTTGCCAATAATTCAGAATCTATTTTCCAGCAACATGTGTCCTTGAGTGTAACCAATCAGATGGAGGAGTTTCAGCAGTAGTCAACCTGTAAGTTTGACTGTATATTTGGTAATATGAGCACCGTTCGAAAATGCCGGCTTTTTAGCTCATACCAGCATGCTGGTGTGAGCTTTTGTGATCGCGCAGCATCACTATCTATCTATCTATCTATCTGTCTGTCTGTCTATCTGTCTATCTGTCTGTCTGTCTCTATCTGTCTACCTGTCTGTCTATCTGTCTGTCGGTCGGTCTGTCCACAATTTGTTCAAAATGCTTTTTTTCCAGCATACTTTCATGGATTTGCCTGAAAATTAGGCACAATGTGTGTCGGGTGCTGGACCATTTAGGGTGATCAGGAATTTTTGGTCCAAGGTCCCATGTGGGCCCTTTGGCCCATTTTATGAAATTCTACAAAATGCATCTTCTCCTACAGATTATATTGTACAATGTTGATGGTTTGTCACAATGATGCTCAGTTATTGGTCCCTTCAGGGTGTTCAGGAATTTTTGGCCCAAGGTCCCATGTGGGCCCAATGGCCCATTATGTGACATTCTGTTTGAAATGTTGCTTCTCACACATGCATCCATGGATTTATATTTAACTTCGACACAATAATCCCTGGGTGATGCTTCATCTGAGGTGTACAAAAATATTTCAGTCTAAGGTCCCATGTGGACCCTATGGTCCATTTTATGAAATTCTACAAAATGCTTCACCTCCTACAGATTATGTTGTACAATCTTGATAGTTTGTCACAATGATGCTCAGTTATTGGTCCCTTCAGGGTGTTCAGGAATTGGTAGTCCAAGGCCCCCATGTGGGCCCAATGGCCCATTTTATGGAATTCTGCAAAATACCTCTTTTTCTACTGTTTAAGTGCCCCTTTAAACTGTCATGCACATCTCAAATATCCTTATCGTGCATGAATGATAATTGGTAATTGGACAGTGTCAGTTGCTATGCTAACTGGAACTCTTTATTGCCTTCAGGTATGTTGACCAGTATTTGGACTTAAAGGGGCACTTTGAATTGTTTCATGAACTTCAGGGAGTCTATAAGGTCAAACTTCTGCAATGTTGGGGCTCTAGTTTATGAAATTGTGAAAATTGTGCAGTCCTACAGATTTTCTTGTACAGTGTTGATGATTTGGTATAATGATACTCAGTGATACCTATAATTTGACATAGTGATACATACAGTAAATGGCACCTTCAGGATGGTGAGGTATGAGCTTCTGCACCAATTGGTGCTCTAGTTTAGGGCATGCCATCAAATATAAACGTGAGTGCTGCTGCAAATGCTGACTGTCGAACAATTCTTCTCTATTATGCTGGTCCCATGAACCCCGACTTGCCCGGGTAACCAATTAAAAGCAAGGTCAACTCACTCTTTTTAGCGTGGGAACAGTGGCTGGGGCTGGGCTGGGTCAGGGCTTCTCAATCCTCCTCGGAAGGTGGATTGAGTCAGAGTTTGCCCAACTCACCTCCCGCGGTGCGTAAATAAACTTTGCCTGAAGGGATTTTTCGGTTCGCTCTCACTCGGGTGTATCTTGCCATCTATAAACTAGTTGCATGATTGTAAAGGACAACAGCACCAGGGAGCTCCCTGGTCAGACCAAATTTCTTGCTCAACAAGAATTTGTTCACCCAAACTTTTCAAAGTTCAAATGATGCATATTCCGTGACTCATGACGTTGCATGAGGTTTTGACGAGATGAAGCTTTTGCAAGTGTTTATTGATGAGACTGAATGGTTTAGCAATGAGTAAAGCTATTTTCTTTGTATGCCATGTGTTGGTGTATTCTAAACGCCCTATTTCCCTTTAAGATAGTAAAGTACTCCACGGGGAGGTGATATGGGCATGAGGAGGAACTTCGATGACCACATCCAAGATTTTGTGACCCAGGTATAAGTAAGGAAAAAAAAAACACGGAAACTATTGCACAACTATGTTCATAAATAATGTGGTAGATGTATGAACATGCAAAGGGTTAGAAAAAAAAAGGAAAAAGAAAATTGTGTTCATGTGTGAGGTTTTCTGAAGGAAACTATAAATGCAGTAGCGCGAGAAAGTGTTCAAGATTTAGTGTAGAGAAAAGATGACTTTGCGTGGGGAACAAAAACTTTTTTTCTGGTATGTGACTCAGGTAGATGACTTGAACTCAACAGAAAAAAAAAGAAAACAAAAATACAGAAAGAGTCACAATCTATTTTGTGAAGACTATCAAAATGACAATATAAATATGTACCAGAGGAATATGTATCTTATAAATGCAGTTTCCAATCGTTATTAAAGACAGCGTCTCTGAAAAGCGAGGGAATTAGTCTTCACACTCCCCCATGGTGCAATCTAGAAAAAAAATACAATTAAGACATATCAATGGGGCACAAATAAGTGAGAATGAAAATGTTGAGATTCTTCAGTTAACCTGATCAACAGAAAAAAGAAGTGAATTTCATTATGTAAAGTCACTGGAAGCTTTTCTGTATCAATATTTCCAAACTATGCTCCCCTTCACTCACTCACCAACTTCTCATACGTCCCTCACTTTTCTCCTTGCTTTTTGGGTTTTTTTTCGCTTCTATATTGCTTAACGTCGCCCATCCCCCCCAATTCCTAATCTGTCCCTGTCCACCCTTCTTGCTACGTTAGTGATAAAAAAAAACATTCCCGAACTATTTCTACCGGTCTATTTATTCTCTTAATGTGACATTACATATTAAGTCACAGTAATCTCTTCCCTCTTCAAAAAAAAAAAAACTGTTTGCATTCCACATGTACTTAAATTCAAGTGCGGTCCCCCCCCCAAAAAAAAATAAGAGCAAAATTAAAAAAAAAACAAAAAATTAAAAAAAATAAAAGAGAAAGAATGGGAAGGAGGAGGAAAAGATAGGAAGGAATCGAAGACAGGATTATGTAAGAGGGTAGCGATTTACTATATACTGGAGGATATGTTTTTGTAATGTGGAGTGAATGTGGTTGATATTTCTACACAATTTTCCCTAGATCCTAGTGGCACTTCGAACACTAGATTGAATAGAATGCCATCCTAATCATGAAATTTACGAACACCGCAATATCATTTTATACATAAAATGTGCATACTTTTATTTCTCTGTAATGCTGGCTATGTCACTGCCATGACGTATTCTGAAACTGAATACTCTGCTCTTTTATATATGACAAATGAAAGATGCTTTAGGCAAAACGCTACTCCCGTGTGAGGGTAGGAGGATGGGTGGGGACAGGAAGATTCAAAATTGACGAAAAATTAAAATCATTGCTTGACAAATAGGGATTCCTGGAGATATAGCTTGAAATGTGACACCATTTTGCATCAAGCGCACCCTCTATGAGCTAGCCTTATAGACCTGTCCCGATGGGCCGCCCCCCTCCCCTAATATTAAATTCTCGCTACGCACCTGCTTAAAGTTAAGGAAACTGAATATAGCGCGATTATTATGATTAGGAATAATGTGGGGGAATATAGGTCTACCAGTATTTCAATATACTGTACTGAATCGTCATATTGCCCCTCAAAATTAACAAGGTAGGGTACATTAAACAATGTATATTTTTCCACACACGCGAAACAAAAAAGAAAATGTAAAATCATTACTTAAATGGAAATAATGGAAATAATTTGTTGTATAGAAAACAGTCATGTATTTTAAACCAATGTTTAAGGACATACAGTGATAGATCATTCAAAATAAGGAAGAACTGTAGCCTTCAAGAAATAAGTTTCTAACAGATAGAAATCCAGTTATTTGTTGTTCAACAGTAATTTGTTTACCCAAACTTTCCAGAAATCAAATGATGTGTCTTCCATTACATAATACTTATTGATGAGACAGAATGGTTTAACGATGATTAAAACTATTTTCTTTGCATGTTGGTGAATTCTAAACTCTCTATTCCCCCTCAAAATAAGCAGGAATTTATTGAAGATATGTTCAAATTCAAATCAAATTTAGTACTAGTTTGCACATATGGAAACCTCCACACCAGTTCTCGTGGGCAAACTTAATTCATGCTTAAGTGACCTATCACTTTTTTCTGTGTATGGCTTTTTCGTCGTTTTTGAACTAGACCATTTAGATAGAGGGGAGATAAATATTATATTTCTGGATAAAGAGAGTGTTTTGATAGAAAATTGTCTTCCCTGCCTTGTCTATCCATAATTTGTTTTAATGGTTCCTTAGAATATTGAAAAGGGCAACGTAGATGTAACTTAGTAATTTCATCATTAAGTCTTTTGAATCCTTGCCTAAAGTAACACTCCTATGACAAGAGAAGTACAGTCCATGTGTACCAAGACTCTGAAATTTCTTCAAAGAGATCATCAGAAAATAAATCCCAAAAATTCCCAAAGACACGCAAAAAGTAATGTGATGTATCATTCTAGTGTTAAAATTACTATATATGAAAAGGGAACCATTTGGTTCACATTTTTGGGCACGAAATATTCGATTTCACTGACCTTTTTTTCAGCGAGAGTAGTCCTGTTTCGGTCGGCTACGTGCATGATGTTGCATGGATTGCGATATGAAACTAGTAATCGGCAATACTTAGTCACAGTTTAGTACATTCTCAACTACTGTATTGGTTCTTTAAAATTCTGTTTTGGGTTTTTTGTTTTTCATTCAATCGAAAAAGTTTTTACATCTCTTGGAAAGGGAAGTTCCCATGCCTTTATATTCAGTTGAGATCAATGTTGTGACATAACTCCTGCATGCCTGACAGGCGTGAGAAAGCAGGATGGTGGCAAAATATTCTCCAGCTTTCATTTGAGGAGTGTAGTATTCAGTATTTGTGGGGTCATCATTACGGCCCTTAAGGTATTCAAATGAAGATAAAAGTTGAAGAACGTCAAAAAAACACTTTGCCCTTGTAAATGACGTGAGGACCAGAAAAGAAATCACTCTCTCTGCTACCATGGAATTTGCATGGCACAAATAATGGTTGGATTCCCCTCCCCCAATGAGTGTAAATATTGCAGTACGGGCTGTTTCCTGTCATCGATACTGATCAAAACATGTTAGGCCTGATCAGTAATAATAGGAAATATATGAAGTCAAGTATCCAATCTCTTTTTCATGTATTTTTTCTTTAAAATTACGTAGACTTACAAAGCCATATTGCAAATCCCACGATATTACATCACTACTGCACATATTTTAGTTAAGCCTGTGGAGTTGATATTTATTCGCGGCCCTGCTATCTGACTTCCTGCAGTTGTGTATGTACTACACCGTGCGACATACGAAAGCAGTGCACGCTACATTTGCAAACTGAAGACACAGCCCCTTTCTGCATCATTGGTTAATCTTTAGCTTCATCATCATCAATTGGTCAAGGTAAACACTGCAGAGATGTATAGTATACAGTTCGCGCAGGAAGCTCTTGCCCTGCTTCGAGGTGGTCTACAACTCGTTGGGACACAGATTTAAAACACCGGACTTAACAGGGAGTCCAAGGTCGGGGCAAGCCCGGTTCCGGGGGAACGCGGTATATATTACTGTACTTTGTAATCTTGATTCAGCAAGTAAATCATGTAGATTTTGAGAGCTCATATACTGTAGGCAAGAATCGATTTGCTCAAAGACAGCTTGGATGAAGCTCTTAGTGTTTGAGAGTAGTCTCTTTTATGTGCTGAGGGTAAATTTTAAAAACTACTGTTGGTTCCCTTTCTTTGGCGTTGGTGGTTGAAGGTGCACGTAGGTTTTTGAAAGAAATGCTTTTAGTGACTATGCACAACAAAATCTGATTAAGTGTCTCTGTGAAATGACTTCTTTCTCAAATGAAATCGGTCTCATTATTACAGCAACGTAGAGGAGGCTCCAGGGTTGGTGGGAGGGGGGAATAAATTACTGATAGACACAAAACTATGGCTGTGGTGGTATGGACACCTTGGGAGGGGAATGTCACTGACAGACTAAATAATGTCTGGAGTGGCAAACGAAATTTGCACGTTATTTAATAAAAGTAAATGTGTCCGTACCACACAGAAATGATTTTTAGTTTCTGTTTCTGTCGGAGAATTTTATTTTATTTTGGTACCACTCTCCATAGTGCAAAGAGAGTGAGAAACGTTTGAGGTCATTTTGTGTTTTGAACATAATTTTCTTTGATGGGAGATTACATTGCGCCAAAGCACAAAGCAAATTTTGTTCCTTGCCGGGGACTTGTTCCCCTTTCCCTTTGAGAAGTTAAACTGTTTATACACAGAAAGAAAACAGTACAGTGCAACTGTTTATACACAGAAAGAAAACAGTACAGTGCAACTGTTTATACACAGAAAGAAAACAGTACAGTGCAACTGTTGATACACAGAAAGAAAACAGTACAGTGCATGCTTCAGTCAATTGTTGTGAGAACTTCTTAATTTCCAATCCATAAAAATGTGTACCTCACACCACCTCCTTCGGAAGTACCTTTAAACACATTTTTTGATAATTTATAAAAGAACACAATACACGTTTCCCCTGCAACAAACAAAGCCCATAGAAAAATATCACAAATTTGTGGTAAGGCTTGACTTTCATGCTGCATCCAATGGTATTGTTTGTTAAACTCAAAACAACCCATTTTTGGGGATGAGTTCAATCAATTGGAGGTTCATTCACATTCATTAAATTAATATAGGAAGGTCTTCTTCCCAACTGGACATTCTTCAAGAAACAGTTGTTAGCCCCCGCCATGTTGCTCTCTCAATGCCCACTAGCCTCTTTTGTAAGTAATTACACACAAGTGACATATCCTTATTGCATTGGCTACAATTATAACTGAAACCAAAAATGACAGAACAGTAAACAAAATGTCTTGTCGCATTTAAGTTAGAAAACTTTTAGCTTTCAGATACTTCAAAATGAGGAATAGTAGTTCCCGAAATGGGTACAATTCAAAGAGATTGGAAGGCAAAATATTTGAAAATGAAATATTACAATTTTCATACCTGAAATAAAAAATAAGATACCTACAAGAAAAACATAACTCACACCAGTAAACGTAACATGCACCTGGAAACATTATATATTAGATATGTTACAAGTAACATACCTCACTACAGTACAAGTAACATAACTGTAATATTTGCACAGGAACAGAACCCTCAGGTACAGTACCTAGATATTTGCATGATACTTTGCTACCCTATTCATTAATAAAATGAACCAGAAAAGTCAAAGGACCTTGTGATTGAGAGACCATGTCTGTAAGGTTTTCAAAGTATGACTTTTGCTGATCTCATGCTACTGTACCTTTAACATCCCTAAAACATGACAGAGATTATCAACTCATCAACAGCAAGCATTCTACAGTTTGAAGATACAACAACATTCAGTTGAGGTTGTCAGACAATCTCTGGTGACCTCATATGACCTTTGACTTCCATGACAGTCACTGGGGATTGCCTTCTCACAGCAACAACTCTTTTGCTGTACATTTGGCTTTTCTTGTCTTGCCTCTGTCAGTCTGCAACTACTGCCAGTATTGTTGCAGTTGCTCCTAACACGTCTTCTTCATAGTGAATCTTCCATCTTCCAAAATTCTGCTTTCCCACCCATTTTTTTTTAATATTCCAGTCGCGGACACATGTTGACCAGTGTGTCACAACATGTGTCTGTGACATACAGTAGTGTATACAGTACAAGGATAGAATCTCTGTGCCCAGATGTGTCGGCAACATGTGTTGGCAACATGTGTCTTCACATACATGTATCCTAATAGTGTACACAGGTCTTAAGGCATATCAGATAAGGGTACTGTACAGTAAGTCTCTTTCTGGATGTCACAAATTTGCATGTTAAGCTTACGTTAGTTCATGAGCAGTTGGCTCAGTGTTTGATGGATTTTCATGAAAATTGTCCTTGTTTTCAACATTTCTGATTCTCACAGGAAGCCAAAGGCAGGCAAGGAATCTATAGTATGTGATGGTGATGGCATGTGTGGGTGTGTGTGTGTGTGTGTGTGTATTACATCAGCTTGTAAACAAAATATCTCAAGAAGGGAAAGTTGCTTGAACTTGAAAGTTGTGTAGGTAGTCCATAGAGAGTAGATGGTCCCTATTTTCTTCAGGTGGGTCAAAGGTCATTCAGGTCAAATCACACAGGGCTGAGCACAAATTCTACTGCACTGTACTGTATGGTTCCTTTCTTTCATTGTATCAAAAGTACGTTTTTATTTACTTAAAAAATTGTAATACTTCTACCAGCTACAAGATAATCAGCCTCATGATGTGTGGACATTAGTTGAAGTCAATCCTGTCCTACGGTAGTTAGTATCATAATTTTACTACAGTCATACTGTATGACATGCATTCAAATTACTAGTTCTAGCCGGAGCAACAGGACATCTGGTCTGACTTACAGGTCAGGAAGAGTTCTGGCAGGTTCTGTTTCCAGCTAGATCCACATACACAGTTCCGGTGCAGCCATAATGTCATGAACATTTTATTTACAGTAGTCTGAAGACTCAAAGAAGTTGTATCTTTGGAAAACCTTCTACAAGTAATTCTCAAATGCTTCATACAGTAGTCATCAAGTTCAAGTCTTTTCATCTGTCCAGCAGCTATAGGCATGTCCTTAGTCTTGTTACAGTATACAGGCAAAGTCCACATTGTTGGTATGTGATGTTGCAATATCATACACACTTTGCTTGATTTTCTCTGATTGGTTACATCAATGTCGATCGCTGATTGGTCAGATGACCTTCCGTTGATTTATCAAACTTTCAGTCTTTGCACAAACATTTTCAGGTGAACAGAAAGAACCTTATATTTGGTCTTACTGTAACAGCATAACTACTGGTAGGCTTAGTTTAGAAAATCCCCTGAAATAAGGAGGTACATGTGGAGAACCTCTGGTGGCTGGGTCACTCCATGGCATATCCCAATCTTTGACAGGTGTAGGGGCCACTTTATGCAAAGGGTTAAAACTCTTTTTATTTCTATAACATTCGCGATAGGGCTTTTTGTATACATACTTACATATGAGAAGTTTCACAGTGACCATACAGTATGTTCTGCAAACACTATATGGTTCACCTTGCACCTACAGCAGCTAGTGTACCTGGATGGTTGCACCATTGACCCAGCAGGGGTTTGGTTTGGTCTTTTCCTTGTCCTTGTCATCTCCGGAATGAGAGAGATAAGAAGGGCAAAGAGAAAACCAGCCCAGACTCCTCATGTGTTGTGGTGTGTCTGCATGTTACAGATGCAAGGTTCTGTCTCTGGACACGCAGTTTATAATTTACAGAAGGACTCCTCCTAAGCGTCCCAAAAAGTGATCTTGAAGGCACAGAAATTTTGCCTCATGTTTGAAGTACTGTAACAAAATCTATCGATGGAGGTTTTGCCAAGTACCTTTTATGGTCAGTATTGCAGTAGGACACTATAGTGTATGGGGATGCTGTTTGTTAATGTTCCCAAAGTTCTATCTTCCCATGGTTCGATGTTCCCAGGTTCCGATGTTTCCGAGTTTGTTGTTCCCGAGGTTCGATGTTTCCAGGATTCCGGAACATCAAAGCCTTTGAACATCGAACCCTGGGACCATCGAACCTCGGGAACAGTGAACCTGGCCAGTTGCAATAACATCTCTAGGAACATTGAACCCTGGGAATAACGAACCTTGCACTCATCGGCAACAATTGAGGTACTGTAGTACAAAAAGTGGGAATATTGAATCCTGGGAACAATGAAGCCCACGAACATGACGTAGACCCCTACTGTATCAGTGAAAATATGAAAGTTATATCAGAATAAAATTGTTGATATTGCTTCAAATCTAAAATGTTCCTGGATCCATGAAACGTTGCACATGTCATGTAAAGCAAACTGTATTACATACATTTTTGATGTTGAAATGACCCAAAAAGTCTCGTGAAAATAAGCAGGGAAGATTGTGAGCAGCCAAAATATTGTTAGTGATTAAAAAAAAAGGGTATTTATTTACAAGAATAGTAATTCAAGACTTTTTGTTAAAAAGTGAACATGGATGGAGCATTTGAGATACATGTTTTGAATGAATTCTTTTAACTATCATTTTGGGATGTAGCTATTTAGAAATCCACATGTATTTATCTCTAAAGTGAAGCATTGTATGTTTAAGATAAATCCAGAAGTACAGTAAAAGTCACAGAGTGGCATGCCCAAACAATATATACATTGAAAATGGTGAAATGGTACAAACTTTTATTTAGAATGTTTAAATAGTAATGAAAGTATATGTAGAATCTTCTGGAAACAGTTGCTAATGTTGTTTTCTTTTTGACAAAACTTGCAAAACCTTGATGATTGAAAAATATGGGTTTTTGATTTATTTATTTACTTGCATTGAACTTTTATTTGGTCAGTTTAAAGGGAAATAGGGCGTTTAGAATACACCAACATCACATATAAACGAAAATATCGGTAATCATGTTAAACCATTCAATCTCATCAATAAACCTCTACTAAAGCTTTGTCTCCTCAAAACATTATGCATGTGATGAGTAATGGAAGATGCATCATTTGAATTTTCAAAAGTTTGGGTGAACAAATCATTGTTGAGCAACAAATCACTGAATTTCTATCTGTGAAAAGCTTATTTCTTTAAAAGAAGGCTACTGTCCTTCCTTATTTTGAATGATCTATCATTCTACGTCCACAAACATTGGTTTCAAAAATATGGATATGTTTTCTCTGAAACAAACGCCCTATTTCCCTTTAAATGGTATCTGACAGCAATACAAGTGACAACTAACAAGTTTCTATGGTAGTGCAGTAGTAGAGCTAACATCGTGAACAACATAAGCTCAGATGCCAACAAATTGCCGAATTGCCAAAACGTATAGCAGATCAATAAAACTTTTCTGAGAAAGCAAACAGAAGCATTTGTGTCATATATTTGTTCTTTCTTACTGTAGCACAATGGCCCAACATTTGAGCACCTACTGTACAGTAAACATTGTAAAGTATACAAGGGAAAGTATCATTGAACTTGAAGAAAGAACATGCAGAAAGGGAGAAGTCTGCAGAATTGGACCCTTTGAAATTCCTGGTGGACCACTTAAATTCAGTGTTTCAGACTTGGGGTCTGAAATCTCATGTTGGGACCCAGTGTGCTAACCCAGGCCTGCTCCAGCCTCTCATTGTAATTTGCTGCCTTCTATTGAGATGGCATACTGCATTGAATATTTTCTGAAACTTTTCCTTGAAATGTTATTGTGACATTTTGTGTAAATCGTATGACAAGTTCAAACCACTTTACTGTACTTCAGGTGTGTAGCATTGTCACATCTACAGTAACTGTACGATTGCTGTATTGTCCTCCTGCTTGCCTTTGTGTAATAGCAATTGCCTTCGGATTCCCAATAAAGTTAATGTGCATCATCTCTTCCAAGTTTGTACAGCAGTCTCAGTTTTCAGTGTCCACAAAAATACAAAATACCATGGCAACAAAATACCATGGCAACCCTAGTATTGTATGTGTGATTGCTAAAACTTGTAAAAATAGGAATATATACTGTGATCTCCTTCAGTACAGTACTAGTACAATTGTTACTATACATGTGTGACTGCTAGTCTGTCACAACTTGTAGCAATAGGAATGCTGTGACACTTCTACAGAACACTTGTTTTGTAAATGATAGACACAGGTATATTTTGTGTATAGTTATACTGTATGCAGTCTGGAGAGCTACCATACAGTACCAGAGGTGAGTACCTGTTGAAATTTACATTTACAATACAGTTTTTTTTCATCGTATAGCCATAAAGCTAGTATTGTTTTCATTTTGTTGCTTCTACTGTACCTATGAATTTGGTATCTTTTGTCTTACAGAAATGAAATCAGTCACCATTTGAGTGTCAGTGCTGTAATATATCTGTGGACAGTAGTGCCAATCATCCATCGCATCCTTGGTGTCACAGAATTGAATTCTTTCATTTAACATGCATCACTTTTGTAAACCAGAGGGTATATTCCTTCTAGTCACATGTGCTGTCTTCTTTGTACTTGCTGATGTGGAGTTCCCAAAAGATCAAAGGACTGATCACCATGACTTTCCACCAAAGGTACCACGAAGGAAAGATAAACTTATACCTGTTGGTCACTTAAGGCCATTTGGTAAGCATTTAATCATTGTACTTGTACAGTTGGTGATTCACATCTCTTCATTTCATGACGTGGACCATAAATACATTTATTAATTGTGCACTGACAGGCACATTTGGCAAGCATTTCAGTCACAGTGAGTATATGCAAGCATACATTCATTAATATCTCTGAATTTTAGGTGGTGTTCAACTGTATGTGTGGGTTAGTGCAGACCTGTCATCTTCCCTGGTTTCCTTGCAGCTCACAGCATTCCAATTCAGTATTCTGTTCCTGTGATTTTGGTTTAATAATCGTAGCCTTTGTAGTCATGCTGGTGTGTGTGTGTGTGAGTGTGTAAATGTGATGCCTTGGCTTTAGAACACGATAGAAGGGGAAAGGAGGAAAAGGTACTTGAACTCCAAAGTTAGTATGTGGGTAGTCCATAGTGAGTAAATGATTCCTGTTGTTTTTCATGAAGTTTAAAGGTCATTTTAGGTCACCAGACTTTAAAAAAAGTAAGCTCATTAAGCAAGATATATCTCAGCGACTTAATGTTGATGGAACTTCATTATGATATTATGATGTCACTTGATGGTTAGATTATCTTTGTCATTTATTATTTCTTGCAGGATGCAGGATGGTGAGTTGGTATGTGTTTGAATTGGTACAGTATGTGTGTGCAACAGTTTCTTAATTGTGGCCACTCTAGCTTTCGAGGGAAAAATGTAAGGCAGGTCAAAGTTGGTGTGTAAACTATAGAACATATATGAAGATATCAGCTGAGATTATTTTTAGTGTGGGTCATCTGAGGTTACCAGCAGGCAGAATGTACTGTAGACTATGTTTGTAAAATGTAGAATGCAGAATGTAGAATTTAAACTATGTTTGTAATATCTCAGAAAGGACAAGGTGCATCAACCTTTAAATTTGTTTGATAGGTAGTGCATTCTACTAAATGTAATTTTGAGGCTTTACTTGTAGGACAAAGGTCATACATCAGATTTCATAATGTACAGTAAAAAGCTTCTTACCACTTGTTAAACTTTAGTTTGTGCAATTAATGTGTAAGACAGTTCAAAGTGAATGTGTGGGTAGGACATGTAAAGATCTCAGCTTGGATTGTTTTTGGTTGTGAAGTCACTTGAGGTCAGCTACAGGCAGGCTGCGAACAAACCATGTTTGCAGTATTTCATGAACCATATGTTAGATGAAGTTTAATCTTGGTTAGTGTGTGCTACCTTTTACTTCACTTAGATTGGATAGAAGGTCAAAGGTCTTCTGAGGTTATCAGAGGTCATAAAGTGAAGAGTTTGAAAATGCACTACAGTATTTTCAAAGCAAAATAATGTCAGTCTTTAAAGGAAAACTTTTGTACAGCCTTCCAAATAGTCCTGATTATTCAGATACAGTTTTTCAAATAAGAAGACATTTTTGTTTAGTACAATAAAGTCGTGTCCAAGAAAATATGGAATTTTTATGAATGTACTTTTTATTCACCTGGAAGTTGCCATGTTGTTGAAAAATTATGTGATCGTGACATCACACATGCACCTGCCCATATCACCTAGTATTGCCGGTGCATGTGGTATGTCATACATTTCCAAAATGGCAATACACTGCACAACAACGGCAGAAAGTGTTTGGCGTTATATTTAGAGAGAAGTAATTATGAAAATAACACCATTACTGTAGTTATTGTTTGTAAATATATGTACATTTAGTTTAGATTGAGATTGCAACACCCACTACGGTTTCTCTTTAAGGGAAGGCCCCACATTTCTAACCATCTGGCGCCACCAGGAAAACCTTTAGCTTTCTTGTTTCCATTATTTTGCACACTTGAGTGATTCCCTAGCAACAACCAGTCAACTTAATGAGGGAAGCACATTGGCAATGTGCTTTGAATTGTGCAGTGAACAATAGTCAGAGGTTTATAATAGCATTTCAATGTAATTCAAGCGGTAGACCATGCCGCAGGGGATTTTCTTGGTTGAACGGGGTGAGTTTAATGGGCCTATAGTGTGTCAATTACAACCTTCAAACCGGCAATCGCAAAGAAGTGAGATATTTGTTTTCATTCCTTTGATTTAAAAGTAAGTGCCAAATTATACAATTTTCTGCTCTGTACTGATGTCCTGTAGCAAATGAATCGGTGCAGTACAGTATGTATAATCTGGTACAACAGCTAGCTAACTACAGTATAGGTAGAATGCCTACATGTCCACACCTTCTTGTCCTTGATCGGTTTACAATTCCTTGTCCATTACATTGGTAAGTTCAAGGTATTAGGAAAAAACACTTACCTGGTACAGGTACTGTACCAGTATAAGAGTGATTGTAGTTACTGTTAGACGAATACTGTAGTACAGGTCTGGTAGATTAGAGGATAGCTCCTGGTAGATTAGATGGATGATAGTTCCCGGTACATTAGATGGATAGTTCCTGGTACATTAGATGGATAGTTCCTGGTACATTAGATGGATGGTAGTTCCTGGTACATTAGATGGATGGTAGTTCCTGGTACATTAGATGGATGATAGTTCTTGGTACATTAGATGGATGATAGTTCCTGGTACATTAGATGGATGGTAGTTCCTGGTACATTAGATGGATGATACTGTATAGTTCCTGGTACATTAGATGGATAGTTCCTGGTACATTAGATGGATGGTAGTTCCTGGTACATTAGGTGGATAGTGGTTCCTGGTACATTAGATGGATAGTGCTTGGTAGATAGGTGGATGGTAGTTCCTGGTACATTAGGTGGATGATACTGTATAGTTCCTGGTACATTAGATGGATGATAGTTCCTTGTACATTAGATGGATGGTAATTCCTGGTACATTAGATGGATGGTAGTTCCTGGTACATTAGGTGGATGATACAGTACTGTGTAGTTCCTGGTACATTAGATGGATGGTAGTTCCTGTTACATTAGATGGATAGTTCCTGGTACATTAGATGGATGGTAGTTCCTGGTACATTAGATGGATGGTAGTTCCTGGTACATTAGGTGGATAGTAGTTCCTGGTACATTAGATGGATAGTGCCTGGTAGATTAGGTGGATAGTGCCTGGTAGATTAGGTGGATAGTGCCTGGTAGATTAGATGGATGATACTGTATAGTTCCTGGTACATTAGATGGATAGTTCCTGGTACATTAGATGGATAGTGCCGGGTACATTAGTTGGATAGTTCGTGGTAGATTAGGTGGATAGTGCCTGGTAGATTAGGTGGATGGTAGTTCCTGGTACATTAGGTGGATGATACTGTATAGTTCCTGGTACATTAGATGGATGATAGTTCCTTGTACATTAGATGGATGGTAATTCCTGGTACATTAGATGGATGGTAGTTCCTGGTACATTAGGTGGATGATACTATGTAGTTCCTGGTACATTAGATGGATGGTAGTTCCTGTTACATTAGATGGATAGTTCCTGGTACATTAGATGGATGGTAGTTCCTGGTACATTAGGTGGATAGTAGTTCCTGGTACATTAGATGGATAGTGCCTGGTAGATTAGGTGGATAGTGCCTGGTAGATTAGGTGGATGGTAGTTCCTGGTACATTAGGTGGATGATACTGTATAGTTCCTGGTACATTAGATGGATGATAGTTCCTTGTACATTAGATGGATGGTAATTCCTGGTACATTAGATGGATGGTAGTTCCTGGTACATTAGGTGGATGATACTATGTAGTTCCTGGTACATTAGATGGATGGTAGTTCCTGTTACATTAGATGGATAGTTCCTGGTACATTAGATGGATGGTAGTTCCTGGTACATTAGGTGGATAGTAGTTCCTGGTACATTAGATGGATAGTGCCTGGTAGATTAGGTGGATAGTGCCTGGTAGATTAGGTGGATAGTGCCTGGTAGATTACATGGATGATACTGTATAGTTCCTGGTACATTAGATGGATAGTTCCTGGTACATTAGATGGATAGTGCCGGGTACATTAGTTGGATAGTTCGTGGTAGATTAGGTGGATAGTGCCTGGTAGATTAGGTGGATGGTAGTTCCTGGTACATTAGGTGGATGATACTGTATAGTTCCTGGTACATTAGATGGATGGTAGTTCCTGGTACATTAGATGGATGATAGTTCCTGGTACATTAGATGGATGATACTGTATAGCTCCTGGTACATTAGATGGATAGTTCCTGGTACATTAGGTGCAAAGTGGTTCCTGGTACATTAGGTGGATAGTGCCTGGTAGATTAGGTGGATATTGCCTGGTAGATTAGGTGGATAGTGGTTCCTGGTACATTAGATGGATAGTGCCGGGTACATTAGTTGGATAGTTCGTGGTAGATTAGGTGGATAGTGCCTGGTAGATTAAATGGATAGTGCCTGGTAGATTAGGTGGATAGTGCCTGGTAGATTAGGTGGATAGTGCCTGGTAGATTATATGGATAGTGCCTGGTAGATTAGGTGGATAGTGCCTGGTAGATTAGATGGATAGTGCCTGGTAGATTAGGTGGATAGTGCCTGGTAGATTAGGTGAATAGTGCCTGGTAGATTAGGTGGATAGTGCCTGGTAGATTAGGTGGATAGTGCCTGGTACATTAGGTGGATAGTTCCTGGTATTTTCTGGTAGTTGAATCCGATATTTTCTTGTGGACTAGTGGGATCATAGTTCCTAATACATTAGAGAAATGCTTCCTAGTAGAAAAGAGGGAGAGTTACTGGTACATGAATAAGATGGGGTGCAAAAATACCATTTCCCTAAAGTCAAGTATAAAAAGAGATAGTTGTACCATATGGTATGTAGCTTTCACCTGTTATTCTCATAACTTGTGTGACGTAGGAACACGCATACAATCAAATAAATAATTTGCATAGTGAAAAAAGTTGTACTTTAATGGGTTTAAAGAAACCAATGCGAATACATCACAAGTAGTGTTTGCACAAGTTGACAAGATTGTCATAGTTTGTTATTGGATATTCCATGCAGTATGTCCTGCATAACAACACAGAACAGCTCATCGCTCACCTTTACTAGTATTTCTGTTGCCTAGACTACTAAATATGGGCGGAGCCTATTGCAAATTTGCAACGACCAAATCCCATGCATTGGGTTAACCATAGGGATTCGCTCGCTGTATAGATCTGTAGTGTGAAATACTGTAGTAGTGTGCCTCTGTACATAGTTTATGTGTACAAACTGGGGTTGCCTCACAGCAGTGTATACATCGACTGTCTCCGCAAAACATCTCACTATTAATTAGAATAAAAATTATACGTTTGCCAATGAAGCAAAATAAAGATAAAATAGTGTTTCCAAGATGAAAATTATGGGGAAATTTGGTAAGGGATGAAGTCAAAACAGAAGAAGAGACCCAGCTTTCCTGAGGCTACACCAACACCAACATTATACAATCTATATTGTTGGATTATAAGGGAGTTGCTGGTTGATTACCAAGTGTTTGTAACACAGTAAATTTCCCAACAGCACCCTGGTTTGACATTGTGTACCAGATCCCAATCTTGGACCTGTGTACAAATACTAATCACACACTACCTTGGGAGTTATGGAAGGTCTCTGACCAGATACACACACACACGCACACACACACACACCCACATGCACACAAAATTACCAGATGCTAGACCATGGTCAATACAATAGTGCATAGGTTATATGAGGTGAGTACGTTGCTAGCGAATTCCCAAACCATGAAGTTTTGGGGAATCAAGTCCTTGTTTTGAAGAATCTTGGATGAGACATACCAATTCCATTAAGTGTACAGTAGCTGAATGTATTGTGGTTCCTTGTCTGCCAAATTTGATACAGTGTCAGTCACTGAATATGAATACAGACTTTATGCAGACATGTTGAAGCAGTAGCAACCTAGGTGGGTGTAGCAAGATTGATGACAGTGGTAGAAGCAGTGTGAAGGGCTGATGGGTGACTTAGCCTCAAAATCCCAAGTTAAAACTTGAGACCATCTCCCTATATTCAATAGTATCTCTGACTGTGAAAATTACTGTCTGACCTAGATAAAATATTAGCCAAACTCCCCCTAGCCCATTGAAAAAGCTTAGCCATTTAATACTGTAGATTACTAACATGTACAAAACAAAGCTTTAAAATGTCTTGCAAGGTGTTCAAACAAGGTGATAGATTATAACTACTGTATATAGATGTAATAATGTATAAGAATGTGTGACATTGTGAAGCAGTCAGAACACTGAACAGTCAAAGCCATTCTCTATCTCCGCCAATGTTTAGGGTAAATAACACTGGTATACTTCATTTTCTTTGTTTTGTTTTAGGAGGCATTTCAGCTGCAGCTGTCAAGTGAAAGAGAAGATACGCTTTTAATGTACTCATTATATTAGCCTGTTGTTGTACAGTACAGTCCTACACACATCATGTCTACTCTGGGTTGAACTTATGCCATCAGTCAGGAATTGAAATATACTCTGAGCAACAAAGTCCAAATTGCAAAATCCCAAATTCAAAATTTGAATGGCAGTTATAGTTAAGAAACTGGGGGTATGGGGGAGGGGTTAGTTGAGTAATGTATGAATATTGGGGGCACATGGAGTCAACTGTCTCTCCCAACATGTGAAACATGGAAAGCATCTTAAATTCAGCTATCAGTTTTCTGATATGGCTGCAGTAAATAATAGCCACTTTTGAGTAGATTTTTTCGTCTAAATGTGTTACTTTCTGGGGTAGATACTACCCATCCCATTTATCGCAGGGAGACAGAGGCGTTACCCTATTACATAATGTATAGACACTGAAGAAGTGTTATCTCTGAGCAAATTAACTCTCTGTAACTGACAGATTCCGTGTGAGGCCAAACTTCAAGTTGAATGACATAAACTTCCTCCCAACCATTTTTACATGTTCTTTCCTTGAAGATGTGGTAATTGGGAAAGGAGAAACCACCGGTCCTGAAACTACATCATATTATACTGGAGATTGCTGGCTACAATGCCCAATAAACACCAGTCTGAAAACCAACTTCCCCTGACTTGTGTTGCGGTGGCTCTTTTTTGCCCCAACTACCCCTGTTTTTTTTTAACCCAACTTTTACTATAGTTCCTGTTTGATACTTATTGTTCCTGGTAGATTAGAGGGATATATCCTGGTACATTATTTTTATATTTCCTGGTACAAAGCTCATGGTACATCAGAAGGGTAGTTTTGAGTAGTGTGAAGGATAGTATCTGTACACTAGAAGGATAGTTCTGGGGTTAGGGTTAGGATAGGATGCAAGGATAGTACTTTGCATGATAGTTGCTGGTACATTAGAGGGATAGTTCTGGGGTTAGGGTTAGGATAGGATGCAAGGATAGTGCTTTGCATGATAGTTGCTGGTACATGAGAAGGATAGTTCTGGGGTTAGGGTTAGGATAGGATGCAAGGATAGTACTTTGCATGATAGTTGCTGGTACATTAGAAGGATAGTTCTGGGGTTAGTGTTAGGATAGGATGCAAGGATAGTACTTTGCATGATAGTTGCTGGTACATTAGAAGGATAGTTCTGGGGTTAGGGTTAGGATAGGATGCAAGGATAGTACTTTGCATGATAGTTGCTGGTACATTAGAGGCATAGTTCTGGGTATTGTGCATTGTAGTTTCTGGAGCATTAATAGGGGGATAGTTCTGGGTACTGTGCATGATAGTTGCTGGTACTTAGAGGGGGGCACAATTCTGGGTACTGCGCATTATAGTTCCTGGTGCATTAGTAGAGGAATAGTTCTGGGTAATGTACGTGATAGTTGCTGGTGCATCAGAGAGGTAACAGTGTATGATAGGCTCAAGACTTGTGAAACTAGACTTTTGGTATCACAATCTGACATTCACAAATTACATGTTGAGTAATATGTATTTTATTTGTGTAAAAGGATTTCAGAAGAAACCAGAAGGTCCAGTAAAGGAGTACAAGGAAGCCCTCCACCCAAAGAAGTTTTGGCAGGACCATGTATCGAAGAAGCTGCCTTGTGTCTATAGGAGTGACATCTCAGACTCACCAGCCATGACAAAGTGGACAGATGAATACCTTAATGAGAAGTAATTCTTCATTGTTTGTTGTATATGTTCTGATGATGATGATGATGATGATGATGATGATGATGATGATGATGATGATGATGATGATGATGATGATAATTGTGGTGATGTTGATGATGATGGGATGATGCTGATGGCCATAATGGGATGCTTTTGTCCCTTGAACCAACTCTTTCCTCAACAGCTCTGTTTGACCTAGCAGATACTGTATACTGTACCTGTCACTGTATAGTAGTGAAAGTAACAACATTATCCTAGTTTATTTGTGAAGTTGAAAAGGCTCTTTTACTGTGTGTGTTTCTAATCTCCGTTGGTATACAGATTCATTTTCTTACTGATGTTAATATAGTGTCTTCTGTTTCATACCGATATATAGTAGAAATCGTTATGTACGAAACACAGGTATATACTGAAAATATCGGGATGCTGTGTTGTCGGTAATCCATTCATGTTACTATATACTGTACCACTGATTGACGACTAGAAAAGAAATGCCCATGTTTGTTACTGCAACACATTGTCAATTCCTTCTCCCTGGGGTTTGAAAATAGGAGAGTTCTAAGGCAGATCTCCCCGCACCACACAAGCTATAGTTACACTCTGTTTTATGGGAATGCTGTAAACACATGTCGGAAGTGCCCACACCTGATCTCCCCTAATACTGAACCTACTTGCAGTACACCAAGCGGTATTCATACGGATGAAGTAGTAAGGTAAGCTGTATATAATATAATGTAATATAGAAAAAATACTGACTCTGTGTACCTGAATGAAATACCAATACAGAAAATATAGTCAATACTGACTGGGTAGTCCCTTCCAACTTAAGTAGTGTTAGTGTTTCAGTGTAGGTCCTGGGAAACTACAATCTTGGACAAAATTGTTGGGACACTTTGTCGTGTGTTTCAAATATAACACTGAATTTTATCTGACAGGATAACATGAAACCCCGCGCCCCTTTCCAATGTTGTGCTATAGAAGTGAATGTACCCTTTGAACAGCAATACTATAGCCAACATTGAACGGGGGCACGGGGTGTCCCAAGGTATTTTGTCCAAGATTGTCTGAGTTTTTTGGGAGCAATTTTGGAGCGAAATTTCGAAAGAAAATTGAACATTTTTGGACAAGGTGCATCATAAAAATTAGTTATCGGGGCCTATGGGTCTGGGGATTTTTAAATGAAAGTATTCTGAATTTCGACTATGAACATAACAAGTTTAATTTTAATTTTGGGGGTTTATTTGTATATGTTTTGTTGGAAAGGAGTGATCATGAATAAATAGATTGTTTCGTGGTTTTGTATGCGGACAGAAATAGTTGCATTTAGAAATAACATTGATGGGCAGCTGTTGCATTGCGTTGCAACAGGAGTGTTACTGCAATTGTAGAAAGCTGGTAGGAATCCCAGTTGTAATGTATTCTGAAGTAGCTCCACGTTCTACCAAAATGCGTTAAAGTCAGAACTGTAGATTCAGCTTAATATTAAAATAAATGGTAGAACGTTAGTAAAGGCTGGTTTTTCACCTTTTCGGCCGCTAAATCAAGATTTGTGACTGCAATTTTTACTTTGCATGAAGCTGGTAACATATGTAATCTTCAGTCTTGTAATCTACGCAATTTTTCCACGGGTTGCTTAAATTTTCCTGTCAAAACATTTGGTAGAACGTGGGTTTCATTAACCTATACTGTTGGACGCTGTTGTTAGGTCGAAGTCAGCTCGGATGGGGAGGCCCGGGTTCGATTCACGGCATGACCATAGTGTTTTTCACTGCTCAATTATCCACTTATAAACTCAAATGTCTCTCAACTTCTCATTTTTCATTCATTCATATACAGCATAAGGTAATATATATATATGTATATTAATATAATGATATAGCTCTAACAACAAATATGTAGTCTGAAGTCCATTGAAACTGCTTAAAATGACTAACATATTACAGTGCACCATGTACGGTACAATAGAATGGGTGCCACAATGTCACTGTTATGTGAATATGAGCAAACGTCACATTTATTAAATTTGTATTTTAGGGGTTTGTTTTGTATAATGATAGTACACTTTTTTACCCAGATTAACCTGCAAGTCAGTCCTAATAGACATTAAGTGTAGTTACTTTAATACCAGACACCATGTCATCACTGTGAACAATTTGAATAAATAAAACATATACATCGATCTTCTTCAACGGACCACTAACATGTTATTTTTTGGGGGGGAGGGTGTTTTTTTTGTTTTTGATAGTTTTTTTTCTTCGTTACCTGTCTCAATATCAGAGTTTGAGCGGAAAGTACGTCAATTGTATCATACAAAATGTTTTAAAGTAGTTTCATCGTCGACAAGATGCATTGGAGTTATAATGGTACCTCCCCAATGACTGCATTTTATTAAGCACATTTAGTGCAAATACATCAATTTGACTGACTTATTTCTCCCCTTACTCCGTAATAACATTGACAACATTCACACAATAATATTATTACAGTAAACCAACTTCAATATAGGCCCCAAACATGCCGAACATGCACTGCTGACGTTTCTTGTTGCAAGGAATATCACCCCCCATTTTATCGTTTAACTTGTTTCAAATTGACGATTTTTCCTGTGAACCACGCATGCTTCTAAACCCTCGAAATTCTCAGACAATCTTGGACAAAATTGTTGGAACACTTTGTCGTGTGTTGCAAATATAATACTGAATTTTAGGTGACAGGATAACATGAAACCCCGCGCCCCTTTCCAATGTTGCGCTATAGAAGTGAATGTACCCTTTGAACAGCAATACTATAGCCAACATTGAACGGGGGCGCGGGGTGTCCCAAGGTATTTTGTCCAAGATTGTAGCTGCAAGTGCATTTCAATTATTCAGGGCATTCTGAAAAGTAGCGACTGAGTCGTGGCAGGGGCAGGGAGTAGTTTATCATTGCAAATTGCGCACGAGAATAAAAATTTCAAATTTCAACTTTATTAGAAAGAAAAACCTTTAAGGCATCTTAGTAATTTATTTTTGTAATGACCTGTACCTATCAGTTGCAGTGTAACTAATATGACATTTTAAGTGTGTTTCTGCAACAAAAGAAAGTTAACATTGTCATAAACGTTATCATTCATGGAAGTTTTAACAAAAAATGTAATGATTGCTAGGTACTACGATAGGCAATGCCTTTGCAAAAACAGTGTATGAAACGGTTTTGCAAAATTTTCTGGTCGTAATTTCTATACACCGCTATTTATCAATTTTATCTTGCCTATATACACTGATATTGTTTTTTTTTGCTATACTGATGGAGCATATGTGTTTCAAGGTGGTACTGATGTATTATTTTCCCTGGTTTCTAAACCCAAGTACTGTAGTGTGCAAGTATAGATTGTTAGATATCGAGCACCAGACACTCAGACAGCTCATGAATAACCATACACTGTCAGGGTCCATAGTATCTGGAAAAGTCTGTGAAAGTCTGTGAATTTTTTGAGGTCTTTGAAAGTCTGTGAATAGTCCGTGAATTTCATCAATAAACTAAGCAGTCTTTGAAAAGTCTTTGATTTTGTCCATTCTTACCGTTTCATGTGGAAAGTGCTAGTTAAGAGTGCAAAATTTTCTCATCAACTACTCAGTCCCTAAAAAAGGCGCATCTTTTCTTGGTCATGGAATTTTACCAAAGAGTCTTTGAAAAGTCTGTGAATTCATTTAATCATTTTTGCTACGAACCCTGACTGTACTGTAGGTCTGTAGTAGAGTCAACCTTGGGAATTTAATGACCATACAATATCAAACACTTCGCATTTTACTCAGGTATGTTAGTTGTACTGTAATGTACTGAGATATGTTACTTGTTATGTCAGATATGTTACTTGTAATGTAGTCAGGTATATTACAAGTTTTTAATTTCTTTTACTAAAGTCATGTTTGTTGTTTAGTTAGGTATAATGCTTGTTATGTAAGCAGGTGTGTTACTTAAAAGGTGTCAGTTATGTTACTTGTAATGCACAGGAGTCAAATATGTTGCAGGTAATTACTGTTCTTGGTCAGTTGGTTGAAGTCGTGTCAGTTTTATCTGGGTATGCTACTTGGTATGTTGCCAATCAGGTAAATACATTTTACCTATTATTATATAGGCATGTCTTGTACAGTACTTGTAATGTAGACTGGTGTGTCTTACTTGTAATGTAGCTTCTGTAGGTATATTTTTTTTCAGTGTTGCCATGTATTTCACTTGTTATGTAATCAGGTATGTTATTTGAAATGTTGTCATATACTGTAGGTTATAATTTCATTACTTCCTAAATATTGGAATCATGTAATTTTCTTCATACCCTGGTACCTGAACATTTGCTTTTCCACATTACCACATTTGAGGAGAGATCTCACTAGTGTGCTACTGTACATACACCCACATACACACAGTCATTAATAGGACCACTAATTTTCCTCAAGAAAAAGGAACAAAATTCTTGTTTGAAAGCATTTGCTGTGTAAATTAAGAAAAATTTGGTAATCTGACATAGTGTGTTCACATAGAGGTTGTGTTGTTTGTGGTTACTTGCCGAAGGTAGACAAGTATGAAGTCATGTCGGGTGGTGTATATGTGTGTGTGTGTGATGCCCGTGCTTGTAACTGCAATCTTGAGGTAGGTACTGAGTTCAGACTTGATTTTTGTCATGCAGCTTTGAAATATTCAGTTCAAGATCAGTATTGTTTTTGGTGGAGCTCAAAAGTCATGTGGAGTCTGGGGCAGAAAAATGTGAAAATCATGACAGTATAATATTTTCAGAACCCAAACATTGTAAAAGCTCTCATGTTTGGGGTAGATGAATGTAGTGATCCATTTATAACAATTTTCCAATGATTTTGGAAAAGGTCAAAGGTCATATGTAGTCAGAAGAGGTGAAATCATTAAAATCTTGCTCTCACTTGTAACATTGGTATCTTAAGGTAGGCCTGTAGTGCCGATTCTACTTTTGACTTTATCATGTTTAGTTGATGGTACCTATTGTTTTTGATAAAGGTCAAAGGTTGGGGCCAACAGAGGCCAAAACACAAATACCATAAAAACCACCTATATTTTACACTGGAACATGTAGTTGTTTCATAATGACATGGTGGAGTAAGAAAATGTTGGTAAATCCTTTTTTCATAGGTTTGTATAGGTCAAAGGTCATTTAGTATAAATAAGCAGAACTTTTTGGATTATTGAAAGTCTGTAACCTTATCAACTTGAGATACATCATTGATGTACATCTTTCATTCAATATGTAATATCATTATATTTACTACAAAATTCCTGTTGGTTCTGTTGTAGATGAAGGATCAGGGGTCAGCGGATGGCAAAGTATGTAAACCTGAATGTACCAAAGTGTGGTAGTCATGGTAAATTAACAGATCATGCATGTGGGTCAAGTGTGGAACACAGCTTTTGAAGATGGTTTTGAATGTTTCTTTTTTTTTTCTGTCAAATATCAGATTCTGTGTAACCAAGAAAAGTAGAACTGAAATTTGTAAAGATGTTCAATGTAAGTCCCTAATATCACATCTGCTTTATTGCCATTCTATTGTAGGGGTTCAACTACTTGAGAGTGTAACAGTCAAAACCCTAATGAAGATGTTCCACTTCTCCTATAAGCCATTAAGTAGTTGACATTGGTCTAGTCATCTATAGTGTCTGATTTAACATGTTTTAATGGGCTTTTATTGAAACAAACTGGCTTTCTTCCCAAAACTGTTAAATATCCATATTTCATCCTTGTCACATTCTAAATTCACAGCACGTACTCCCACACCTCATATAACCTATGCATTACCGTATTGACCATGGTCTAGCATCTGGCAATTGTGTGTGTGTGTGTATCTGGTCACCGCCCTTCCGTAATTGCCAGCCTTTTGGTCTGCCAGTGAAGTTTTTGCACTGCGTTAGCATCTGCGAAATTGTATAGCTATCGTCAAGTTTTCAACCTTTTTGATTGATATACTAGGATTCCTCATCCTTGCCATCATCTTTGAGCCTGTTTTGGATGAGTATCCTTCTTATTTCATGTCTTTTGGCACGTTTTTCGACACGTGTGTGTTGGGTCTGGGCTAGGCCTCGTACCCACCAGTGTAGTTAGGTTGTGGTATCCTTGTACTGTATCGTATATACGTAACTGTGTTAGGCTCTGTTTTTAGCCTCCTCGTGTGTATCTCATAACTCCTTTGTGATAGCACTCGGGGTTGGTTCCCCACTGCTTTTCCAATTTCTTGTGCCACGTCGTCTAGCGCGGGGAATCCTTTACCTTAGCGCGGGCTTCAGGCCTACAGTTTCTTTTATTTTACAAACTTTTAGGTTCGATTCAGGCCTTCTTCGCGGGTTTGGGTTCCCGCTCGAACTAGCCTGTTACGTGTTTTTGTGTACTTGCATATTCATTTCCTTAGCCTCTCCTCTCCAGCTAGTATGGAGAGAAACCAGGATACCTGCACTTCGTGCAAAAGGTTTAGACCTTTTTCTACGTGGGACTTCCACACACAATGCCCCAGGTGTCGGTCTTGCGACAAAACTCTGCCCTGCGCCGTATGCTGTGCGTGGCCCGCCGACCGTTGGGCCTCCTCCGCGGAATGGCTACGCAAGCGAGAGGAACAGCGAGGGAAATCCGCAGCAAAGGGTCGGAAGAGTGCCGTACCCGGGAGTCGTCGGCGGATCGGAGACCCCGGGATCCGGATTCCGAGAGCCGTGGCCGTACCAGAACCCGCGAGCCAAACTCCGCGAACCTTACCCGGGATTCCAGCCATAGCCGGGACGTCCAACCGGGTCCACGCTGTGGGACTCCTTCCGCTCGGGCCACCATAGCAGATGGCGTAAGACCCAGTATGAGCGAAGAGGCCGCCCCCGGAGGGGGCATAAGCCCTACCGCTTCCCAGGCCGCCTTAGGCGACGGCATAAGACCTGGATCCCGTAGCTGCCGGGATAAGCCCTCTCCCACAGGCCGCCCCCGGGCCTGCGAGCATGCAGCCCTGCACGCCGTCAGCCACCGCCGGACACGGCCTACGTCCGACTGACCCACTGGGACCGGTACCCAAGAGACAGATCCGGCCTGGCCCTAGGAGTCGGCCCCCGATGAGCCGATGGCGGAAGACCGAGCGGTCTTAGACCTCTTTGCCTCCAGCTCGGAGTCCTTCTCGCGGCAGCCCCGAGATTTCGAAGGATTTCCGCTGCTCCCCACATCGCGGCCAGCGTTTGGAAGCGGACTCTCGATAGGCGTGCCGAGTCGTCGGACTCCTTGCCGTCCTCCGACGACCACGAGTTCCGCCGCCAAAAGTGTACTCCAACTCAGAGCGGCCAAGACGCAGTCCTCGGTCAAATGAAGGACCTCTTAGAGCGCTCCAAGCAGCCCTAGGGATGCCCACCCCACCATTATGCAGAAGTCGGTGGGGGGCGGTTGCAGTACTTTCTACAGGCTTGGCGCAACATCGCGCCCTACCCTTGGGTGCTCGGGGTCATAGCCGAGGGCTACTGAATCGAATTCACCGCCCCTCCACCATCATCTGGCCTCGTCCGGCCAACGCCTATTCCGGACGAACAGGCCAAAACGGTCGTTCTCGAGCAAGAGCTAGAGGACCTTCTTGCCAAAGGCGCAGTTGTGCAAGTGAAGGCAGAGAACGACCTTCTTGTCCATTCAACATTCTTTCTAACACTGAAAAAGAATGGCACGTGGAGACCAATATTGAACCTAAAGCCGCTCAACAAGCGCTACGTCAACCCCCAGGGGTTCCGGATGGAGACCTTGGCAACCATCCCCCCCTCCTGTGCGAAGGGATGTGGGCAACGTCTATCAATCTCAAAGACGCCTACATACACTTCCCAATCCATCAGGCATCGAGGCGCTTCCTTGCCTTTCGCTACCGGAACGTCGATTTTCACTTTGTGGCCCTACCGTTCGGCTTTTCGACCACCCCGCGGGTCTTCACTCGGGTCACTCGCGCAGTACTCGCCCACTTGCGTTGAGCCGGGATCAGGGTTTTCGCATGTCTTAATGACTGGCTCGTCTTGGGGTTGTCAGAAGCGGACGCATGCGCAAACACAAACCTTGTACTCAACACCTTACACGATCTTGGGTGGATCGTAAACAAGGAGAAATCGGCCCTAATCCCATCGCAATCCATAGTCTACCTCGGCGCACGCCTCGACCTCTCCTCTGGGATGGCGTTCCCGATGGAGGAGGGGTGTCGGACCTCCAGGAGGGAGCGATCCAACTGCTGTCGGCTCCGCAGTCCCCTACCCTGCTGTGGCAGCAGCTACTGGGCAGGATGGTGAGCCTAGTCGATCTCCTAGGCTTATGCCGCCTCCACATGTGGCCCCTGCAACGGCATTTCCTCGCGTTTGCGCCCATGCCGGACCCGCACCCGGCCACGATGATACCCCTACCAGCGGACCTCCGTCCATTCCTCCAGTGGTGGGCATACGGGGACAGGCTCAGGCGGGCTGGCCGTTTCGCAACAACGCTCCCCTAGCGACAATCACCACCGACGCGTCACTAACGGGCTGGGGCGCGACCTGGAACGATCGGGTGGCAGCTGGGGTTTGGGGCCCACAGGACGCGGCCCAACATATCAACGTCCTTGAAACGCAGGTGGTGACCAACGCGATTCGTCACTGGCGCTCAGCCCTAGAGGGGCGTACTGTCACAGTCCGGTCAGACAACTCGGCCACCGTCGTGTATATCAACCGCCAGGGCGGCACCAAGTCCGCGGCCCAGCTGCGCATGGTCTGGGACCTCCTAATGTTGTGCCAATCCCTTCGGATCACGCTCCGGGCGTTGCACCTCTCGGGCCAGGCCAACGTCATTGCCGATGCCCTATCTCGGGGCAACTACGACTCCGGGGCCTGGACCCTCGCGCAGTGGTGGGCGGACCACATTTTCACCCTCTACGGTTGGCCATTCGTAGACATGTTCGCGTCACCAACTGACGCGCGCCTGCCAACTTACATGTCACGTTACGCGACACCCACATCGTGGAAGGTCGATGCCCTCTTTCCCGTGGACCGGCCTCTCCATGTACGGCTTCCCGCTGTTCGCCCTCATCCATACAGTGCTCCTCCGGCTCCAGAGCACCGCGGCAGACTTGTTACTCATCGCGCCGTGCTGGCCGAACCAACGGTGGTTCCCCCTCATCCTCCGGCTCCTGTGCGCCCTCCTGCTCCTCTTTCCGCTAGTCCCGGACCTGCTCACACAGAGGAGCAGGGCCCTCCAGCACCAGGACCTCTCAACACTCTGGCTGGCTGCATGGCCTCTGTCGGGTCGTCCCTTCATGCGGCGGGCTTTTCTGCGGAGGCTGCAAACATTGTCGCGGCAGCCAGACGTGCCACGACGGTTCGGACTTTTGATTCGCGTCTAGAGCGGTACTACAAGTGGGCGGCCGACAATTCTCTCAATCCCATGCAAATGTCAACCCCGGATCTGGCCAGTTTCCTCTGCGCCCTCTTCCGAGAGGGGAAGCAGGTCAGCACCATCCGAAACTATGGCTCAGCCATAGCGGCGGTCCACCACGGCTTTTCAGACGGATCTACAATAGGCACCAACGCGGCACTACGACAGCTGCGGGGCATGTTTCACCAACGCCCCCCAGTGCGACGCCTAACACCGTCCTGGTCCATCAACGCGGTCCTCGATAAGCTGGCCATGGCCCCATACGAGCCGCTCCAAAACGCCCCGCTCGACCTCCTCACGCTGAAGACCCTATTTCTCGTGGCGGCGGCCTCGGCCCGGCGCCGAGCCTTGCTTCACGCACTGACTCTCCAGTCGGGCTTTATCCGCTTCAATCCCGCCGGGGTCCTCCTGCTTCCGGACCCGCAGTTCCTAGGGAAGAATCAGTCGCTCTCGTTCACGCCTGGCGAAATCAAACTCCCAAAGCTCAGCACCGCCTCCTCAGTCACGGAGGACAAACTGTGCTGTCCGGTACGTGCTCTTAAATGGTACATCGAGCGCACGAAGAGCGTCCACACATCGGACCGCCTGTTCATCCTGCCATGCCGCCCATTCACACCGGCCTCGAAAGAGATGCTTTCTCGCTGGTTAGTCGCCTTCATCCGGCCCCATGCCGAAACATTGGAACGTGTTCTGGCTCACGATCTGCGCGGACATGCCACCTCCACCGCTTGGTTTCGGCGCGTACCCCTAGAGGACGTACTTGCTGCGGCAACATGGAAAACTCCTTCCTCCTTCATATCATGCTATTTGACGAGCACGCCTATGGCCGACGAATCTTTCACCAGGGCGGTACTTCGGCCTCTCGCGGATGCGCGGTTGCAGCCGCCGAACCTTCCCGCCACCGACACACCTGTGTCACAAAATGCATAGGTTATATGAGGTGAGGGAGTACGTGCTGTGAATTCCCCAAAACTTACTGATTTGGGAATTCACTAGCGACGTATTCACCCCATATAACAACCCACCCGCCTCCCCGCTTCAGGTTTTCAGTAGTTGTGGCCGCGACAGTATAACGCACGCTACGGGCATTCGGCTGCGCTTATCGGTAGCGACTAGCAGGCCACACCTGGGGCGCTACTTCGAGGGACTCCGCCTCTTCGGACGCCGACGGTCGGTCTTCGTCCACAGAGTGTTAGGTAAGCACCACTAGGGTTCAATCCCCCTCTGCCTCCTACCGCTCGGCACTTCACTGTCATCCCAGGCTTTGTCGACCTGGAAATTATGGAAGGGCGGTGACCAGATACACACACACACACACAAATTGCCAGATGCTAGACCATGGTCAATACGGTAATGCAGAGGTTATATGAGGTGAGTACGTCACTAGCAAATTCCCAAACCAGTGAGTTTTGCGGATTCTCTCTTAAATTTTGTTGGTCAACTTTCAAGTGTAATGGCTATTTATTTCTGGGGTTTACAGATGGTCCATTGGAGGTGGGAAGGGGGTGGGGAAAGAGAGAAGGGCTCTGTGCTACTTGTTGACCCTCAAGGAGGATAGGAAGTTTTAAGATACATCTTGCATACCTCACTTTCTCCAAATCGAGTAGAAGAACACCTCTTTAACAGATTTGTGGCAAAAAATGATCTGCCAATGACAAATTTTTGTAGAGAGCGCCTCAGTAGAGAGAAAAAACTTTAATATTTGAATTTTTTTATTTATTTATTTAATTTATGTCGTGGCCTGCAAGATGATACTCATGAGTATTTCGTTCATGCCCCCCAGCTTGAACATGGAATGTGGTTTGGTTGAAGGTTATCAATGTTTACCCGGACTCTGCAGGCAGACATTGATGGCCTCCAACAACATTCTTCTTGCAATGTTACGTACTCATAAATGTTATCTTTCAGGACACAACACAAGAAAATTTTAAAAATTAACGTTTTTTTTTTCTTTCTTCATTTTTTTTTCTTTCTATGGGGGCTCTCTCCAATGACATTTGTCATCAGCACATACATTTTTACCAGAAATCTGTTACATAGATATGCTTCTACCTAATTCGGAGAAACAAGTTTAGGTAAAATGTATTTTGCAACTCCCTCCCTTCTTTCAGGTCTTGGTTTCTGATAAGATTCAGCTAAGTGGACAACAGATAATGCTGGAAGTGTTGACTTTCTGTATAGATTAAGGAATGCCGGTGACACTGTAAAACTTATTTTACTTTAACTTTATTTTTTTAAAAATCAAGGTCATGCATTACTTTCTTCATTTTTTTTAAAAATCAAGGTCACGCATTGATGAAATCTATTTCATGCCCTTGAACCTGTACCATGGTAGAGTGAGAAAATTGTCTGTCACTTTTTTATAATTATTTCAGATGGTCAAATGTTGTTTGGACCTTGCAGTGATCAAATGCTGAAAATATTACTGTCAACATCCTGAGATTTGTGTTTACACTAACTTCTGATATTTGTGTGTGCTACTGTATTTCACAAGTATCCTTAAATATTTTGTTGAAGTCAACTGTCTTACACACAGTAAGTACATTCAATTTGCTAAATTATTTTTGAGAATGTGACAGTTCACATACATTAGTGCCCATACTCGAATGCTTTGTTGCACAGTCAGTTTAATCAGTGATGTAATGATTAGGAGATTGGGGAATGGGGTTCTTATCCCCACTTTCCTGTGAAGAAAAAATATTTTATGTACCAGCCACAGAAAGAAACGGGCACTGGGGGAACCACTGTTTCTCATTTTGAAGTTTCTCTGAAAGCTAAAAGTTTTCTGACCTAAATGTGACATTGCAAAAGACAATGCAAAAGACATTTTCTTTACTATTCTGTCATTTTGGGTTTCAGTTATAGTTGTAACCAATGCAATCAGGATATGTCACTTGTGTGTAATGACTTGCTTGTATACAAGATGCTGTTTCGAAGGGAAATCTGAAGTGATCTTATGTGAGGCATGTTTGTATGACTGATTTTCTGCTAGAAACTCCTTTTGTACTTGGTGGAGGCCAAATTACATGAGTTCAACAGAGGTAAAGATTGTGAAAACATTAAACAGTATGCAGTCAAAGAACAAAATTGCACTGATCTCATACATACAGTATTATACTGTACCATATGTGTATAAACTATCAACCATATCAAGTAGAAACAGAAAATGATATTGATTTTAGTGAAAGTCAAGGTCAATTAAGGTCAGGTGTTGTCAGTGTGATGAATCTGTTATACAGTACTATGGCTCATTGTGGTACTAACCAAAATACATTGTTAGAAGATGATCAGGTTAGAAACAAGATCTAGGTCTTGTACTTTAATTATTTATTATACTTTTAATGTGAAAGAACTTAGTATGCATTCGGCATTGGTAGAGTATACTTTGTGCAATACGGATACACTGTTTATCATAGTGATACAGTACATCGCAGTGATCAGTGGTCAATTTGGCTAGTATAGGTTACATCGTGGCCCAGTTCCTAGTCTTACACATCACAGTGATCAGTGCTCAACTTGGCTAGTGTAGGTTACATCGTAGCCCAGTTCCTAATGCTTACACATCACAGTGATCAGTGCTCAACTGGCTAGTATAGGTTACATCGTAGCCCAGTTCCTAATGCTTACACATCACAGTGATCAGTGCTCAACTTGGCTAGTGTAGGTTACATCGTAGCCCAGTTCCTAATGCTTACACATCACAGTGATCAGTGCTCAACTTGGCTAGTGTAGGTTACATCGTAGCCCAGTTCCTAATGCTTACACATCACAGTGATCAGTGCTCAACTTGGCTAGTGTAGGTTACATCGTAGCCCAGTTCCTAATGCTTGTACATCACAGTGATCAGTGCTCAACTTGGCTAGTGTAGGTTACATCGTAGCCCAGTTCCTAATGCTTACACATCACAGTGATCAGTGCTCAACTTGGCTAGTGTAGGTTACATCGTAGCCCAGTTCCTAATGCTTACACATCACAGTGATCAGTATTCAGCTTAGTTGCCATAGGTTACATCATAGCCCAGTTCCTTTTATAATGTTATATACTGTACATCATGGTAATCCGAGTGCCCAGCTTACCCCACAAAATTTTTTCGTTCAGATTATCACTATAATAAACCTGATTGAGAGTTTGGATACAATTCATTTCAACTCCACAGAAATCCTACACAAAGGTCAGTTGCAAAGCTTTCCGGCAATTTGCTGAAGCAGGGCTTTTACTTAAAAGAGAAACACCGGTACCATCCGACAACTGTTGATCAACTACGAAAGAACAGTGTATTACTGTACAACTTCATGCTTCAGTCAGTGGTACTGCTTGTATACTGCTTGACAACTTATTTCTAAGATCAATTTGAGTTATTGAGCGCTATCTACCTCCTGAGATTTAGACCAATGGCTTGTAATATTAAGTTCATCAAGTTTTAGGCTCTGTGAAAGGAATGTTTGACCATCAGTCTTTGTGATAGCAGCCACATAGGGGTGGCAGTCACAGAGACTCTATGCAGGCTTTGCTTAGTATGACTACACATGTCAGTTGCATCACTGGAACCACAATGTATTCTTTCATCATAGTGCAATTGTCATTTTGATGCCCTCCTAATCCATTACAGTATTTAATGACATTTGGGATTGCCAATTACTGCTACTCTTCTAAATTTGGTGATACTACTTTTTGATTGCCATTAAATGCAATATTACTTATAACTCCTATACTGTAGGTTTGGTGATCTGGATGTCCTTATAGAGGTGAAGAAAGAAGATAGAACATCCAGACCAAAGAGGATGAACCTTTCAACATTCTTAAAGGGATACCTTAAGGAGGACTGGTATGTTGTTTCTGTACTTCCCGATGAAATGAGAGGAGATGTCAAGGTAGGTCGTTTTTAAAATTTTTCTACTTTTTTTCATTTTTATCATGTAGGAATTACACCATTGTACGTGAATTAACAATTTAAATTTGCATTAATTTAGAAATAAAATCATTTTTCTGTAGCTGTTAGGATTGCATTCACTTTCAAATATTTGGCACCATTTCAATACATTACTGCAGTGTTCAGAAACTTCAGATGTATTACCAAGCAGTCTTATCCTGTCTCTGTTTACATGGACAAGTAGTAAACTGCAAGAGTTCTTCAAATCATTTACAATGTTGCTGCTTTGGTTTTTTGTAGCTTTGGTTTTCAGTATTTTTGGTCCCTTGTGTCAACAAAGGAGCCTATGCAGTCAAGTTAGCATGTGTACGTGTGTGTGTGTGATGCCATTGGAATGGGAGGTATCTGGCACAATAATTCACTAATTGAGTGTTCAATTTTTGTGAAACTTTGTGTGCATGTGTGTGTAGATGTGTCCTATCATTTTTGGTGCTCATGTCTTGCATATTAATAAGTGAGCAGGGCTTGGATTGGAATGCGAGGTATGTGGCACGATAACTCAATAATTAAGTGCTCAATTTTTCTCAAACTTGGTGTGAGCGTGTATCGTATTGAGTGGATGTGCGGTATCGTACTTATCGGACTTCATGTAAAATTCCTGATATGGCAATATCTTTGCAGTGCCCTGTCTGATTTGCTTCAAATGTGGGAGGAAGGTGTTGTTAGATATAAGGTCACTTTATACTGTACCATGGCATTTTTATTTTTAATGTCTTTAGCATTTTTGGCTTCAGTTTGTGTAAGAGTGTACAGAAAATCTAGAAATTTTGTGCATGCTATGGGCAATTGACTTTTGTTTACTGAAATTCCTTTGCTCCATTTTTTATGCTATGGATGCTTATGTGTTCCATCAGTCCCCCTCTAGCAAATCATGGAAGCACTGCTTGAGTAAGTAGTTTCATGATTAATTTATGATCAATTCATGATCAGTTTATGTCCTTGTACTTCATTGCTGATGTGTGAATTGATGTACATGGCTTTTAATTAGAAAGGTAGGCAAAACACAATGAAAGACAGTTAGTCAGTTGCTGTTCTTAGCAGTTCCCTCCAGGGCATGCTGTCCATTTTGGGTGGATATTAAAGGGGCGTAGATGTGATATTATTGCAGTTTACAAAACTCCTTTTGGGCTTTAAATGAAATATTTACAGCTGTTTGTTCCTTGCAAAGTGAATGGAATATTGCTTTATATTGTAAGAATCAACGTTTCCAATTTACTTCATTAATTGAAATGGCCTCTCTGAATTTCAGAACTCCAACATATCATTTTACAGTAGGTATATTCCAAGTACAAGGAACCATAGTGCCCTTGAGCTGATGTGAAATCATGAAAAATACTCCTCTCACAGTGTGTATGTAACACTGTTGAGGGTTGGTCACATTAGTGCTATGGAAGTGGTTCCATGTGGGTGTTAGTCATGTTTGGGGTCCAATGTCTGAAATGGGCCATATGGGCCATTTTAGAAAATCATGAAATCTGCTTTTCTCTCTACAGATTTTATGTTACAAAAGTGAGGGTTAGTGATAAAAAATGGGCCATATTGGCTAATGTACAGGTAATGCAAAATGCTCCTTTTACTTCATAATTTACATTATATACTGTAAATCTGTGCAAGGAACCACATTGCCCTTGACATGGAATAATTTAGTTTTAAAAATTTGCAAAGCAGTTTTCAGGGTTCTTGCGTATTTTGTTGCAAAATCTGTGAAAGCCCTTATGTTGCGTATGCAAAACTGCTACTGTACATACTATTCCATTTGTGTACCAATTTGACCATTTTGTGTAGTAAAATGAGATCTGATACTGAATAAAGTATTCCCTGCTTGGGCTCTTGTTCTGATACTTTGCATGTTGAAAAATTATTGGGAAGAAAACCAAGTTGCTAAAAATAGTGTAGTCTCAGTCAGACACACCATAGTTACAGTACTCCAACAAACATCCCAGGGGCATGAAAAATTTGAATCGTTAATTACAATTAAAGTAACTTGCAAGGAATCTTGCCTTAGCAGCATTTCAGAAGGTGGCAGTCTATGATGCTAGTGTGCTACAAGTACGAACTTTGGCCACTGTTACATGCACCACCAATTATCATGGATTACTTGTTCAGCATTAGAACATTGTATGTTACAAATTGCACAACACAGGGAATAATACACAGCAGGTTCCCATTTGTTCCCTAGAATGACCACAGTACTGAGCATTCATAGCCTGTGATGTTGTACTGCGACTGCTTGCAACTGGGTCATTTTGAAAATGTTTGCTACATCTTCGCACGGACTGCTTCGAGTTGCATTGAGTTTGGGACTAGTTGCATGGGTTGCAGACGAGTCACTAGTTTCTTCATGTGCTCCAGTGCGCACCGGAGCACATGAAGCAACTGCTTGCAACTAGAAATACCTTGCAACTGGTGGCAGTCTGTTCACTGATGTGCTGCAAACAATGCTGCGATCTACTGCGCTTATCGCCAAACATTCCCAACACAATCTGCATCTTAACTGTAGCAACAATATGACAGACTGCAACAGTCTCTCATACTGTGCGGCGCCATGCTGCGTCGTACAGCACTGTACTGCGAACATTCGCCAACAAGCGCAGTATGGAGAACTTCTTTTACCTCCCTAAAAACTGGTCCAAATGCCACCTGTGTGCAAATGTGCTGCGAACGTACTGCAAACATGGTCAACACGACGCAGCAGATTCTGCAAACTAGTATTCTTCTGTTCCCCTAACGTATTCTCTAGCGCGCCTGATTGAAACCAGCTGCAAATAAGTCTCAACACGTTTGCAGCACGATGCAGCACGGCGACTGCACACACGGATTTCAATTATTCATATAACAGCCACCACACATCACGTTTTTATACACTTGTGGGTATGTCTGACTGCAAACATGCGCCTATAGTAGCAATACATCACAAAACGTTCACAGTAGACTGCCTAACAGTCTGCATACGTTGCATGACCCGTCGCAGCTAAGGCTCCAACCGTGTTGCGCGCATTCGCCGGCGTTCACTGATCGACCCAACTCAGTGCAGCATGTTTTGCAAATAGTTGCCCATTCTGGTTTGCATACTGTACCATTTGCAGTATATCGCAGTACAATGCAGCCAAGTTGCAGTACTGTCTGTGTCACACTCCCGCCCCGATTGTAGACGGCACTAGTTGCAAGCAGTTGCATGCCATTTGCAATTCCATGAGTTGCATTACAGTTGCAGACACGTTTTTTCGTAGTGTGACCAAGGCATAAGTGAACATGCCTGATAAAATTACCATTTTTACGTTGTTTCAGTGCCCATGAGCTGTAACAGCTACTTTCTTGTCCTCTTATTTGTGTTCATTTCATTTCTCTGTTACAAAGTTCCTTTGTTGATTTGTGAATATCATGTCAGAATGTATGCCAGTGATAACAGTGAATGTTTAACCAACAACCCACTTTCAATTGTCTGCCAATGAAGCAAACAGATTCCTGCTATATTATAGTGTGATGGACAGCAAAACAAATTATGCAAAAACTCTCTTTTGCAATTTTTATGATGCATTATAGATTACCTCCAGGCATTCCCTGCCCCTGCCCCCCCTAAAAAAACTGGTTGGCATTTAGTAGAGAAGGTGCTTTTATTAGGGTATATACAGTAACTGCCATTACTGAAAGAGATGTTTAGGTTTTCAATACAGGCTAAGCAGATGTTGTTCAAATATACTTCTAAAATTCCTTTCCTCTACCAGCTTCATGGTGCTTTTTTATCTTTTCCAGGTACAGGTATGAAGTATACAGCGTAAAATGTGAATCTTTTCTATGATACTGTTGATGCAGTGGCCATGTGCTTTCATGTGTGCAGGCTGATGTTAATATCACAAAAAAGAAAAAAAAATGGTTGAGATGTGTGGTTTTGCTTCTTCTTGGAACAAGGAATGGAATTTGAACAGTTCAGAAGCATTTGGTTACTTTTCTTAGATGTAAACTAGAAAAGTGTATCAGTATTTTTAAATGTGTGGTACAGTGTTAGTGAGGTTAAAATTTCTTTTTATTTTGTTTAGGCATCGAAGAGCTTTCATTGTGGAACCTTTTCCAAAACTATCCAAGAGACCAACTTATGGATGAGTAGTGGAGAAACTGCATCTGTCATACACTTTGATGCTGACCATAACCTCCATTGTCTCTTAGCTGGCAGAAAAGATTTTGTAATGATAGACCCAATGTACTCTGAGGAGCTCTATATGGCCAGATATGTGAGTATATGACCAGATATGTGAGTACACATATGGCCAGATATATGAGTATAATTATGGTAAGACTTGCATGCATATGGCCAGATATGTGAGTATACATATGTGAGTATATGGCCAGATATGTGAGTATACATAGGTGAGTTTATGGCCAGACTTGCGAGTGTTTGGCCAGATCATGAGTATATACAGTACTGATTTCGCTTAGTTCCCGTTGAAAAAAATTCGTTGAAAGATAACCATCGTTTAAAAGTATTTAAAAAACGATAAAAAAAGATAAAATTCGTAAGCAAATGATAAAGTTCGTTGACAAAATTTTCACCGCAAAGGTCGCATTTGTCAACGAAATCTCTTAAAAGTTTCAACGACGCCTATCGACGCCTATCGACACCAAACCGCAAATGTTTACCAGAAGGAGGGTTTCGTTGAAACTGTAGTCCTCGCCACACAGCCGTTTTTTGTTATTGACTTCGCATGGAGGGTAGAGTCCGACGTTTGATAAAAAAGTATCACAGATGTATGCAAGGCCATGTCAATGCGCGTTTGAAACTTTGTAGTAGCCTTATAGCGCTATCTAAAGATCAGACTGTAAACTGTAGCACATCTGTGCTTTGCAACTTTCGTAAAAGAAACCAACGCGACAGCAAGAAGACCAAATAGAAAATAGTTGTGAGTGCAGGCCTTTTTCACCCACACTGGGGAACCGTACCTGAAAGTCCCATTGGCAGCACACATTTTTTTGGCAGCACACATTTTTTTTCCGTGACATACAGTACAGCTTTCTCATAACTGGACATTTAATTTGTGCAAAAAATTGCTGAAAACGAAGTTAAAAGTGCGTACGTCTGAAGCACGATTCTCATGATTTAAGGCAAATGAGTGTATGATCATATTGACCAAACCAACACTGATGCTAGTTGGCCGGTGCAGCGAAAACAACGACAAAATCTTATGACTCATATCACAGTGACCTTACAATTTGTAGCAAAAGCCAACGCGAGTTATATAGGATGTAAGACAAAAGGCTGAGGACTTTATACTTCGGTCACTTTAAATGATTTTCCGAGTTGGCCTAAACGAAATTCCTGTTGAAACTCATGTCCGCGTTCAGAAAAGAATAGAAAAAAAAACTTCCACCAATCCAGAGCGATATAATTCAGTTTCTCGGAATTGCAGCGTTCCAATTTAAATATTAGAAGCAGGTCTAAACCTTGTTCTACCTAGTCTAACATATAATACATCAAAGAAATAACTCACCGAAACATGCAGTGTCCGTAAACAAAATAATCCATTTGATGTCAAAGTTTTCATTATTGATTCCATTAAATTTCCAGATTGGGAGGCTTACGAACTCCATTTACAGATTTGATAAGATACATCGGACAGCGGCTACATGATAGTCTGTCGTACCCCTCCCCTCTCTCTCTTTCATTAACAGCTCACATTATTCACTTTGACAGTAAATTGAATAATTGTTGAAAAATAAAATTGTGAAATAATCTAATCAATTACATCTTAAGTTTTTTATAAAAAAGGGCAGAGTTTGATGACTTAAAATTAAAATATAATCTACTTTATAATTATTTAGGTCTGTTCGATATGAAATCTCCATGTACTGTAATTTAGACCAAATTCTGAAGAATTCAATCGCCTTATTTTGTTTCAGTGTGAAATGTAGGCTATCCTTGTTAAGAGGCAAATAGCGCATACAATGCCCATAGTGACCACAGCTACTCGATTCTGTCTTTACTTGCACATATATGTCTCTGGTAAATCCTTGTCGAAATAATCAAATTTCGAATGAAATTTGGATGGCGTCAGAAGAAAGGGTAAAAAAGTCTGAATAAGAAAGAGATGCCTTCACACAATGCGACCAGTATGCAGCCACTGCAAAGCCAGATGATTGTCCTTTTACTGAGGTAGCGCACCACACTGTGTACCAGTGTACACCGTTACTTCAGTCCGTTATCTCCCCGCTACCTATCCTTTCTTCTTTTGAAAAATGAATGGGAATAGTCGGCCAACTTTTGTCAACATTGGGCCACTCTCCCCCAACTTTCACAGGTGTACTTTGTTCCAATTACTTTTTTTCCTGGTAAAGAATGGCCTGGAAACTTTTTCTACCTTTATTTTTCTTACAATATCTGGGTCACGACCCTTGTGACGCACGTCTCAGAATTTCTCAAACCACCTGCAAGCGTAGCTTACAGCTGCATTCCCCCCCCCCCCCCCCCATGCAGAGAAACCAACTGCAAGCAGCATCCAATGCCAACTGGGTATAGACAAAACATTTATGTGTAAGGTTACATTAACGTTATACTACCGTTCACTAGCGCGGGAAATAAAAAGTACCTTCTTTTAAGTGGACTCTCCTTTGAGAGTACGGAGCAATTTTGAGTTGAACAATGTTTTTTTTTTTTTCCACCAAAACCCAGGTTGGATATTTTTTTAAATTTTTTTTTTCAGTGTTTTCCAAACAGACGAATTTATGTTACTGCAACAAAACCCGAACCGAACAAAACGTACACTGCAGGAAATGTCCCCAAATGAAACCCCACGCTTTGGTTTATACTTTCATTGACACCCATGGCCACTATATTAGCACTCCGCGCATGCTCTACTATACACACTCCGTTGGCTCATCCACGTGTATGATTAAAACAGGGTGTACTTCAATTGGCAATAGCATGACATCCTCCCGTGAAAATACGTAATACACGGGAAATCCCCAAAATTTTACAAACGAAGGTCTTCATTCATAAACACTTGTAGCCAATCAGTGAGCACAATTCTTTGTGATGACAAATGATCGCTTTTATGTCCAGTGCTCCTCAGCCTGAGCAAAACAAAAACGACTAGCTTTTTATTTCATAAAACCGATAAAGAGTAAAATAAAACTGTTCCTTCATGAGACTGCTGTACAGATTGCTAACAATTTGCAGTATGCAAGTGCCAAGTAGGCTAGAACCACAAAAGAAAGTTGCAAACAGTTTTCAAATATTGGTAGAAAACCTGTACATAACAGAAAAAAAAAACGATTATCGAACATATTACGAAATGTTTTTGAACGAGTCAGATGATTTAATTACATTGTAGTATCAAACCTGTTTTTTCAGTGGAAAAAAATATTTTATACAACTCCAAATTTATCCGTATCCTCAAAGAAGAGTCCATTTGAACAAAGGTACTTTTTCTTTTAAGCCTGATGAATGCTCGTATGCTTGTATAACGTTACACATGAATGTTTTGCTCTATACCCAGTTGGTATTGGGTGCTGCTAATAGTGTAAAGGTTTCTTTCCAGTTTCTTTCACTACTAAGGGATCTCCTGCACGAGGTATGAGCACTGAGCTCATTATGCAGCCTTACCCTTATCTAACAGGTGTTTGAAAAATTCTGGGTCGGCGTACGACCAGGTGTTGACCCAGATATTTCTTAAAGAAAGTAAAAGGTGGAAAAAAGTTACACGGGCCATTCTTTTAAAGGGAAAAATGGAACAAACAGGTGTGCAGTCGCGGTAAAGAGAATAGGGGAGGGTGGTCCAGAGTTGACAAAAGTTGGCAGACTATTCCCAGCCACTTTTCAAAACTAAAAGAAATGTAACGGGAAGATAGACTGGACTAGCCTTTGCTTTCAATTGCGATTCGGTAAAAAGAAAAACACGGTAAACGCCTGATAATTTTGCAGTGCCCGCTTAGCTGTCCAAATTTAAAAATGTCAAATTTCTTCTTTATACAAAAGAAACCGTGTGATTGATTTGTTCGGTACCGGTATATGAGATTGTTACAAAACAATTAACGGTTAGTACACGTACGTAAATGAATTTCAATGAAATCGAAGTAAACAGCTTCATGAGCTGTGACAGGAATAAAAAACTAGAGATTATCAAGAAACTGTTATTAATGTAGCTACAATGTTTTATCAGATCGGTACTGAAGTGCGCACGCTTTGCAATCTCGAGATTTAATGGAATTAAAAAACGTTGGAAATCAACATGGATTTATTTCCATTTTCAATTATGGACAATGCATACTTAGGTGAGTTAAAACCTTTTTTTATCTTATGGAGCCAACAGGTGCGGTGTTTTTTTTCCTTTTTACTGAATCATGAACATTATTTATTTCTGTGGGAGGAAAACGACATAGTTGTCATCGCGTAACCGCAGGATTTGAAATAAACATTTATTTTCCACAATACTGTTAGGAAAATTCTGAAATTATAACTAAGGCTTTTTGATACATTTATCACATTTGTCTTCGCTACATTTATGAATAAATAAATTCGGCAATCCCAGTATTGATCCTTGAAAATTCAGTTGCACTTTGAACTAGGAGAACTCGTTATCAAGTAGGCTAATCAAGTAATTTTTTGGTTTTTGTTTTGAACGTGCGAAAAGTGTACGAACATATGTACAAAGACTTGTATTTAACCTACGGGGAGCTTTTCAAACAAACAGTATTTCCGAACGTGTGAAACATTTTCGAAGGTACCAAAGCATTCCCGACGCGCCAGAATGTTTATGAAGTCAGATTTTTTTCATAATTAAGAGATTCAAGTGCATTGATGACTGTAATTTTCAAAGGACACGCAATTAATCATTTGTTGTTTCTTGTTTTGAATGTGTGATCATTTTTTGAACATTTGAAAAAGAAAAAAAAACGTACGTTACGAAAAGACTCGCAAAGTCATTTCAGAACCCGCGGAAAGATTTTTGAAGCTACAAAAGCATTTTCGGGCGTTGTGATAAACTTTCGAATATTTGAAACAGAAAAAAATTCAAATGCACTTAAAGATTTCCGAACGTGCGAAATGAATTTCAGTGGTTTTTGCACGTTCAAAAAGTGTTTTCTTAATAAGGAAAAGATACTCAAAACTGAATTGCAGCCTCTTTTCTTCACTTGTTCTTGAAAGCCTTACGATGTTTTAAGCTGCCTCATTTAATGGTTGAAGATCACGCAACTGATCCCCTATCTTTGTGAAACTATGAAAAAGTTTCGAACATTTGAAACAAAAAAATCAGACGACGCCAAGATCATTATATTAGAAATTTGGGAACTGTCTGTCTGTGATAACTTAACCCTTGAATGACATGCACTGAAAATTTTTATTTGAGCGTGTTTGGTGTGGCTTCTTGGTTTTACACCTGTTAGGTCAACTTAGTCCCTGTGCAAGCCGCCTGGTTACTGTACGCTGCAGAGATCTCCATGCCAAGAGAGGTATTTCAAACGTATCACAAACCGTGATTGTTCAAACGTATCACAAACCCTGACCTGTGTTGCACAAGCCTATACACATGCTGTTCAATTACGTACACTGCATACTACACCGTGCAGCACAGTGAGTAGCTTTTCCTAATAGGCTACTGTGCAAACAAAAAAAAATGCTACAGAAGAACTAAAAAAAGTATCGGGTCGATTATGGTTTAACTACATGCAATAAAGTCGATCTGTTTCGATGTCCACAAGATAACACCTCATTGGGTCTCACTATGGTAATATTAATAACAAACGGCTGTTTCACGTCTATCTTTTAGGTTTTCTACGCCCAATATCGCTCGTTATCGAACCGTGTTCCATCGATGAACATCGTTTGGTATTTGTTCGACAAACTTCATTGAAACTTCGACAAAATACGGTTCGATAGTTACTAATTGGTGATTTGATAAAAATAGATAGATTTAGATAACTTTCGTGGGAAAATGCATTGATTTAGTTGAATTTTTGGTCAACGAGCGTTATCGGGAACTAAGCGAAATCAGTACTGTATACGGCCAAATATGTGAGTGTATGGTCAGATGTGTGAATATATGGCCAGGAATGAGAGTGCATGGCCAGATATGTGAGTGTATGGCCAGGTATGTGAGTATACATATGACCAGATATGTGAGTAAATGGCCAGACTTGTGAGTACATGGCCAGTCTTGTGAGTAGGCCTTGTGAGCAGATATGTGAGTGTATGGCCAGATATATATGTGAGCACAGTACAGCTTTCGTGTATTTAGACATTTATATTTGCCGTAAAAAGTATCAAGATATTGAAACATGTATAAACAAGTTTAGTCGCATGTAAAAGAAAAGGCCCTGTATGCACTGGCAATGTACTGCCTATAATACTACTGTGTGTTTATAATTTATATTTGCAGTTGGTTTTGTTCATTATCCATTATAACAATTTGTAAGGTTTTGCACATTTTCCCCAATTGTTTTGAGAAGACTGCAACTATCAGACACAGGAAAATCTGAAACAGAGTTTGTAGCAGGAGTGAGTAAGAGTAGGCCTAAAACAGGGCTTCCATTAGGTTTTTCCTCCCAGGGTCCTTGGACCCATTCATTTTTTAATTGGGGGTCCCAGTTCAACAATAGGGGCCAGCAGACATCAAGAAGAGATCAGAAAAGTGGCGTTTAGTAGCTTTCATAGCGGTCTTACTAGCCCTAAAAGAATACAGCAAGATTTTTTTTACTCCAGCTAACCTTAGCTCTGATAAAATCTTTCCACTTCATGGATGATTAGACAATGTAATCAATCCCTGTCTCTGCCCCCCAGGAGGCAAAACTGGTGTGAAACCTTATCCTTCAAGGTGTCCCTCCTGTGACAAGTGATTGTTTACAGTCAATTAAATCAAGGAGTTGTTACCTGCTTATATCAAGAAAGTGCACAAAAGCACTGACCAACTACATGGTGACAATACCATGGACAGTATTTAAGATAATCAAAGTCAATGGACACTGCAGTGTTGCTGATGCAAGAAACCTTTTTCAAACTATATAACGGCAAGGATAAAGCAAAGATTTGGATTAGCGCATATAGTCTTGCTTCAATGCCAGCCAATTTCTCCTTCACTCCTATATCCACACCCATGTCTGTCACCTAGGCCTGTGTTTCACAGTGACTTTTCACATAGAAGCTCCTTTGCTCAAAGAAAAGAAAACAAAACAAATCTACTCCATAATTTCTGAAACATGGGATTGAGGAACAATTTTGCAAGTTGCAAGGTCAATTAAAAATGATAAATCGCGATGTATGATGTATAAATTTGCTGAAATACAATTTTCATAACACGCATGGATTGAATGGTACTAAAGCTTGCATCGACGTACCAAGACTTATAAGATTTATGAAGTCAATGAATCTCAAATACACAGCCTGTGAAACTACGATTGCCAAAACGCTGAGCTAGTACTTTTCATTTTGCTTGCTCTTCATTCAAATATAACGGCAACGTAGGCAAACGTAGATAAAGAACTGCTGGTCCCAGTTGAGAGGCCTCATGCATGTTATCCTTTTAGCAGAGAATCACACCCGCCGACAAGAGCACACAAAAATATGAACGCGAATATTTCAAGATTAAGTCCATACACATGCACGCATTTATAGAGTATGAAAAAATATACCTACGTATATGATATACCTCTATGCACTGGATTTTTTCCCTGTGTTTCATTATTGGGCCGTCCATCATCATGTCGTGTGAGAATGCAATTTGTACGTAAGGATTGAAATCTGAAAACTGTTAAGATACATCCTTTAGCAAGCTGTCACAGTAACATCCCTATGTTATGAATTTTAACTGCCATATGCTAATACAGTTGTGGTATATGATTATCACTCCTCTTCTGCCACTGGCAGCTTAAAGCAAAGACGGCCCAGAATTTGTAAATTTACTGATTCACAAATTGCTTCGTTTCAAGCACGTCTGACAGCAAACATTGTTTTTACCCAACTCAAGATTGTAACTCATTATTTTTACCTTTTTCATAACTCTTTTTTATTGAGTTACTGCAAAGTCTTTTTTTTTTAAGGAAAACCTCTGACGAAGAAGGGGGGGGGGGGGGAAATGATTGCCCTGGTTTACTTTATTGGATTTTTAGGTATTTTGTCCAATTTTGTTTGGATTGGTTATACCAGGTATTTCTAAAAACAATTGCCACTTTTGAAAGTTTTGAGTCTACTTTATCACTTGTATTGAATTGTGTAACTTTGAATGGAAAGTATTGTAATGACAAATAAATGAGAAAGTCTTTTTAGTATCACCGGGGAAGATGGACAAAATAAAGTCCAAAGATATTGCGGGTTCATTTCATTCCCTTTCATAAATTTGCAGAATTGTCTTTACGTTTATAGGAACATTTTGATTTGTAAGCATACCTCAGCAGGGCAGTTGAAAAACCTTGCTGAATTTCCCGCGAACACAACAGAAAATCTACCGATTTCCCGCTGACATTTGTGTAGGGGTAGAACCCCTTTGGGGGTTCAGACGGGGTAAGTTCCCGGAAGACTGGGGTTCCTAGCACCTCGGAGGGGTAAAGTTGTGCAGCTGAGCACAAAAAATAACTGAAAACTCGTATATATGAAAAATCAATCACGAAAGTTTAATGTTAGGCTATTTGCGTTGTTGCAATGGTACCTTTTAAATGTGAAGAAGTGTCACTTACAAAATGTCAGAAAGGAGTGAAACTTAAGCGCGATATATGCAATACGCCAAGAATGTCTTTTTTGATTGTGGTTTTCTTCACTAAAAAGTTATACATCAGTCCTGTAACAAATAGTTAAGTTGCACAGAATCATAGACCACTATACACGGTTAACTACACAAGAACGCGACTTACAAACAGCTAGCTCTGCATGAGTAAATTTAAAAAATCCTGACATGTTTCCAAGAAAAGTTTTTAACTGCAAAAATGTCAACACCAGTCCGAAATGGACATTTAACGCATTCATAATACTCAAATTCAGCCACCTGTGGTGGCTGTGACATAAAATTTTGTACCTAACTTTTTTATCCGTGATAAATGTGAACATTCTCAGGCAGTAGAAATTTGCAGCAAAAAAATGTTAAAAATAAAAGTCTTCCCCCCATATTTCAAAATGGTTTAATCGAGGCAATTTTTTTACTGTGTGTAACGTATTGTTTTCGAGAAAGGTATTTGGCGCTACCATTGCATCTGAGTGTTAGACGGCAAACAAAAAGAAGGTACACATTTCAAGCCTTTCCGCATGGGTACTGTTTGCGCAGCTACTGCATGTACTGTATGTTGAAAGTACTCAGTATCTCATTACTTGCACAGAGAATCCGTTGTGCTGAGTTCAGAAAAAAAAAAAAAACTCTAAAACCGACAGAGATGAAATTCTGCACGAGCTCTGCGCGAATCTTCCCAGGGCACTGGGATTCATAGGGTATGTAGGGTGGCTGAAGTGTGCCTAAAAGTAAACTGGCAATAATTTCTGGTAACTTGCGTGGTCGTTGTGAATATATTGAACATCGCGGTTTGGCATGATAGAGGTAACATGCTCTATTTGCCTACGTGAGTATCGTAAGCAAATAACGATCAACAGAGCTTTTTTAAAAAAAATTCAAAAAATGTAACAACATTTTCCCTCTTCTCCCTCATTTTAGTTTTCTGAAGATTTCCCGGTTTTTTCCCCCTTTTTTTTCTAAAAAAAAAAATGTGTCCCTACATGTAGGATTTCCCGCGAACGTCGGCGATTTCCCGCGAACCAGGTTCGGAAGTTTTGCAAGGTTTTCCAACCCAGGTCAGCCTGCAGTGAGTGATACCTGTACGCAATCCTGATGAGTAGTTGAAGTGAGTTGTGACCCCAAGATAGAGATAAAATATTTTGTTACAGTTTGTTCGGTAACATATCAAGTATAGGAATGTGTGAATACTCGTCAGTAGGCTACATGTACTTTTTTTTTTGCAGTCGAGTGGTAGTAGGCAGTTTCGACAGGGGCTATACCTTGTAGACGTAATGTAATGCGCAATTCATATTACCACTGAAGCCAAAATACGTCAAATGCCGAATGCAGTCAGAGCTGAACGCGTGAGTAAAACACGTCCGGGCTACGTCGTTGAAGCAAACCATTTTCTCTGAGCAAATTTGTTCCCAAAATAATCATGAACTCAAAACTGCATTTCATTAGCCTTAGAAGTTTTTTTTTTACTTAAAGCTCTGGTGACATGAAAATGACATTTTGAGGTATTAGGTGCATTAGGCATTCAAAATGTTGAAAATAGCCACAAATTGCGTCAAAATCCGTCAAAAATTGACAAATTTACAGGCAAATTAGTGTCTCACAGCTGTGTCATGAACAAACATTGGCTAAATATGCAAATTTGTGATGTCAGGAGAGGGACTCCCAGGATATGTCTTATGTTAATCCTTTGTTTATGTAACCTTTATTTCAAGGTCATTTGAGAATTTTATATGCCCAGAGGGCTTTATTTTGGAAGCATGTATTTTCTCCTTCAAAAATATCGATATCACGCACCAATATGAAACTCAGTAATTAAGAGGCAAATTATATAGGATTAGCAAAAGAAAACCTGACACTGTGCAACACTCCACGTCATCTGTTTTGCATTTTCTTCAAACTTTGAAAAGTCATATCTCAAAAACGGTAACAGATATAAACAAAATTCCAACGGATTTTCACTGAGGGTTTTACTTTGTAACGTTTGCATGAAGGAAGCTCTTTTTTGGAAGCATGTCACCAGACCTTTAACTAAGTATATTTACTGGATCTTCGTAATTGATGGATCTACTGACTGCACACTGCATGGCGTCAGTGCTGGGATGTTCAGATAGTCTTGTATGCATGTTTTACGTTGAATTTCTCAGCCTAGGCTCACCTTCGTAATTATCAATAATCTATATAAAAGTATAGGCTATCTGTACTTGTCACTATTAATTTAATTTCTCTGTGTGCAAAAATTTGATTAAAAAAAAAACATTCACCAAACTTAAAACGTCCGTGATTCATTGTAACAAACTTTGATACATGTTTCATTTCTTTGTTTATGTGCCTGGATTATGGAAAGCGTTTTAAGTGTGGTGGAAAATATGTTCCATAGTCGAACATGGATCTCTCAAAATCAACTCTGTTTATCAACCTATCTGTAGAGTTTGCAACAATGATCACTCAGCCACGTGCTTCAAGCATGTCGATGTACAAAATTCATTGTGTTGCTATCCAAACTACTTGCTAGTATTGGCATTGCGTAAGTGATACGGTCAGGCGGACTTGCTGACCCCGCAGGGCAGATGGCTGGCCAGCCCGACCGTGAAATTTCATTATAGCTTACTCCAGTGACCACAGAATAGCTCTCCAGCCAAACCCGTAAATTTCCGTACATAGGTCGGGTTTGCCGTGTGCTGTAAGATCCTAGGGAGCACTAGACCCCTGTGTTGTTTATTAATGGTCAACACTGCAGAATCACAGCCAGCAGAACTTCATAACAGTGATCTAAAAAAGGTTACCCATTATCCCTGTGATGCAATCATGTAAATGTAATTAACAAATGAAAAAAAAAAACAAGAATAAGAGGTAAGACAGTTACCATCGCTTTAACAATAATAACCCCATCTAATATACAATTGTCTTTTCTAAGATTTGACCACCCTTGTTGAAATGACAAAACAACACTGCATGATGATTAAGGCACTGTGTCAAAAGTTGGCCTCCCAGCCTCTGGCACAGCCGCTGCAGCGGCCGTTAGTCAGTTTAGGAGCAAAAGAGCACCTTAGCAACGAGGCCTTGCCAGCCAGTGCAGCCGGCTGCGTTACCGTTATGTTTGGTCGTGACACGCTTCATTGAGTCCCTATGCCACTATGGCTGGGAGGCTGCTGCAGCCACTATTAACAGTATGTGTGTTGGAAAGTGGCTTCAGCCAGTGCAGCCACATGCTCTTTATTACTGAGTTTACCCTAACAACGCCCAGTGGCTGCAGCGGCCTTGCCAGCCCGTGCAGCGGCCTTGCCAGCCAACTTTTGACATGGTACCTAAAGCAGAGCGCAACAATTTGATACGTTGTTTGAAACATTCAGGAGTGTATATGGAGGCTATTCTACAGGACGGTCATTCACCAGAACAATAAAGTTTTCATGGAATGGGTTTATTTTCACCATAATTGTGATTTACTTGCACTTGACAAGTGGCGTTCAAGAAACAATATCTGCCATGAGCAACCGAAGATCAAACTAGAACCCATGCCAAGATCACTCTGTGAACCTTTTGACCAGTCAGCATCAGAGACTGTGCACCTCACATGTGGTTGCATTAGTATCATCTTCCCCTGTAGTAGTGTAAACAGTAGTTGCAAAGACTTTCCAAAAAGAAAAAAACTTGTGCAAATTTTTCAACACAGGATAAGTTTTGCATAGAATTTTGGTCATGCTGGATAAAGAGGGAGTTTACGTATACATTAAATTTATTTCTATGAGCGATGGTAGTGCTGTTAAACGTTCAAATGGTTTAAATAAACGGTATACCATTAAAGCATTTCAAAATATATCATATTGGCATATCACTCACTGAGTTTCTGGGCTTACCTTGCTTGTATTAATCACAGAACCGATCATACATGTGGTTTTCTAAATGGTTACATCTGAAGAATAACTGGTAAAATAAATCCATTCAGATTTGTATCCCAAATACTCCATCCACGTTCAGTCTTGGCAAAAAAGCAAAATAAATCACTGTTCCTGTAAATAAATGACCGTATTTGTTACTCACAATGTTGACAAATTTTTCCAAACAATTCCATGTAAACCTCCTATCCTACGTTCATTGTCAATTACAAAATATAAGCTTAGGCCTGTATGTGCACACCATCTACAAAGTGATGGCGGGCATATCACAGCCTGTAGAAATATGAACATATATGTTTTGTGATCGAAGCCATTCATGAGGCTAACATCCTGCTACTTCAATCCTTTAATCTAAACATTTTTAAGAGACTTGGGTCACTAAACCAAAAAAAAATAGAACTTAAAATGCCATTTGAAAAATATGAATTGTGCAACTTACAAAAAGTTGTTTGTACCCTGTCATAGGGAAATATGAGTCATCCAGGTATTAGGCTATTTGCTATACATCCACTACATTAGTATATCATTACTTGCAAATTTTGAAGGGCTATGCACTGTCTCACCTGTTATTTTTTAGGAGACTTTTGGGGACATTTCAACTTCAAAAGTCTATATGTAAAGTTTGCTTTACATGACATGCACAACATTTCACAGAAGGTTTTAGTTTTGAAGCAGGATCAATGATTTTGTTCTTATTGAATTTTCGTGTTTTCACCCGATACACTTAACCGTTCTACTGCGAGACTAACCATGGAAGAGACTTGGCAAAACACTCACTGATATTGATTTTGTTCAGTTTGGTTACGATAAAGTTTGATCATGTTGGATAAAAAGTGGTTGTATATTTTATTTCTAGCGGCACGGCGGCAGACCTAGTTGGGTAGCCTGCCCCATCGGCTTCCGGGAAACATACATAGCTAGATTGATAATGGTAGGGAGAATCAAATTTTGCGTGCCATCTTTTCCAACATCGCAAATCAACAGAAAAAGTTGTACATCCTCCAAACTCACAGGCCTTGCCTAGTGTGTGTCCTGCAACATTTTGGAGCACATTTCACCCAAGATCTCAGGTTATCGCGAGCCCTGCCAAAGATTCCCAAACATACTGTATGCATGTGATTAAATTGATGTGTGCTTACATGCTTAGGATTAGCAGAGCTCTAAAATTAGATTGTGTCAATCACAGCAAAATTGGCACATATGGGCATATTGTGAGTGTACATAACTTTTGACCACTCAACTAACTAATTTGAGAAATGTCTGAAAAATAGTTAAGGTCGTTCCTAAACGATCGGTATGCAATAAGTGCATCCTAAAGTAAAAGCACCAGTGATTTAGAATTTGTTTGTTGCAACTTCAAAGAGTTAGCCAAACTTACTTTGCATAAGGGTCAAAATGGGTTTCATAGAGGGCTTAAAATAAAGAAATTCTTCTTCTTACTCTCCCTGAAAGAAAGTCTTTTATTGATTTGGATGCACTTGAAGCCTCGACTTGTTGTTCAGTGTGCCCTCCAGGACTGCTAGTTGTTCAGTGTTCCCTTTAGGTCTGCTAGTTGTTTAGTGTTCCCTCTAGGTCTGCTAGTTGTTCGGTGTTCCCTCTACAGTAGGTCTGCTAGTTGTTCAGTGTGCCCTCTGGGACTGCTAGTTGTTTGGTGTTCCCTCTAGGTCTGCTAGTTGTTCAGTGTGCCCTCTAGGTCTGCTAGTTGTTCAGTGTTCCCTCCAGGTCTGCTAGTTGTTCAGTGTTCCCTCTACAGTAGGTCTGCTAGTTGTTCAGTGTGCCCTCTGGGACTGCTAGTTGTTTAGTGTTCCCTCCAGGTCTGCTAGTTGTTCAGTGTTCCCTCTAGGCCTGCTAGTTGTTCAGTTTTCCCTCCAGGTCTGCTAGTTGTTCAGTGTTTCCTCCAGGTCTGCTTGTTGTGCAGTGTGCCCTCTAGGACTGCTAGTTGTTCAGTGTGCCCTCCAGGTCTGCTGGTTGTTCATTGTGCCCTCCAGGACTGCTAGTTGTTCAGTGTGCCTTCCAGGTCTGCTAGTTGTTCAGTGTTCCCTCTAGGTCTGTTAGTTGTTCAGTGTGCCCTCCAGGACTGCTAGTTGTTCAGTGTGCCCTCCAGGTCTTCTGGTTGTTCATTGTGCCCTCCAGGACTGCTAGTTGTTCAGTGTGCCTTCCAGGTCTGCTAGTTGTTCAGTGTTCCCTCTAGGTCTGTTAGTTGTTCAATGTGCCCTCCAGGACTGCTAGTTGTTTAGTGTGCCCTCCATGTCTGCTAGTTGTTTCAAAATAGCTGTTGCTTGGGGTTCAGAGCAAAGAAACAGAAGAATCTGGAAGTTTTTTGGTGCAAATTTGAATTGATTTTGAGATTTAAAGGGTGAAAAAGCACCAAGAAGATAGGTCTCCTGTGTTACACAGTTTACAGATGCCAAGTAGTGACAAGACCACAAAAAAGGGATACTTTTTTATAAGTTGCTAACAATTCCCAATCCCCAATTTCCTTCTTTTTCCTGGAAAGTGAAAAGAATGGCCTGTGTGGCATTTCAATACTTTTTTTTGTACATACCCTAGATTGTAGATACCCTGATTTTATCCAAATCACCTGTAATGTAGTACTGCTGCATAATTATCCCAGTAAATGCATTCCTTGTGCAGAGATACCCTGGAGAAGAGAGAAGAAGAAGAAAGAAATCTTTAAGAAGCCTCCAGTGCCTCTAGGGTACACTGAAAATGTTTATGTGTAACGTTATATGAAATATTATCACAGCTTCCATCGCAAGAAAAAAAAAAGTGCCCTTATTCAAATGGACTTGACTTTTTTGGTGTATTTTCCACCAAAACACATGTAGGTTTGGTATTATCATGTAGGAAGAATGTCCTTGATTGCCTCAAAATTGTTTATAGTATCCATGATGATTACTATTTTATCATAGACAGGTCCTAAATAAAAAGAAAATAATCAGGGTGTTGTTTGATAGTTGTATCACTACAATTTCAAGAATCACAATTTTTCTTCTCCGTGATAAATATGCTGCTGGTATAGTCAAGTTGTACACCACCGTTATTTAGGCTAGGCCCCTTGATTAGCGCTAGGCCGTAGTAAATGTTTTGAAACCTGTTTGTAAAATTATGAACATGCTGCTCATAATGTTATCAAGTGCACAGTCAATTCTCCCAGAGTGATTATCATGTACAGTGTAGTCACGGTTTTATTAAGAGCATCTGTGTAGCTCGCAATGTTATCAAGTGCACAGTTAACTCTCCCAGGGTGATTATCATACAGTGTAGTAACAGTTTTATGAAGAGCATCTGTGTAGCCCATAATGTTATCAAGTGCACAGTCAATTCTCCCAGAGTGATTATCATGTACAGTGTAATCACAGTTTTATTAAGAGCATCTGTGTAGCTGGTAATGTTATCAAGTGCACAGGCAATTCTCCCAGAGTGATTATCATGTACAGTGTAATCACGGTTTTATTAAGAGCATCTGTGTAGCTGGTAATGTTATCAAGTGCACAGTCAATTCTCCCAGGGTGATTATCCTACAGTGTAATCACGGTTTTATTAAGAGCATCTGTTTAACCTGTAATGTTATCAAGTGCACAGTCAACTCTCCCAGAGTGATTATCATGTACAGTGTAGTCACGGTTTTATTAAGAGCATCTGTGTAGCTCGCAATGTTATCAAGTGCACAGTTAACTCTCCCAGGGTGATTATCATACAGTGTAATAACAGTTTTATGAAGAGCATCTGTGTAGCCCATAATGTTATAAAGTGCACAGTCAATTCTCCCAGAGTGATTATCATGTACAGTGTAATCACAGTTTTATTAAGAGCATCTGTGTAGCTGGTAATGTTATCAAGTGCACAGGCAATTCTCCCAGAGTGATTATCATGTACAGTGTAATCACGGTTTTATTAAGAGCATCTGTGTAGCTGGTAATGTTATCAAGTGCACAGTCAATTCTCCCAGGGTGATTATCCTACAGTGTAATCACAGTTTTATTAAGAGCATCTGTTTAACCTGTAATGTATCAAGTGCACAGTCAACTCTCCCAGAGTGATTATCATGTACAGTGTAATCACGGTTTTATTAAGAGCATCTGTGTAGCTCGTAATGTTATCAAGTGCACAGTCAACTCTCCCAGAGTGATTATCATGTACAGTGTAATCACGGTTTTATTAAGAGCATCTGTATAGCTCGTAATGTTATCAAGTGCACAGTTAATTCTCCCAGAGTGATTATCCTACAGTGTAATCACAGTTTTATTAAGAGCATCTGTGTAGCTGGTAATGTTATCAAGTGCACAGTCAACTCTCCCAGAGTTATTATCATGTACAGTGTAATCACGGTTTTATTAAGACCATCTGTGTAGCCTGTAATGTTATCAAGTGCACAGTGAATTTTCCCAGGGTGATTATCATGTACAGTACAGTGTAATCACGGTTTTATTAAGAGGATCTTTGTAGCTCGTAGTGTTATCAATTGCACAGTTAATTCTCCCAGAGTGATTATCATACAGTGTAATAACAGTTTTACTAAGAGCATCTGTGTGGCCCATAATGTTATTAAGTGCACAGTCACTTCTCCCAGAGTGATTATCATGTACAGTACAGTGTAATCACGTTTTTTTCTAAGAGCATCCATGTAGTCTGTGATGCAGCTAAATCAATCAGCTAAAACTTTGACACAGTGACGTACAGTAGTATGTCATTTCTGTGGTCATATACTCATATAATGCTATCGATATTGACAAACGAAGTCTGTACTTGCATGTGTCCATATACTGTGCATAGACATTGAGTCTCAAGGAGCATATTACTTGATTCTAAACATATCTGAATTTAGTATCATTACAAAGAGAAATGTGTGCTGAACATGAATTTCACATTTTCATACCAACTTTAAGTAATTACAGGTTGTATGAAATTGCCCCAAATTCCAACACCTTCGAAGCTCTTGAAGCTGTCAAAGATGGAGTTGATATTTACATGACATCATAGAAAAGATCACCACACGCATCGAATGGCCATCTACACTTTTGCCAGTAGATGTGCTGTAGTTTCGTTGCAGTGTTCAGTATGCATTATTGTCATTGAAAGACTACTAATGATAGCGAATATTTCTTCTAAGTTGGAATACGAAAGTCACTGTAAAACTGTTTAGGCTTTCAAAGCAATAGCCATTGTCAGCCACTGTTTGTTGTGTTGAAATTTTCTGCAAGGGATTGTCTAATTCAGCTAAGTAACCTTTTGACACGTCTTGCATGTGATACTTGGACTTTTCACGGCAACATCATAAACAGTTTGACGGCTTAGTGTTTGTGGGTAACATTAGGTGTTGTTATTTTGCAACACTACCTCTGCCTGCTGGCATCCAGTACAAGCCAGTGTCCTGAAAGTCCTGGAAAGACAGAAAGAGGGTCCAAATTAGCTGTGGTGAAGAATCAGTTGGGATTGCAGCACACTATTGTAGGTGATGTAAGGGTCTCTGGAATGAACCAAGGTTGATTTGCAATGTTTTGGGAATGTTGTAGACAAGGTACTTGTTGGGAGAATCATCCTGAAACAGGCTGAAAGCATTCTACCAGGCATATCATGGACAGGTGTATGAAACAACTGCTACATGCTGTGTCACTACCCCATGCATCTTCTGCCACTTTTTTCCTGAGTACACCTTTTCTTTTTGCATTCAAAAGACTTCATCGTTATTACTGAACTTTCAAAAGCTTATACTCGTCAAATCTCCAGGCGAACGCATAAAATTTAACGTGTGGATTATTTTTTTTTTTTTTTTTACCAGCAGACAGTTCAGTTTGACTGTCATATTCAGCATATAGGCATATAAGCATACACAGTATGATAAGCATATGCACTCAACATAGTTTGATGTAGCTCTCGTGTACATACAGTACTCTCCATTCTGTGATGTCATCAAATCAGGCTTTGAATTTTGCAGTATTTTTTGTTCACAGGTGGGTGAAAATTGCATTCTTCTTCTTTCTGAAACCTGTAAGTGATGTGGAAAGTGACATTTCCTAGTTTGTATATGTTGTGTTCTCTCTGTAGGGGTGAAGTTTACCAATGTTTGTGGTTTTCAATGAATAGGGACTAAAAGCTGTACTTTGTGCATGGTTAGATGTGTGAGTTATATGGTCAGATATGTGAGTATATGCCAGATATGTGAGTGTATGATCAGATATGTGACTATGTAGCCAGATATGTGAGTATATGGTCAGATATGCGAGTATATGCCAGATATGTGAGTATATGGTCAGATATGTGACTATATAGCCAGATATGTGAGTATATGGTCAGATATGTGAGTATATGGTCAGATATGTGAGTGTATGCCAGATACGTGAGTATATGCCAGATACAGTATGTGAGTACATGGCCAGATATGTGAATTACGCATAAGTTTTGTAAGGTAGCATTTTCAATCAGGTTTCAACGCAGGTATGGGACTGCTTGTTGTAGCCTACATGTATAGCTGGAAGCATTCTCAGTGTGGTCAATTTATTTGGCTTGTACTGTGCTGCAATCACTTCACATTGACTGTTGTGTCTGTGGTCAATTGAATGTATGTTACAGTCACTTCAAAGTGAAGGTTGTTTCTGAGTTAACAGTAATACTGTAAGGGGGGGAGGGTACTGTGGGGGTGGGATTTGGGATAAGGGATGTGGATATGAGAAGTTAATTGTTGAAAGTGACTTTGATACCCAGACATCTGTAGCAGAAGCTCTCATAATTACATGATGATTTTCTGGCCATTAGACTTAGGTTGCAAGTTTAAGTTCTTTTAATCACTGATGCTCTGGAACTTAATCTTTTCAGCAAACACATTTCACTGAGCTCTGTGAGATGCAAGAGTTTATTAACAAATTGCTTAGCTATGAATTGAACATCCACTTGCCAGAACTACCTCCACTGGCTGAGGTCATTGTGTGCACAGCTAATTGAGATGTTTGATTGGTTATGTAATAAATCCACAGTCAGACATTGGAGGATGCTTCTCATCACTCACTAAAACCAACCGGAAAACCTGCCGCACAGCCCATGCAGCGGGTTTTTAGATGCAACCTAAATTTAATGGCCATTAGAGAGGCATGTAGACTCATACATGTCAGGGAAGTGTATGTCTCTTGCCCATCCGATGTAACAAAAAGTCACTCGCAAGTTAAAACACAACCAATCATAATGCATCTAGCTGATTGATTTGTACCAGTGAAAATATATGGCTCAAAGCCCAAATTGCTATAAACTTTGAGCTGTATAAGTGTATAGTATTAAAGTGATTACGTGCGTAGGCAAAAAGTAAAAACATTGAAATTTCATCTCCAAAAATTTGGTAAGGCTTTTAATAACACCATTCAGACAATCTGGGAAAATAAATAGGTTTCAGTTGGTTAATTTTGCCATGTGATTTCAAATTCTTCAAACATAAGGACAGAAAATGTAGAATACGATACTGTAGTGGTTGACATTTTTATTTAAATCAACGTTGTGCTTCTTTGAACAAGCCAATGGGAAGTATACTAGTATTGAATATCCAGTTAGTCAATCAGGATCACTGACGCCGTGGGCAAGGTTGTGTTCAGTTGGTAGATTATTTGTAGATACAGTGTTTCCTTTCACCAAATACTACAATTCCTGATACCTACCAAGGAGCGACGACTAGTATGTTTTTGAAACACTAGTGAGACCTGTACTGTTGCATATTCATTATGTAGGCGGTTTTAGTAAGAACCATTAATTTTCAAATGAGATTTCTGTTTTTTACTGTTTTATGCCAATCCCGTTGCTTTTCGAACTAGTTATTGTCATTTTCCTTCATTGAAAGATATAGTCCGTTCATGTACAACCTCCCGTGTACATTTAAAAATAAAGAAAAAGTTAAGATCAAACATAATCTTATCTGTTTGGTTTTTCAGTACACACGCAATCACTTTAAGTACTAAGTAGAGTATTGCAAAGAAACCAGTTCTGTAGTATCAAATTGTATCATACCTACTGCATTATTGGGGATTTGAATTGTTTGAAATATGTTTTAATTTCAAACTGTCTCATGTCTTTCCTTTGACTTATTTTGACAATCATGCATATGTACTGTACCTAATACTGCATTGGAAGAGCCAGCAGGTCCTAATATCAAACTGATGAAACTTCTCAAATTGTTGATTTGTTTGTTTCATTGTTGCAGGACCCTCACACTGGATCAGGTTATTCCAAGGTAGATGTTGATATGATTAATATGTTCCAGCATGGAAATGTAGCTAAAGCTAAATGGACATGGGCTACTCTCAGACCTGGTGACTGTATTTACATCCCCGCAGGTGATTTACTCCACACTTTGTAAATCCTCTTCTTCTTCTTTTAATACAGTATGTGTTTCATGATGTAAGGGATACAGTTTGGAGAAATTATATTAGAAGGCAAGTATTGGTTTCAATGACAACCATCTGGCATGTGTAATTTTGCATATATATGTGTGTTTGTGATGCCTTACTTCTAAACATCACAGTCTTAACTGATCTCATATTTCATATTTTTATGACCCATATTAAGCTCAAGAAACTTGGTCAGAAAATATGTGACAAACAATTCGCCCTGCAAATTTAGAAGAATCACACCTTTGAGAAAATCATGTGGGCATATATATGACGCTGTTGTGACCAAATCTCTTCCAGCTTATGAGGAATAAATATCTTTTTATAAAGATCCTTTCATTGGGAGTTCTGACAATGTTTTAATTCCTACTCGATAAAGTGTAAGGCACCATGTCAAAAGTTGGCTGGCAAGGAGGCTGCCAAGGCAGCTGCAGCCTCTGAGCATTGCTAGGGTAAACTAAGTATCAAAAGGGGTGTTGCTGCACTGCCTGCTGCCACTTTGCCAACACAAATGAGCAGTTGTGGCATAAAAGTTGTAACGTACAAGTTCAGTCAAGCACAACCCGATGTGCACGGTTGCTGCCGCAGCAAGCCAGTCATAACTGAAAGATTGGAGCATTGTATGCACGTAAAAAGGCACAGAAAAAGATCGCAAAAAAGGTTTCAGATTGACCAAGTCGTACTTGTTGGACACCCCACAAAAAATCAGAGCTATGTGGAGCACGTACTGTATGCTCTACACTTATTGCAAGGCATTACGGGATACAATTGTCTGTGAACAACTGTCACCAGCGTCATGTAACTAACAGTGCTGACACATAATGCTCAACGGAATGCTACCCTAACTGCTGAATGAGACTGAATGAATGAGACTGAAAAAATTCTCATAGCTTGATGGTGGAAATGAGTTACACGGGAATAAAACAGCAGATATTAAATATTGGCATAAAAATAATTGAGATAGGCTAAATAGCTAACATACAACCATGCTGAAATTTTTAAGTTTTTTAGTGCATGTACTTTCAGCAAAGTTAGAAAAGCAACATAGCATTAAGAACATTTGTATTAGCAATGTTTTTGTAACAGACTAGCAGCTACAGTATATTGTTCGACCTAGTAACATTATGTGGCTAAGAGCTTCTAGGCTAGGATTACAAAAGTAGTTTTTACTGATTGCATATTGGACTGAGTGTTCATGAAAACACCATTGTTGGGTACATTTTTTCACATGGGACATAACAAACTTGGGAAGTGTCAATCAAACTCGCTCAAAAATTGAATTTTTTGTATGCGTACACTTTCCATGGCAGTCAAACTCCAAGTGGTAGCCAGGCCTAACCTAACTGTAGCAATAATGTTCTCTCTGTTTGCAGTCATAAGCCTTCAGCCAAGGCCTATAACAACCTAGTGAGTATTATAAAGTAGCATGCCGTTACATTAATGTGTAACGTAAATGGTCGCACCTTTTTATCGACTGTTGCAAGTCTTAGGAGATAGGGATTAGAATGTGATCCAACCACGTAGCAAGATATGTTTCGAGGGAAGGCTTTGGCATCTAGAGATTAATATTTTTTGTTGTTGGCCCATGATTGGAGCTAGGCCTTACATTAATTTCTAGTCCTACTTCGACTTCATCTGATGAAGTTCATGTGCGAATTTATAAGGATTTCAGCATCAATACTTTGCCTTATGTTAGGCAGGTCTACTTCATTTTTGAAATAGCTGCTTTGGTAGTGGGGTCCAGGGGCCTTTTTTCCATAAGCAAGGGTAAGTCGCATCTCTATGACTATAAAGAAACACAAAAAATCTCAAAGAATTTGTTTATTTTTGAAGTAATGGTTTTGTCAGGGGGTATGGGTGCAAACTTGAACCTGAGATCCCTGAGTAGTTCTCTGGATACATCATGCCGTGGGGATGGCACGGAATGCACACACCGTCTGTCTGACTCTAGATCTAGGATATCTGCATTTTGAAACAAGTCAACAAAAAGCCCTCCTGAATGTGTTTATCGGGACTTTTCATTCACCAGTTTATTTTGTGTAGCCTATACCTGTGTGAAGGAAGTAGACTACAATTGGTATTTCCAGCATATCTTGAAATTTATTTGAGCATCTAATGCTAAATTTGCAAGGACTTACCTGAAAATATAATGTTCTTGTTATATCACTTTTGTAGTAAATCCAGTGAAATTCGCTGATTTTTTAGAAAAAAAAAAAAAAGTTTGCCCCAAAATTTGTATTTCCAGCATATCTTGAGAACTACTAAATAATTAACTTTAAGTTTTATAAGGACTTACCTGAGGGCGCAGTGTTCAACATTATGTTACTATTATGGTAAATCCAATGAAATTTGCTGATTTTTTTAGATAAAAAGTCAATTTTGCTCCCAAATTTGTATTTCCAGCATATCTTGAGAACTATTAGACCAATTGAGTTTAAGTTTTGTAAGGACTTACCTGAGAACACATTGTTCAACATTTTATCACTGTCATGGTAAATCCAGTGTTTGAGGAAAAAACTAGCCAATTTTTCCCCCAAATTTGTATTTCCAGCATACCTTGAGAAATATTGGACCAATCAACTTAAAACTTTGTAAGGACTTGCCTGATAACACATTGTTCAACATAATATTAATGTAATTGTAAATCCAGTGAAATCTCAGTGCTTATACAGTATTTGATAAAGCTAATTTTGCCTCAAAATTTGTATTTCCCGCATACAATATCTTGAGAGTTAGTGAAGCATTATAAGCAAAATTTTGCAGGCCGCTCCTTTTGAAGACAGTAATGAAGATAAGATGTATCACTCTTATAGTAAACTGGTGAAATTGTTCGGCATCTGGGTCAATAAACACCACCTTTTAACTTTATCCAAAACCACTTTAGCAGAACTGGCCCTTGTTGGTAATGTATTGACCATTCGTGCCAATTATGAGAATGTCATTTTTAAGTCAAACTATAATTTTAGCAAAACCAGGTCCTGCACAGGTAAATAGGAAACTAATGTGCAAATAACCCATAGAGGGATGCTCTTATATCCTGCCCCTAACTCTAACCATTAGCAGCCTATTAAACCTGTATAAAATAACCTAATGTTGTAATTGTGTTATATAGCGTAATATGCACAGATACTTCTAAGCTTTTATTGTTATCGTTACTTGAGCCTAAGTAGTAGCACCAGGCTATAGGCTAAAGTTTGCTACCTTGCAGTAGATATCAATATTACCATCTTATGTTCAGTTCTATGTTTGAAGTATATTTGGCTCTAATTTAGAATCAGTGCGAGGAAGTAGGTCTCTTGGACATTTGGTTGCGGTAAATTATTACAAATCCCTATGTGCAGGCCCCGTATTGAAATCAATGCATGTTGGCGATGAGATACGCAACTCCATGCATTGCCCTCTGTATTGATTGTAATTGACTGAAACATCTAGCTGTTTTATAGCTATATAATGCTCTCATAATTATGTCACTTGAAACATTAGCCATATCATTTTAAACTCACATGGAAAAATATATTAATATTGAAATTATTCCAATAGGAGGTTTTGGATTAAGTAGTGGTGTATGCAAAGTTTTGTATTCTGAAATTAAAGGATTTCAGTAAAAAAAAAACAAAAGAAAAAAACATGGTTCAATCTGACAGGTTGCTCCCAGCAAACACATCTTAAATGGTGAAAACTATATCACATCCAGAAAAGCAAGATGATTGGTGGACTTCAGAAGTATCAAAATTGTTCCAGTCAATCAAGAATGATGACAAAGACCAGAGACTAACAATGATTAATATATTCACAAACTTTCATACAAAGGTTTTCTCCTACTAATTACTTTTCTTCACAGTAGCATGGGACTTTTGCTCTTTCCTAACTTGTTAAGGTTTATGCCTAGAGCTTAACCAACATATGGTATTGATGCAATAGTAATATCCTTACTGATCAGCTACGTATTCTGAGATTTGCGAACAATTTTCTTCCTAATAGCAAAGTAGGTGGAAATGTTTTCATGTTGTTTCATATATTGCGCCATAATCGGTTATAATCAACAGAGATTGCACGTGTATGTCAACATTTCATACATTAAACTAGGAAGTATTTGCTAAGTTTTTACCATACATGTAACTGCTACAAAAATAAATGTGAACTCATGACTATGAGGCTATCCAAAGCTAATGCAGATGAAACCAATCTTAATCACATACTTACCCATTACTTGAGGGAGGTGGGTGCAAGAATTCACAGACACACCTATAAACTTTCTTCCCCCTTCCCAATCAAGTCACTCCCTCCTTTCCAGCATTCTTTGGAGTGCTTTAATTATTGTCATTTAGAGCACTTTTAGATGTGAGTTGCAACACAGGTTGAAGTTATCAGATGGTATTTCTACGTCATAGGGAGGAATGTACTGGAATCTCACTACTTATAAGCTCTTTGATCTCTCTTTGTTTCTGTTGTGTTTGATCTTCAATACAGCTATGATGCAAAAATAATCACAGAACAATGCACTACCACAATTAGTTCTTGAAGAATAGCTTATGGTCTCTTATTTTTTTTTAAAACCCTTCCAAAATTTAAACTGCTAGTGCAAAACCAGCTAACCAGCTAATGATCAGCTTGCTCAAGAAATCAAGTAGATATTAAATTATTTTTACAGGTATTACACAAAATGGTTGTGAATAATGAAGGACCCCTCCTGCCAATAAATTCTTGAGAGAATTCTGTAACCTCTTCAAATGTAAAGTAGCCCTTGTAAGGCATCTTGTGAGGCATTTTGAAATTCCTTTTCTGACAAGATCCCTATGTGTTTACCCATTTCATATTTAGTGTAGATTGTCACAAACTGCATCAGTCTGCATCACTGTTAATGTTAAGAATGTCAAGATTTTGTGAAATACTGCGATAATAGATTTAGATCAATGAGTAATAATATTGTATCTTTGTGTTTCAGGTTATATTCATCAAGTTAGATCTTATGGTAGGAGTATCTCAGCAACCACCCTGTTCACTTCATATTCAGAGTTTGATGACACAGGTTGCCATGGTTACACCTTTTCATATAAAAGCATGAGAGACATGCATGTCATGTGGACATATAAGAAAGGTGATAAGGTTCGTAGAAGGTCAACTCTAAATCATTTTTTATTATCTTATCTGATTAGCCAAGGGGTTTTAACCAGCCTGCAAGTCGTAGTAGTGACTTTGTGAGTGATATCTGTTGCACAATATTAGCAGTAATTTATCTTAGTTTTTATCATTGCTGGCAGAATTGTCAGATTAAAGTCATATTCAAGTAGTTTAGTATGAACTTTCCATTCAAGTACCACATACCATTACAACCAGCTGTAAAAACGTTCTTTCATGCACACCATCGTAAGGAGGTGAATGGCAGCTACATGTGTAGCATTCCAAGTATCCCATTTTGCTATAACCAACTGTGTATAAATTGTCAATTATACTAATATCAGAAACTCTGTATAACCAGTGTATGTGGTATTTCAAGTATCCCATACAATTGCCTCTAGATGTGCATTTGTTTTTCTTTATATCTATGTGCAAAAGAGACCAGCTATGCATGCGGTGTTCCAGGTATCCCATACCATTATTTATGTGTAGTTGTGTGTATATTCTTTCACATATCTATATACCAAGGAGATGAGCGATGTATGTGATATTCAAGTATCCCATACCGTTGCATCTAGCTGAGTATATTTTCACATATCCTATACCAAGGACACCAGGTATCTCAGCATTTGCACAGCACTCTGATGTGCCTTCTTAGACTATAAAATGTATTAAATGTTTTTAAACATTCTATTTTGTTAGGTAATTGAAATAGGTTACATGAATTTGGATACTTTGAGAGAGAATCTGCTAGTACTCCTTGGTGATAGGGAACATCTTCGAATAGAAGTCTTTGCCCCTTACTTTAATCATTTGAAGTATGATATTGATCCGGAGGAAGCTGAACAGTATGGAGTCTCTGACGAAGTAAAAGAAGTAAGTATCATATCTTGTAATATCATAACCTTAAGTAGGTACGGTAGTATTTGTTAATATCATAACCTAAAGTAAATAAGGCAAATATCTGTTAATATCACAACCTAAAGTAAGGAATGTAATATCTTGCAATATCATAACCTAAAGTACCTGATATAATATGTGGTGATATCAACCTAAAGTAAGTAGTGCAATATCTTGTAATACCCTAAACTAAAGTAAGGAATGTAATATCTCTTAATATCATACCTTAAAGTAAATAATGTAATATATGGTAACATCATAACCTAAAGTAAGTTATGTAATATCTGTTAATATCATACCTTAAAGTAAATAATGTAATATATGGTAACATCATAACCTAAAGTAAGTAATGTAATATCTGCTAATATCATACCTTAAAGTAAATAACGTAATTCTGTTAATATCATAACCTAAAGTAAGTTATGTAATATCTGTTAATATCATACCTTAATATCATACCTCAGAGTAAATAATGTAATATCTGGTAATATCATAACCTAAAGTAAGTAATGTAATATCAGTTAATATTATACCTTAAAGTAAATAATGTAATATCTGTTAATATCATAACCTAAAGTAAGTAATGTAATATCTGTTAATATCATAACCTAAAGTAAATAATGTAATATCTGTTAATATCATAACCTAAAGTAAGTAATGTAATATATGTTAATATCTTAACCTAAAGTAAGTAATGTAATATCTGGTAACATCATAACATAAAGTAAGTAATGTGCTATCTGTTAATATCATAACCTAAAGTAAGTAATGTAGTATATGGTAACATCATAACCTAAAGTACATAATGTAATATCTGTAAATATCTTAACCTAAAGTAATGAATGTGATATCTGTTAATACCATAACCTTATAGTAAGTAATGTAATAGCTCTTAATACCATAATATAAAGTTTATAATGCAGAACATGACTCATTTGTATGTTGTTGTCATATTACAGACCATCGTCATCTCTCATTTTACAAAATTCCTTTGAAAGGTGTGTCATTGATTTGTATGTAAAATATATATTTCAGTACAGTGATGTGTGTAAGGTAACCTAATGAGGGGAATAAGAATATTTCACCTGGAATGTGAGTTCTACTGGAAATTGGTCTGGTCATGATCTACATTTGTTCATCAGTGGTGTTTCAGGGAAAATGACAAAGTAGGGGACAACATCACTTGTCACAAAATCTGAAAGAGAATTATGTCCTCATCTTCCATATATTTTCCAACTTTAATTCCAGTTTTAAGTTTGTTTTATACCATATGTGAGTACTTACAATGCGGCATTTATTCTAAATCTGTATTTAGTCACATACAACTACAGATACTGTAAGGGATATGTTTCATTGTCTGTTCAGATTGTTAAATGATTGTTATATAAACAAAACCCTTCACCTTGTCCTCTTATTGATACCATTACAGCTTTTCATCCATACAGTCTGGTAAACATGATATTACTGTAATAATTGTGACTTCTCAATCCATACAGTCTGGTAAACATGATATTACTGTAGTAATTGTGACTTCTCAATCCATACAGCCTAGTAAACACATACTGCTGTAGCAATTATGACCTCTCAATCCATACAGCATGGTAAACATGATATTACTGTAATAATTGTGATTTCTCAATCCATACAGTCTGGTAAACATGATATTACTGTAGTAATTGTGACTTCTCAATCCATACAGCCTAGTAAACACATGTTGCTGTAGCAATTATGACCTCTCAATCCATACAGGATGGTAAACGATATTACTGTACTAATTTTAACCCCATTCCATATAGCCTGGTAAACACATGTTGCTGTAGCAATAATGACTCATATGTCATCGCTATATGTAGTATATAGGGAACAGATATTGGACTACGTCGAGCGGTTAAGTCCCAAAAAATTTCCCTTAAATGGTAGCCCACCCCTTGTGGTGTTCAACAGAAACTTGGTCTGTCAGTAGTCCTGATATGGTGGTACCTCGTGGTACACAAATGACATGGATCGGGATTACCCAATGGGGTTAGGAAGTGAGAATGCGTGTCCAAATTAATGTGTGTGGGTGGGGGTGTGTGCATTAGGTACTCGGGTATGAGTTGTCATGTCCCCTAGACTGATTACATCATAGGTCAAGGGTTGCAGTCATGAAAACAAAAAACACATTTTTATCATTATTTCTGTGAATATCCCTAGAGTTCTAAAACTACCATGTTAAAAAGTAGAAGATACAAGAAACTTATTAGATATATTGTTGATATCTTGAGGTCAAAGGCCATATGATCAAAGGTCAAATCAGCAAAACCGCTTTGAAAAAGTTTCACGATCTTATCCTGGATGGTAAGTCAGGTGAACTTCAAACTCGGTGGGTAGGTGCCTGCGTTCAAGGCGTAGTGTCCACACTGGATCAATGATGTCCAAGGTCAAATGTTATTGTTACTATATTGCATCATACAGTGTTTTAGGTGCTGGTAGTGCATGGTGTCAACATGACTTTTATATCTTTGCCTTTCCATACATGTGACACAGTATTTCAATCTATGCAACCATGATTTGGGCTGAGTGATTATATGTGGAAGCAATATTATATTCCATGCATTGGTAATACCTTCACTCAGTATATTTCACAGTATATGCCTACTAAACAGTGGCACAAAAACTCGAAATGTTTATGCATTGTGAAGACAATACTGAAGCACACACAACATGCATTTCATGGCATTCAAACATGCGGATTTGAGGAATACTTTGACTGGCACACATCTCTAGGAATACTTTCGATTTCTAGGCACATTTGTAAGCACATGCAGGTATTCGTGTTGTTCCATGCATACACTGTGACATGTACATAGACATGATGGGTAAGTATCTCGAATATTCAGCATTTATATCCACAACGAACAATCACGATGAAAAGGATGCACATCTCAGTGCACTTTACATATACATGCACTATGCAAGTACATGAAGTGATGAATATCAAATGACCAACGACATGGATGAGACTTGCAACTCCGGTGACTGCCTTCTTATTGTTTGTCTGCATCACATCTTCTTATGGCAGACTCACAAGTTGCTTGTTTGTTTGTAAACTTGATGTCTGAAACACTCATCTATCAGTTCCCCTTATAAACATTCTTCACAAGATGCTTGATTGTCTTTCGCCCTTGTGGTATACACTTGTCTATCAGTTTCATCTATGGTAGATCTACTGTATGCACAAGTTGGTTTGTAATTCCTACTGCAGACACTTGTCTGTTTGTTATCCCTTAAGACAGACACATTACTTGACACATTGCATACACACCTGCCTATCATTAAGCCACTTTGGTAGACTCCTAAGTGACTTCATTGATTGTAACTGCTGCCATTAACACTTTGTCTATCAATTACCTATATGACAGACTCACCAGTTGCTTGGTTGTTGGTAACCACTGGCATACACACTTGTCCACGAGTTACCCGTATGGCAGACTAACAAGTTACTTGACTGTTTGTAACTGGTTTACATACACACTTGTCCACGAGTTACCCATATGGCAGATTGTCAAGTTACTTGATTGTTTGTAACTGGTGGCATACACACGTGTCCATGAGTTGCAGGTATGGCAGACTAACAATTTACTTGACTGTTTGTAACTGGTGGCATACACACTTGTCTACGAGTTACCTGTATGGCAGACTAACAAGTTACTTGACTGTTTGTAACTGGTGGCATACACACTTGTCCACGAGTTGCCCGTATGGCAGGCTAACAACTTACTTGATTGTTTGTAACTGGTGGCATACACACTTGTCCACGAGTTGCCCATGTGGCAGACTAACAACTTACTTGATTGTTTGTAACTGGTGGCAAACACACGTCTATAAGTTACCTGTTCGGCAGACTAGCAACTTACTTAATTGTCCGTAACTGGTGGCATACACACTTGTCCACGAGTTACCCATATGGCAAATTGTCAAGTTACTTGATTGTTTGTAACTGGTGGCATACACACTTGTCTACGAGTTACCCATATGACAGACTAACAAATTACTTGATTGTTTGTAAATAGTGGCACACCACTTATCTGCACCAGTTACCCATATAGCAGATTGACAAGTTGCTTGATTGTCTATACCTACCATCATTAACACTTGTAAACCTGCATGATAGATATTCAGTCAGACTTGTTTTGCAACTTTTCAAATTCTGCTCTATGAGCTTGGGCTTTAGACCAATTATGCTCATGATTTGGTTATTTTTGTGTGTCTTTGTAGATATTTTATGGATGGGACATAGATGAAAAAGATTTCTTGACAAAAGATGAAATTGACAACTTGACAGAAGATCAGCTTAAGACTTTTGCTAGAGCAGTTGATTTGCCAACAGTTCCACCTGAACAGCCTAATTTTGAGTACAAAGAAGATAAGAAAGAGGAAGAGAGAGAGGGTGTTGAAGAAATAGACAAAGGAAAGAAATCAGGTAAAGATGGAGGAATGCCAGAAGATGAAGAAATGGAAGAGACAGACCAGGAAACAATCCAAGAAAAAGAAAATAAAACTGAAGAGAAGCAGGAGGAGAAGATGGAGGAAGCAGCCGAAGAGGAGGAAGAGAAAAGTCATGGTCATGATCATCATGAGCATGATGAACTTTGACCTCTCACCTATATTAAGGTTTTGTACTTAGAAGATAGATATTTGAAAATTGCTTTGAGTTAGAAGTGATATTCATTTCTTTTGTAATATCTATTTTCTGTAAACAGAACAGAAGGGAATGTTTGGTAATATGTTGTTTGTGAATGCAAGCCACATCTTTGCAAAAGGTTGTTCAGTTAATAGTTCCGACAGAAAGAATCTCTTATGAACTGTCTCTGCAGATACAATTCACTAATGCAAGCCTTCTTTGTCTGTTTTTGTTCAGTACATGCTCTGTAACAGTGTACATATGTAGCAGACAGATTTTTTTTTTCTAGGAGGCAGAGGGGGAGGGGGAGGGGAAGTGGTAGTGTATCAGAATAAAATGGCAGCATCTTTCATTTTGACAACACACCATAGGGACATGATGGAATTAACACCACACCACACCACACCACACCACACCACACCACACCACACCACACCACACCACACATAAACAACACTTAAATATGTATTTAAGTTTGCCATAAGGCCAGTGAACTTGTAAAGCTTTCCTACTAGTTGTACTTCAAGCTTGTGCAGATGGTTTTGATAACACAGAATTTGCACAGATGTTGTTTGCTGACACAAGCATAGTGCAGAGGATGTTGCTAACAGAGACTTTACAAAGTCTTTCTTGGCAAATGAATTCTCCTCCTTTGATACATTCCTCACAATTTGAGCTGCAGCGTATGTACACCCAACCGAGGATGTGTGCTCATCTAGTAATCGTGTTTCCCTGTGATATAATTATGTACAAATAAATAGTCACGTTTGACGTTACGGTTAATACATGTTAAAACGTTGGTCTCATGAAATGATCCAATAGCAGCGATCGAACAATGAGTGAAAATAATGATACCTAGGCTAACTTTCACCCTATCACCAAATTTGCCTACAGCAGAAATAGGATAGTGCTACGAGAGACCTAAAACAGTTGAAGGAGAGTAGAATATTACAATGATATTTACGCAACTAATCAGTGGTAGTCCTTTCCCCATCATCACTCCCATCATATCTCACTATGGATATATATATATATATGATATATATATGATAAGCTTCTACCAAATTGGTTAGTGAAAAACAATGGTTTTAGTGAAAAGTTGTGTGCATAATCAAAACAAATGTTCCGAGTCTACAAGGGCAGCGATCAGTGAGGGGGAGTAAATACCCTTCCGGAAGAGCAGTACTGTAAATATATGGATGTTCCGTCAGAGGTGGCAGAACCATGATTAGGATCTTTCCAGCCCAAGCAGACTCTACAGAGTCTAGTGCTAACATATAGCTGTTGGAGATGCTCTTGCTAGTACACAGCTTGTTTAGGTGCTGTTGCTAACACAGGGTTTGTGCAGATGTAGTTGCTAAGATAGTGCTTGTGCAGAGACTCTTGCTACCACCAAACTTTTGGAGATGCTCTTACTAACACACTGCTTGTGCACATGTTGTTGCCAATACAGAGCTTGCACAGAACTTGTTGCTGTTGCTAACACACTCGGGACAAGCATTGTTGCTCATGATCATGATATTAACCATAGTTTAGAGTTAGCTGTCATTTTTGTCCCTCTGCAAGCAGAAGTGAAGGACATCAAAGTTAAAGGACATCATTTAGATAACTTGTGATTGTGATATAAACAGACATCCTCCAGTCTCTCTGATGTTTAGTTGTGTGAAAAAAATCAACTGGAGTTGATCTCAAAGTTATCTGCAAGTGAATTGTGATAAGACATTCTAGTAAACCGATTTCCAAAATATGTTCCTATAATCAAAAAAAAGAAGAAATGTACAAATGATGATCTATGCCTTCCCAGTCCATCGCCCTTTTATATTTAATTGACTGCTTTTCATTGTATGTCTATATTGCAATTTTTTCAAAACTAATATTTGCCAAACATTTCCTTGCTGTTGGCCTCAATAGTTGAAGATGAGTCACTTTCATTTTAATAAAAGTAAAGTTTAAATCTTAACTCATCCTAACTCATCCTAACTCATCTTAATTCATCCTTACAGGTAACTTTATTTTCTGTTCATTGAACCAAGTATTAGTGTAGGTGCAAAATACGTTGAACACTACATGCTGTAGTTCCCTTCTTTATTTTTTAAATAATATGAGGTAAACCTCCAGCTAATCAAACTGCTATGTTTCCTCATATAATTCTTACTTGCTGACACAGGTGGCCTTAAAATGTGGGACACTGTTTTTTTTTTTCTTCACATATTCTACTTAAGCATTTTAGTATTATGTATGTAGCAGCATAATTTTATGAAGTTCTATTCCCCTGCCAATTGTCATTGATTTCGTCTGATGACTTATTAAAATTCCGTCTTTGAAATTCCTCATTATTCGGTGTGCGATTTCACCTTACTATTATTCATTTTTATGTCCCCCAAAGCAAACAGTACATTTTAAAAACCAATCTGTCTCATAGTGATGCAACTCTCAAAGAACTCCATTATGACAGTGAATCTAACATTTCTAAGTATGACAATGAAACCAAAGTAATATCTTTTATTAATTGAAATATTAAGTCTTCCTTCTATTATGATTACTATTTCTTATTTCATTCTATTACAGTTTGTCTATCTACTTTTGCTATAAATGTTTTCTGTTCTCTTTTTTACATATTATTAAAACATTCCCTCTTCTAGTATATTTCTTACATTTCCTTTAATGTTCTGAAATTTCCTAGTGATGATGCCTAACAAACCTTGTGATTTTAGAAGTGCCTTGTGTATGAATACTTACCAATTAATGATGGACACTGAAAAATCCTTTGAAACAAATCTGAATGTTACTGTGTTTGTACATCATGTGTATGTAAGGATATTAGTCTTAATTCTTTCAACAGAAAAGGGAGATTTTTTTTTCAGTGATCACAGTAAGAGAAGTTACAAATTCTGTTTCCTTGACATGAAACTACCAAGAGATCAAAATATCCAAGTACCAAGATCAAAACATCCATGTTTAGACAATATGTTCCAGTATTTTTATAAGCAGTATTGACAGCATCAGCTACACTTTGTAAAAGGTGCTGAACATAAACAGTTCGTTTCATTTTAGTTTGACCTCTTTACATTCAGCTTATCATCCCAGTGTACTTCTCTCACAATTTGTGAGCATTCACAGGAGGAGTAGCTATTGATGTTGTGAGCATTCACTGGAGGAGTAGATATTGATGCTACCAACATCCGCTGGCGGAGTAACTAATGATGTTGTGAGCATTCATTGGAGGAGTAGCTATTGATGTTGTGAGCATTCATTGGAGGAGTAGCTATTGATGTTGTGAGCATTTGCACTAGGAGTAGCTATTGATGTTGCAAGCATTCGCACTAGGAGTAGCTAATGATGTTGCGAGAATTCACACTAGGAGTAGCTATTGATGTTGTGAGCATTCTTTGGAGGAGTAGATATTGATGCTACCAACATCTGCTGGAGGAGTAACTAATGATGTGAGCATTCATTGGAGGAGTAGCTATTGATGTTGTGAGCATTCATTGGTGGAGTAGCTATTGATGTTGTGAGCATTCGCACTAGGAGTAGCTATTGATGTTGCGAGCATTCGCACTAGGAGTAGCTAATGATGTTGCGAGCATTCACACTAGGAGTAGCTATTGATGTTGTGAGCATTCTTTGGAGGAGTAGATATTGATGCTACCAACATCCGCTGGAGGAGTAACTAATGATGTTGTGAGCATTCATTGGAGGAGTAGCAATTGATGTTGTGAGCATTCATTGGAGGAGTAGCTATTGATGTTGTGAGCATTCATTGGCAGAGTAGCTGTTGATGTTGTGAGCATTCATTGGAGGAGAAGCTATTGATGTTGTGAGCATTCATTGGCAGAGTAGCTATTGATGTTGTGAGCATTCTCATTAGGAGTAGCTATTGATGTTGCGAGCATTTGCACTAGGAGTAGCTAATGATGTTGTGAGCATTCACTGGAGGACTGGCTAATGATGTTTTAGTTACTGCAAAAAGAAAAAAATCTGCTAGAAGCCACCATTTGTGAGGCTTTCTAACCTTTCTGCTGTATCATTTGTACTGTGTTACCACTATTTTATCTATTTTTTGTCTCTTTTCACTAAAATTTATTTAATAAATTGATAACTAGTCATTAGGACAAGGTTATTGTCTTTACCTTTTCAGTTATTCTAATGAATTTCTTACATGAGAAATGCTATGTCTGTAGTGCAATAGCATTTATTGCCAAATTAATTTCAAAGTTTTTCCAATAAATGATTGTCATTGAACATTTTATAGTATCTTTGTAATGTTTTTGTTATCCAATCTATCAGTGTCTGTAAGTCTTTTGAATATAAGTATGCCCATTAAAACCTTAATTAAAAAGAGAAAAAGAGATCTTTATTCAGGAGGGCACTAGAACTTAAGCTCGATTGCCAATGAAAGGCCGTTGATTGCCGTTTATAGTAAAAAATGTTTTGTCCCTATCAGTCATCAGATCCATAAAATACACTTTATAGGATAATATCAACTTATTGTGTAAACGATTTATTCCATGAAGCGAGTTTAAACGTGAATGATTGCTTCATGAGGTTTAGCACTCTGTGTGCTTAGCATATTCACTTTGAATGTGTAGCCGATTACCATAAACTGCAATTTGACAGGAGGTAATTAATTGGAAAAGCTGGTAGTGTGTAATCCGCTGTTCAGGACACCAACGAGTGACACTGTAATTACTCAAATTGCTCTCAGATTCAATTTACATTCGCCGAAAAAAAATGACTGAATGAAAGAGGTAAAACCATCAAGCAAATATCTATAAAAAAGAGATTTCCATACTTTAAGAGCTTCAGTCACCCCCCCCCCCCCACCTCCACGGAGTAAAATATGGCAATATAATATCTCGATCACAACTCCGTAAGTTTTATCAAAATCTGATCAATTCTTTACTAAGAGATTGTAAGTAATTTGAACCAATGGTTCTCAAAATCATTTTAGATTACCAATAACTGCAACCATTTTGAACTATCTCAGCGTTCCTCAATCTATCCACTCCCCCCATCCTACCATCCATGTCGAGTCTGCTACGATATGCTTCTATAAAATGTGCACGAAATTGAACCCAATTCACCCTAGGAGATGGAGTTAATAAATTTATATTGCCATTTTCAAAAAGTTTTGGTCACAAAATTTATTTTGTGACGTGGGAAATAAAAGATAAACGGGAAGAACTCAAGAGGAAAGGAAAGAACTAGCGACGAGAAAATAGCTTCTGCCCCTGGATGATTTTGTTTTGGCCGGCTAAGTTGATGTGGTGATGTGCATGAAACCAGAGTTAAGTGTCAAAGTCCCGTATTCCTCGTGGACTCCAAAGCACCTACCTGAGTCTTCCCAGTACCGTCTTGGTGGTAGGTACCACTTTGAAAACCATTTATGCACACAAATGGTCCTTTTGTAGATGGCAAAATATATTTATTGATGGAGTAGACATATTTTCTTATATAACGTTGCCCTCACAGAAACGGTAAATGATCACTTGGTAACATCAACTGAACTGTTATCCAACTTTTGAAGATGCCTGCTTTCAATAACATGTATTTTTTTATTATTCTTTCAAGAAGTATTAATTTTATTACACACTATAAAGCCGCGTATTCAAACCTTTCGACAAGAATGGTACATACTCAATGCTTACTTAAAGTCTAAGCCTGCATTGATAAGTTGGAATAATATCAAGTCATAAAACAAGAACTCGAAACGAGTTTATGTAGTCACAATATGACACTGACGTGTTGTTTGAAGTATCTCAGTTTACTGTAGATCTACATGTCTAAAACATTAAAGGTCATAGTCAAATTAACTGCTTCGTGTGATACTTTGAATTTTCCTTTCGTTGAGAATTGATTCCAGGTTTCTAAAAAAGTAATGGAAATATGTGAAGGAATGCCATCAGTTGAATTAACATCATAGCTGCTGATTTCCCAAGTAGACAGAAGAGGCTAACATTGAAAAAACGGTGGCAGTAATATGTGAATGAATGGGTATCAAATAAATTAATATTAACTATTTTCCATGCACGAAGGGTTAACATCAACGCCATGAACGTAACATGAATGTTATCAATTACATTTCTTTCTCATACATACAAAGTCAACATTGAAAAACGTTAAAATAGTATATGAAGAAATGATATAGATTAAATTAAACAGTAGCTAATTCACAGGCAAACGAATTAATATTAAAGGACTTTGAAAGTAATAATGTCCATTGTATTAACATTACAAGCTGTTTCCCATACAGAGAAATTTAACATTGAAGATTGCTAAAAGTCTGATGAGTTAATGAATGCTGTTGATTAATTAATTAACAGTATAGTACTGTAATTATTTCACCAAAAAGAGGTTAACACTGAGCTAGGCAGTTGGAAGTAATATGACCGTGATCAATTGAATTAATATGAACAGCAATTTCCCATGTAGATGGGATTAATATTGAAGAAGGCGGAAAGTAACATGGGAATGAATGTTGCCAAATGGTTTTAGCAGATACTAATTCTTATTGAGCTCAAGGGGGGGGGGGGGGATGGGAGAGGTTAACATTGAAAACTGTAGAAAGGAATATGAATGTTACTAATGAATTAACTTTAGCAGGTATTGAATATAGAGGGGGTGAATATTGAAGAGTTTTTAACGTGTTCTACGTTTATAGTTTATCATGAATGCTGATCCGTGGTTACAATATCACTTAATCCGTCAGTAATAAGTCTCAACTAAGAACACCATGGGGTTTTATCCATAGTTCATACGTACATATGGAAAATCATCAAATAATATTGTCCCATCTCAATCACGTGAAGGTGAATTATCATGTGGATCAGTCTTAGAGTAAATCTTAGAGTAAAATCAGCGACGGATGAATACAATAAAAAAGTAAATGGACAGTGTTTTGTCCTCTGTTATCTTACGCAAAGAGGGTGATTCTTGTCTATACGAATGCTGATATCTCGTAAATCGTCCAGACCAGCTCGCTCCAAGTGCAGACCAATTGCCCCTTAACCTGATGGTTGCATCACGTGAAGAAAATGGAAATGAATTCAAGTGGTCATTTGATCTTGTGTCATTGGCATTCTATGCTCATTTGGTTATGTCTGGTAAGTAGCTTTACATTTCATGTTCTGTCCCTTCTGTGAATTCATTGCTTTTGTTCATGTCTTTTCTTATCTTTTAATTTTGTTCCTCAAAATTTTAATCAAACATTTTACTTGATTGGTAAAATGACAAGTGGATTAGTCTTGATATCAAAATATTACTCTAAACATTTTTTTTTTTTCAATTATAAAAGCAAGAAATAACTGAACCTAAGTTAGTACAGACGAAGAACACAAAATCCTCTGAACAAGGTCGTTTTTCATAAATGACGGCAGTATAATATTTCCAAGTTTTCTCCTTTCTCTCCCCCCCCCCCCCACAACTTAACTACACATTGTAGCTGTAACAGTTTTGATATCGTGAAAAATGCTATTACTGTTGTGAAATTTGCAGGTGAAAACTATCACAATCTCATCTCAGTGACATCACTTAGTTCAAGAAGGCACACTGGTAGATATTTGAGGCGAAACGACTTCCACTTTGGGCGAACCTGCGGAGGGGCAAAACGACCGAGGCGAAATGGGTGAGGCAAACTTGCAAGAGGCGAATGTTATGTGCATGTAAATGTATGAACGAGGTTAATCAACTTTGAACCTAGGATCGATCGCTCTGGAGTAAAGAAATTGATCTGGTCAAGTTAAAATTCCCCACCCACAGATTGTTTTTTTTTTTTTTTCTGCGGACGTCCTTGACAACTGAGTGATTAAAAACTTGATAGTCCCTTTGCCTTGCCTTTCCTTTATTAATGTATTTAAATGATATGCGATTAACAGCTTAAGAGGTCCTTTTTCGTTTTGCTTTTCATTTTTGGTTACAACTGTAGTATAAACAAATACCACCGTGGCGGGCTCATACAAGCCCGTAGCCAGGTCAGATCTCTTGGTGAGACCAAAATACAAATAAGTCAATACAAATGTGACGTAATGCTGCTCATTTCGTTTTACCCAACAAGTTCGGGGGGGGGGGGGACTACGGTTCTGGGTACCTGATGGCTTTTCGTATACTTTACATTTTAGTTACAAATATGTCATTATTAAAATTTTAGCTCCCAGGCCTTTTGTTTGCTTCTCACTTTGGGGTCAAACTGTGCGATTGGTAGTTGCCTCTCGATTGTACAAACCTTTGAGTGGTCTTACTAAGTTTTAATCCATTCTACCGATTGGTAGTTGTCTCTCGATTGTACACACCTTTGAGTGATCTTACTATGTTTTAATCCATTCCACCGATTGGTAGTTATCTCTCGATTGTACACACCTTTTAGTGGTCTTACTATGTTTTAATCCATTCTACCCATTTCTTCCAAGTATGTTTCATTTATAAAAAGAAATAATACTTCAAGGATCGTAGTCCAAGGTACCAACTATATTCTGTAATATCTTCTTAACTACGCCTTCATAGCTGATTTAGAAAATCAAAATGAGTCAAATGAGGTTAAAGAAATAAGAGTAGCTGATAGGAGGAACAAGGAAGAAAAGAAACAATAAATTCAATTATTGAGAGCAATCAAATATTTACCTCTGAAATATCAATCTGAATAACAGCTTACTATGAAATATTTTAATTATGAACAAAACGGTCACACTATTTATTCTCCATATCATGTGGAACTACCAAATGTAGAAGATAACTCGTTGAGTATCTTTTCTTTCTTCTTATTTGGACATGGGATTAGCTGCTCTATATTTTGTGAATGACAACCGTTTTATGAATCCACATGAAAGTTTTATGCCACTGTAACGTTTGCCCGAGCCGGTCGTGTGGTGAGGAATCAGGTCGGTGATGGGGTAGGGGAAGGGCGAAAGCCTGGAGAGGTAGGGGCTGGATGACACCGATGAAAATAAATGAGTACACTAACAGAGGATGTCAGGTTTAGAAAATATAATTGAAGACATCACCACTGTCGCAATACCAAGCAAATGAAGAGGTGATAAAATAATTAAACAAAGGAATAAACAGCAAGTGCAGTAAGCTAACACACATACTAGGCTATCGCAGCTAACTACCGACGTAAACAGTACAATGTAGTGTCAGGCATTGCCACTAAACCTCAGCGGTTGAAACGCAGCACAGCTGAAAGCGAGAAGCCAAAGCTCAGCAACAAAAGTGCAGCGCGGCTGGGACTCAGCAGCTAAAGCCACCCCAGCTGAAACTCCGCAGGGGTGAAGATAAATTTGAAGCAGTTAAGCACCTGAACATACGCAACGCAGCTGAGAGTCAGCAGCGTAAATACTACGCAGCGCAAACCGCTCTACTAGTAAGTCAAAAATAAACTAAGTCCCTAAAAATCGCCCATCAGCAGATCGATCAAAATTCGGCATAGATTCTGCCTATTAACAATCTACAAGTACACCCTAAACTACTGAATAAAATCACGCCGTAGTACATGGCATTATAAAGCACCCCTTTATCGTGTAAAATCCCACAGAAAACAAATTACTGTGTAAAGTCCTATGCAAGCGACTCGACCAATTACGGCACATCAAGCTAGATTGACATACACAAAGGTCTAATCACAAGATGGTCAAGTATTCTATCCCGTATTACGTAAGCAAACTAACCCCGCCTCAATGTTTGGACGAACCTTGCTACTCCCCGTTCGGGGTAACAAAGCCGACCTTGTGAACGGGAAGCCTGCAAACTCTGGCACTCAGCCCTGAATCACCACCCGGCTACACTTACGAGCACAAAGCCCGAACATACGGTTTTCCTTGAAATACTACATTGCCTGCACGTAGAAGCATGCAATTAGTTGAGATAAGCTGTTCAAGTGGAGGAATCTAAACATACGAGAAACACTACTCGTAACCCTACTAAAGAAATGTGACAAAATTAAATACAAATTAACTTTTACGTTTTCCATTCAAGTAAGTGGAAGATGGCAGCTTTTAACGTTGAGGCTTATGCATATATAATTGACAAAGAAAGAGCTTAGTTTGCTTGCACTTTTTTAAAGTGATTACGTGTGTACTGAAAAACCAAAAGGATAAGATTATGTTTGATCTTAACTTTCTCTTTATTTTCAAATGTACACGCGAGGTTGTGCATGAACGGACTATGTCTTTCATTAAAGTACAATGACAGTAACTACTTCGAAAAGCAACTGGATTGGCATAAAAACAGTAAAAAACAAAAATCATATTTGAAAATTAACGGTTCTTGCTATAACCGCCTACATAGTGAATATGCAACAGTGCAGGTCTCACTAGTGTATCAAAAACAAAGTTGTCGCTCCTTGGTAGGTATCGGGAATTGTAGTATTTGGTGAAAGGAAACACTGTATTTACAAATAACCTACGAACTGAACACAACCTTGCCCACAGCGTCAGTGATCCTGAGTTGTTAACTGAATATTCGATACTAGTATACTTCCCATTGGCTTGCTCAAAGGAGCACACCGTTGATTTGAATGAAAACTGTCAACTACTACATTATCGTATTTTACACTTTTTGGCGTTATGCTAGAAGAATTTGAAATCATATGGCAAAATTAACCAGTTTAAACCTATTAAATTTCCCAGATTGTCTGAATGGTGTAATTAAAAGCCTTACCAAAGATGAAGTTTCAATGTTTTTACTTTTTGCCTACGCACTCAATCACTTTAACATCGCTGTTGTCGAACATATTCGTCAAATGTAGTGTTTTTCTTCAAAATACACAATGCATGGATAAGTATAGAAAAATGGACTTAAAAGGATTAATTCCTTCCACCTTCACAGGAGTGTAACGGTCTTAGGAAGAATTAGAATCTTTACATTTTTCCTAAAGAGAGGGTCTTTAGGGAAATTAATTCGTCAATATATTCAAGGATCAAGTAAAATGGGATTTTCAATAATTAATTTCTGACATATTTACAGAAGTGACACCATCTTTAAGAATCAATTTTTTACATCTTCATATTAATGAAAATGGTCTTAAAGAGAATTAATTCAGAACACATTTACAGACGTAAAACGATCTTTATAAGCATTAACTCCTTCCATCTTCAAAGAAGTGAAAAACGTCTTTAGGAGAATTAATTCAACTGAAACGGCCTCGTTAGTTATCTTTTCGCAAGTTAGCCAATACGATATACTTTGCATAATTTGAGAACTCTAAGAAACGGTGAACAAACAGAACATAGCAGGATATACTGTCCAATGAAAAAATAGCATTTACCCTTAATCTTCGTTCTCTATCATTAATACCAAGCTGAAAAGCAACATCTACTGAAACTAGGGAGGTGTTAGAGAACGTTCCTTTTTTAGGAGGAATTCCAATAATAAGTGCGTTAGTTAGGATAGTTAAAAACAGTGACGTCGCATCCTTTCTGTGGGAGGCTCAATGAGAGAGCATCATCCCTTAGATAATAAATATCGATTATTGATTGACTATCGATTGGCGTGGAATGTACAAAATGTACATACCCACCAAGTTCTATTTGCCTGTCCACATTTACAATGTTACGACCGATAACGTAAAAATTTACCGATAATGTAAAAACGACCGATAATGTAAAAAAAAAATTACCGATAATGTAAAAACAACCGATAGTGTAAAAAAAATTACCGATAATGTAAAAACGCTCGTTTACCGATAATGTAAAAAAAAATACCGGTAATGTAAAAACTGTTCTACAGACGATTTCATATACGGTCCTACGTTAATGTGTATATGCAAATGCGTATGTACGTAGGTATTTAGGTAGGAAGGTAGATAAATTGGCAGACAGTGGGACAGGCCAACAGGCGGTTAGGCAGATTGATAGGTAGGTTTGTGCACCATACAATATCTTTCAAATTATAGGCGTTTCCTACGCGCCACACTATTGTCACTTAGAGATCTGAAGTAAGGGTCACTGAAAGTACTAGTGTAGGTCATTACATGCACCATGGTCCTTGCAAACCAAATCACAAATCCTACCCATGTATTGGGAATCGCAATTCTCGATATTTTGTTCACGTGTTTCTCATAAGTCTACCATAAATTAATGCCTCATTTATAGTGATGTACTGCTGTGCGTACCAAAATTACACCTGGGGGAAGTAGGATTTCCTCAAGAAAGTAAATAACACAAAAAAAATAATTAAAACTAGTCAAATTGTGATACTTGTGGTCTGTTAGGAGTCAGTTAAGTGCCGACTTTACATCATTTGAAAAAAGCGTCATTTTAATGCCTGCAATTATTATTATTATTATAATTATTATCGTTATCGTTATTAATATTATTATTATTATTTATTGTTATTATTAATAATATTGTTTGGTCATATGTGTAGTACACTGGCTTAACGATCTTAAATTTAGTCTAACAGATTCCCTAACGTGGTCAGACCCTAAAGTGGTCAGTTCCACTTTGAAGTGAAAGGCGCATTGTCATTGGTTGTCATATTTTTTTCTTTTTTGCAAAATCCAATGTTGTAACTTTGAGCGAGTGTGAATATATTACTGCTTCTTCCAGGGTCGGGGAAACCGTGGTGCGTTAATGAGAATGTAAAATACAGCTTGCGTGATAGGTGATACCGCTCCCAACAGGGTTCTTTATAGGCACATGATGAGGGTGATGGAGCCGTTCGACACTCACGCCATGTACATGCGCACAAACGTGGCGGGAAATTAACTTAAATATCCAGCACTTCTATCCACAACGAGAATCTGAATCACTGACAAGTACACCTAGAATGACACATCCCCTAAAATGACGCCCCGGTAGCTGTTGCTGAAACTGTATCACTTCAGACAACCAAACCCATTCTATTGAAAACAGAATGACGTAATTCCTTAAAGATAGTATGTTGCTGATGAAGCCTGTCACACTTCTGGTTCTTTGATAAGGTCTTATCATCCTTACCAATAGCCTGGACTTCTTATCTGAATTGAAAATGTCTCTTCGACAAAACAACCCGGATAACACCTCAAAATACCACCATGTCTCCAAAATGATGATCCATCTGTGAGACATAAAATTACATGGTACATATACTACATGGCTAATGCTGCTCTGTCATTTGACTTACGACTCCACAAAAGTTACATTGTGTCAATTTAGGCGCATAAAAATACTTCCAAAAACTGAGCTCTTGGGTTCACGTTGTGCGCCGTTTCAAAATGAGAAAGGACAGCCCAGAAAATCTTCACATATTATTTCATTTGGGATGGTACTGCTTGTACTAAAATCGCATCTAAATGAGTGTTTTGGATTTTGACCAACTTCATAATCATCCATCAAATCCTTAAATGCGTCTTTCAAGGTGCAACCACGCTTCTGCGTAGCAAACATCGGAAGTACATGAAATGATAGGCAGGCCTATAGAATGCTCATGCAAAACGATAAAGATAAGATTTGCAACTCCGTGGATTGCCTTCATATTTAATCATGATTAATTGATGATTTACTCCAGACTCGATACTCGTCATAAAGGATCGCTTCGGATTTACGACCAAAGAAAACAGCATTCCTGGAAAAATCCGATAAAAAAGTCCTGAAGATAATACCAACACGTTTTTAAAGGAAAATCAGTAAACTAATTTGAACTTAAGCACTTTAGTCAACCCTTTCCCCGTAATCTATGCAAAGCGATTAAATGCGGAGGTCTTAATTGAGTTGATATTTAATATTGAGGTCTGTAATCGGCGTGTGGTTAAATATTATCATAGATTGGCTCTCAGTCCTTCCAGGTCTTATCTAAGGTAAAATAGAGTGCAACCATTTCGTAAATACTTTTAACATTTTGAAATGAACTGCTCATAGAGAACACGGTATGTTCACACTCCCCTCCCCCCCCCACCCCCCCCCCCCCCCCCCCCTCTTGAAAAAAGTTTCTAACACTGTGCATATATAGGAAAATACGTTAGGCCAATGTTATGTAATTGACTGCTTAGTCTACCCCTAGCTGTGATTTATAATGAGTTATCAGATGGCTAACTCTTCTGCCCCTGCAAAGTATTACCTTTGAATTCCTACTATTGATCTTACTATTGATTGATTGATTGATCCTATTATTGATTGAATTCCTATTATTGATCAAGTGTTCCTTATCTTCTACTGCTCACTAAGCTGCTAGTTTCTAAATCCTCACTCAAACGTTTTCACTTGGAAGTCCAATATCACCCGAAGTATTTCTTTGCAGTTTAGATTTATCCCGCCACTTTCTGGTTGATGGTTTAAGTCATGGGCTCCGCTGATCATTCGTTTGTGATAGTTCTCTTTTATTTCTTCCTTGCCTAAACTCGGTTTCTGGAGAACAATTCTCTCTTGCTTGGGTTGAATTATTACAAGCTGTGACTGATCTCCTCAAGCAACAACTTAGTAAGTCTTATCATTTGGATCCATCATTGTTTTGGGATTATTTCAAATACATTATTCTTAAATCACCCTTACTTATAGTTAAGAATTAGCAGCCATTAATGGACATAATGAAAAGGATGTAATTACATCACTAATTTAGAAGGAACATTGTCATCACTGGTTCGATTCTCTTTGTGTGTCCTTATTAGAGGCTCAAAATAAGCTTCAGTTTCTGTGTGAGCAAAAGCTGAAGGGAATTATTGTTGGATCGAGGGCACGTTGGGTTGAATCTGGTGAGAGAAATACGAAATAGTTTCATAATCTCGAAAGTCGTAGTAATAATAATAATAAAAATAATAATAATGATGATAATGATAATGATAATAATAATAATGACAACGGCAACGACAACGACAATAATAATAATATCAATAACAACAACAACAACAACAACGATGAAAGTTACATTTCCCAGTTGTGTGCATGCAACCAAGATACATCACGTGCAATTATTTATTCAACATCATTCTTTAGTTCTTCTTTAGTTGACAATCAGATACTATTTCCAGAGTACCAAATCTTAAACATGTGTGATGATATTCTCGCTAGTGCTAAACCAAGAGTATACCCTGTGTACTTGATTCCACACAAGAGTTTATCCAGATTCATCAGTCAGCTAATTAGTATGAAGGATCTCAGTCAATGGTGAAAAACAAAACTCCTTTTCATTTCACATCATATATCCTTCTTACATCACCGTCACTTTCAAACCTCCTTGTTGTTTCAATCTTCCTGATCATATTTACCGTCATATCTCTAAGCGGACAATAGTTACATTATGAGTTTGACTTCGTTAGCATTTATCACAGTTTCTCTTCAACAAAACGTCATTGTTCCCGCAAATCACTAGATTTTGTCAAATCCCCTCTAAGACCTCATATTCTCCCCCTGGAACTATCTCACCCTCTTGAGTAGGCTACCAACCATTTCCTTTGTATTTGTCACCCGAAAAAATATTCGTGTTTGACAGCTATCTCGTCCTCTTCAATACCTTGTTTGGTTACGGGCCTTTCAACAATTGGGATGCCAATGGAAAAGTCATATGCAAACCGTGCATGCCCGAGTTATTTTGTTCACTGCTCTGTCACTGTAAGACGGCCAAGGACCCAAGTCTGTATGATATCGAAAATGTTACACCTCTTACCCTTTCAATGTTTTTTTTTTTTTTTCTGAAGACCACGTTTATTGTTTTGCAGTGGACGTAGCTACGGGAAGGGGGGCTTAGGGGCTGCAGCCCCCACAAACTTTCACAGCCCCCAGCAGCCTCCCACTGGTGATCGGAGATATGCTGAAAAATTGTAGCATTATTAACCAAAGTTATCATTTTAATGTACTACTGCTGTAGACCTCTGAAACGGACATTTTCTCGAATAAAAACCCCAAATTTTTCGTATAACTCCAGTTTTTTCAGTATACTTAAGTTCCATTCTACATGGCCAGATAATACATGTCCTGTCCACTTTACAAGTAACATGTAGGTTAAGTACACAGTTTTTGCAGAGATCGTAAATTTCATCCCAAGATCGCAAAGTCTAGTTGCTGTTCTCTCGTGTGTATCATATAGTACTTTCAGTTGCTGGGCGACTCACGGAGCAAGCTTTGGCTATTTCATCGGATAGTCTAGGTGATTTCGATACAATATCCCACGATACGGTTTACAGCCCCTACAGTTATCCTTTTTTCTTTTTACCAAAAATTTTTCGCGCGCTCCACGTGCTGTGCAATTTTACCATTCAGATTAAAAAAATCAGGCTATCAGTGAGCAAATCTGCTGTTGAAGTATTAATTATGCTAAATGTGCCCTACAATGGCATGGGATAGTTAGACTCCTCCATATCCCATTCTCACCACCCTCTCAATATAGGGGTTGTCGGAACTTGGGGTCACTGGCATGGTCCTGTCCCTGTTTTGAAAATTCTGTAGCTACCCATGGTACGGTTACTTATCCTGGCTTTCAAAAGGGTCATTTCTGCAATAAAACCCAAACTTTTTGGTACGCTCTGCACACTCTTCCTCAGTTCCGTTACTATTTTAGCTAAATTTAGTACAAACCGTTTCTATATTTTCAAGTAACTTAATAAGTAGAATACATGGATTTATTTAAATGTCGGGAATTTCATCTTATTTCGCTAAACTTTTTCTCTTGTGCCTATCGGTGCGGTTAGTGATTCGAGGAGGGAAGAGCATTATAAGTTATGCAAGATAAGGCCCAACTGTCGAACAGTTGACCTATATAAGCTTTAAATAAGTTCAGATTTTTTTAGTGTACCCAAACATTTTTCGCTCGCCTCGAGCGCTTTGCAATTTCACAGGTTAGATTCCGGGAAACACATTAAATCAGCACCTATGTTCCTCTAGTATATTCAAATTTTATGCAATATATGCCCTGCAATATGCATGGTTAGGTACAGGTTTTTTTTTTAAATCCCTCTCACCAACCCCCAACAGTATCGGGCTGTCGTCGCTTCAGGTCGCTGATCCCGCGTCGGACCAGTCCTAGCGCCACCCCTGCTGTGAATTACGACACACTAATGGTAAGTGAACTTCACAATTTACACCGAATGCAGAGGCTTTTAACACAGCCTATTAAAAAAGCCAGCATAGGCTAGGCCTAGGTGTGTGGCTATTGTCACTGATAGCGAGAGTCAGTATGTGCTGCACCTAGCCTACCGCTACCTCATGAGACTAAAATAAAATCAAACTTTACATTTTTTGACCAAAATTGAACATCTTGATGGCTGCTATCAAGTGCCATTTCCGGCGATCTGGCATGTATTAAAATCTCAAATTTTCGTGGTACGTTCCGCACCAATTATGGTGGCGCTCCGCTTAGACAGTAAATGGGAGCCCCCTACAAAGTCTTCAGCCCCCGAAGTCCCCCAAGGTCCCCCAAACAAAAAATTCCTTACGCCACGCCACGGTTGTTTTGGGCATTCAACCCTGAAAACATGACCGCATGTGGCCCGTGTGGGTAAACATCTGGGTCCATGATGATGGCCTTGTGAACACCACGTGAGAGGATTTGCCACACCAGCTCATGAAGATTAGGCCACGATGCCCTTGTGGGTCTAACATGGGAGAACTTACCTAAATGCACCAACCGTCTACATGGGCCCCTTGGTCAAATCTTCATGGAACCCATGCCCACATAAAGCCCACCATGCCCACAAATATCCCTTTTTGGCCTTGTGAGCATATTAACAGGGAGAATTATTCCTTTATAATGCAAAAACAATGCTGCTTTTCATAGACATACTCTATTCAAGATTTTGCCGGGGATTATCATGCATTGCTCCTAACCGTGAAATACTCCCTATACCTTTGTGCAGGACTCAGACAATCCTCGGCAAAAATGATGGGACAAACAAGCAAAACAAGCAACAGTAAGACCACCCCCGTTCATATCCCCATTCCCCTGTTCAATGTTGCGACAGCCCAATGTGTTCTGGGACTTCAACACTGACACGGGGAGCGGGATTCGTCCCATGTACTTTGTTGAGGATTGTAGGTTACTCTACGTGCAGTAGAACTATTGGGTGATCATGATATATGTGGGGTGAAATTAACTGCAGGGAAATTAACATGGGGAATTTACGGACTAATACCTAATTTTAAACCTACTGGTCGGCCTAAAATAATCTACACTTTCATGTTTAGGTGAACTGGGTGTTGTAGTTTGCAAGGCTTAGCAGTGAGTTAAGCTCACCTAATAAAGTTATATAACTATGGGAACCGATTTTCGAGTTCCCTGATTTTGACTTCACGGTAGCCAAATAACGACACTTTACCGGAAGCGGTCGTTTCCGTGAAATCTGGAGGCCTGTTTTGTCAGTGCAGTGTTATGCTCTACAATATGAAAATTCAGGCCAATTGTGTTGACGAATTTGCTAATAAAGTGCCACCATTTTGTGTGTAGACACTTCTATAGTTTAAAACATTTTGAAAAAGGGGGACACCCTTGAATTATACCCCCTCCCCCCCCGACGGTCAACAAACGGACCGATCAGAGGAGTTGACAGGCGTTTTGCTTCTCGAGACTTGGCAGCTATGCCAGAATCCCATAGTTCTTGACTGCCAGATCGGTTGAACTTGAAAACACAATTTTACAAAATCCGTAAGGTACCTCGTTTGTTTTGGTTTTCTTCCGTATGTCTGACCACCCCTGTACCCCACCCCCGTCCTCACTGCATAACAGACAATGAGTTGATAAGTTCATTCGACTGCAATTCATGACATGCATAGCGATAAATCATTTTTTAACAGTAAAATAAGGGCCATACTGTCTGTAATGAATAGCGAAAAGGTACCACAATTTCAGAGTCTTACGGCCATTTTGGATTTATGCAAATTAGGTGGCATTCCTAATAAGTCGTTCAGGTTCATATTTGTGTAAGAGGTTCCCTGGGTTGTTGTTTATTGTAAGTTTAGTACATTCGTGGTGCTGAAAGTGAATAGTCCTGGAGAAAATGAAGCTAGAACTGAGAAACGGTGGCCATTTTGGAATTATGTAAATTACGTAACTACCTGGGGGAAAGTTGTGTCCGATTTTGGATATGTCATTAAAAACAACTTAATAAACAATATTCAGCAATAAAACAAACTGTTGCAATTTGTTTGACTCAACACACAAATTTCATCTAAACCTGGTAGCCTATACTGTTACTCACAGCAGTATTCTTGTTTACAAATTGTGTATGTACGGCATGATCCGTGTGTTACGTGTAGTTACGTGTAGTTACTTATCTAACAGGAGACGATGAGTATTTGCCAATGGCACCATGCCTGTTTACTTGCATCAATGTGACAATGACAGAGAATATCTTTTCATCTTTCATAATCATTATTAAACTAAACAGTCACACTAACAAGCAGTCACCAGCTAGTGTGACAAGTTCTTAATTGGTCACATATTATAGTCTGCACTGAGATAACAACGCAGTGCAAAAGCCTCTGATTTGCATACTATCAGGTTCACCAGTAACGAGGGGTTGTGTTGACAAAAATCCGGGGAAAATCGCATGAAAGATTAATTTAGGGAATTTGAAAATACTTTGTGCGAAAGATTGTCAGATTGTGGCAGAACTTCTGGATGCTGAAAAGCCTTAGAACGTTTTTAAGATTTGGAAGTCACTTTTTCATTTGCAAATCTCTCTTTCTGTGTTTTAAAGTACAAAACTATTGTTCGATAGCCTGACATATCTGCACTTTGTCTATAGTGTCAAATAAATAGTACTTCACCAGATCGTTACAGCTCATCTTTTAGACATTCATAAATAGGGTCTAATTCATACTAAAATTGTGTTTATAGACAGAAAAATTAAGTTAATTCATGCCTGACTGCATGGTTGAACATGTAGAACAACGTTTTTTCTTCACCTTTATGGTTGTACCAGGAGCAAGTGCTGTCTTAGCAGTAATGTTGACCTAACCGATTGGACTTTTAACCAGAAGTCTGATTAGCAACCGCACTTGCGTCAGGATAAGAACTGTAATCTTTTCAAGGAAAACCCTTGATGATAAAGAAGGAACGACTTCATAGCTCACTGAGGTTCCCTCCATATCATATCCTAGATGAGATTGATAAGATTTGTGATTTCATCTGAGTGTATGAAAGAGCATAAGGGACTCAACGATGTCAAATCCAACCATCTAGTCGGCTGAAACTGTTGGCGAAGTTTAGAGTGGAGACCGACAACTGACCAAACCTCGAAATGGAAGACAAGGAGAAGATCGGAGGACCGGCCGATGAGCTTCAGTTCTGCAGTGTAACTGAATCACGTCCTCCGCAGTATATCTTGACCAAACCATCCAAATCTGTCAAGTGGCACTTAGTTTTGTTGGCGTTTGTTGCTGCCCTTGTAATTGCTTTGGTAGTTATGGCATCATACTTAGTGGCTAAGCAACACGACTGTGACGTATATCTTGATGAAAATGACCGAGATGATTTGCCATGGCAACACCACCCACCAAATGAGTACAACCGATCTTTAACTCATTCCGTGGAAACGCTCACCGTTCAGGAGAGAACTAATTTGGAATTCGTCTCTCGACTTGACTGTCTCCAAGTCAACGGTGTCTTGAAGAGACTGGGTAAACAAGTCAGAATTGATGACATTTCTAACTTTGACTCTGTAGAAAAGTTAAAACTTCACGAATATCTACTGGCAAGAATTAGTCAGCTTCGTTGTAACGTTGACGATGAAGTAAATGCTTTAGAAATTGCAGGTGAAAATGATGACCGAGAAATCGTTTGTCAAGAAAGCTATGTCGGTGATGGATGGTGTGATCTGTCGTGTAATAATGAGAAATATGACTTTGACGGGGGTGACTGTTGTTTCTCCTCCTGTGTTGCCAAATCAAGAGAACTACCTTGTGGAATCAATGGTTATGCTTGCGACATGTCGGTAGCTACGACAGGACCTCCAGATTGGTTTACTCAAAGAACACAACTATGCTATCAATGGTATGCGGACGGTGATGGTGGACAGTGTGGTGGAGGGGCATCTCAAAGATTGTGTGCCTACGTCAATCAGTTTACCAATTACTACAGAGATGATACAGACGGTAGAGCTGGTGGCTGTAGGATGAGTTGGGGAGTTTTTGCTCCTAGTGCCGAATCTTGGTTTAATGAGGTAAGAAACAATTTATGTTTATGCAGCTATCGTTTGAGATGAGGCCAAAATTGAAGAAAATGTATTTCCTGTAATATGCGCTTCGGAAATACGGTACTGTTGGTCAGACTGTTTTAGAATTCTTTTTTTCTAATTCTGGGTCTGCGAAAAGAACATACAATGAATTTCGTTGCGTGGAAAAGTGTTTTTTGTTTGAAAATAAGAGAAATTATGGTGGATATTGTGTGACAACTAAAAATAATGTTTATATTTAAACTGTATTCCTAATATTGCGTGATTTTCTTCCCAGTGTTAAGAACGTTTTTGGTCAGGGTATGAACGTACTACAATCTACTCAAAACGCCTGAATTTTCAAAGACTTGTTCATTGTATGAGATCATAATCAATGGCATTGACTTTCCACAAACCCACGCAAATGATAATAGTTACACACGTTAATTGCAGGGGGTACAGCTTTTCCAAATTTGATGTTCTTAGCACAAACAATTTCTTGAGGTACTTTACTTTTACATACAATTACATTACATTTTCTCTAGTAAAAATACTTTTTCATTTTTGACAGGTCCAACTTTGTTACACCTGGTATGCAGATGGTGACGGTGGACAGTGTACTGCTAGGGCAAGAGAACTCTGCGCGTCAGTCAATAGCTACACTGATTACTATAGAGATGACACCGATGGACGCAGTGGTGGATGTCGAATGTCATGGCAACTGAGACTTCCCGCCGGGGCACCTAGCTGGATGTATAATGTCAGACTATGTTATCGATGGTACCCTGACGGAGATGGTGGACAATGTGGTGGAGGTGTGAGTACAAATCTGTGTGCTTACACTGGTTTATGGACACCATTCTACAGAGATGATACAGATGGTCGTAGTGGTGGATGCCAAATGAAATGGGGACTCTTTTTGTAAGACCAGTCTAACCTTTTCAGTCTAGTTTGTGGTATCGTTTCGTTTTGCTACATTTAGTCGAAAACTAATCAGCGGGCGAAACTGTGATCAGTTATAACACTTTGTACAATTCATTTAAAGTACCATTATTCACAAATCACATGGCAGGTTTCTGCATGATAGTATGGTTCCTAAACGCAAAATCAACGAATTGCATCTATAGTTAAATTGATTCAAAAGATGATGATATTATTTATGTCAAATGACAGGTTCAAAAGATTTGTAACATGGGAAGATTTCACCCTTTAGACCAACTCAAAATTTTTAGATCAAATTTTGTATAATTTTCTTAATTAATAGCATCCAACTTACTAAAAATTATCTCTATGAGTGAATATGACAAAGTGTATTTTTCAGCCTCCATTGTACTTACATCGTAAATCAATTTTTGTTATTTGCTTTTAAAACATAAACAAAAGATCACTGTCTCGGTGACTCACTAGTGTCATAGAAATGTTTTATTAACCATCAACAGGGAATTGTATATTTTTTTAGTTATAAAAGTGTGACTGTCTTTGCACTAACTTTCTGCTTTTCATATATGGCTGGTCATTTTTCAATAAAAAAAGTTGCATCGATAGTTGTTCTTACCGTAGTATTCCCTTAAAGTACCAGTAGCTGTAACTTTCGATGATTTATTTCAGTATATACTCTAAGTTAGGGGGGGGGGGGTATCGTAATATAAAATATCGATGTAGGTACGAAAATATCGATCATCGATAATATCGATATTTTTGCGAAACGGGTATACACGCTGTGTATACGCAAAAACTAAGTCAAATGTATGGGAAGGTATCACCCGATACCCGACGATGCAATTTTTGTGAAATTTTTCATTTTCTTAGCAAGACATGAAAAATGATTTGTGAAAGGAAAAAAAGGGGAAAAAAATAAAAAAAAATGCATAGATGTGTTTCTTTTATCATCGTTAACTTTCATAGATATGTAGCCAAATTTTCTTTTTGTTTTCGATATTTTTTCCTCTCGGGTACGAGATGCAAAGTGACGTTGTTAAAAATTTTCCTTACAAAGCTTTCAACATTACTAAACACTAAGTGAGTTTCCCTTCATCACATCCAAACGACAGCTAAATTAAATATCCCGTAGTACTATAGTTAAAATTTTCAAATGCTATAAATGCACATCTAGAAATAGTCCGAGATAAAAATACCTATACGTTAAAGTAGTCCACCTATTACAAAAGGTGGGTTAAAAAACAAGTTCATTCTGCTACCATATATGACTGACTTTTCAAGTTCTAAAAAACATGCAGTCCCTTTATAGCTTCCTGAGATTTGGGCTGACCCTAACAGGTTCGTACTCTTTATTCTATGTCTAATACCTCTTTACCCAACTGCCCTAAAATACCGACACTGCTTAGCAGCAGTTCCCAAAAAGTAGTCGATCCATACAATGAAGACCGCATCTGGTTTGTAGCAGTCACTATATGTATCCAAAATACTCACTGATATTTTGATATCAACTGTTCATCGGTATTAATCAACTGTGACAACTGGTCCCCATATCGTAGAAGTCTCTCTTCCTTCTTCTCTTTTTCTCCTTCTTCCCTCTTATTTTCCTTTTTATTCTCTTCCCTTTTTCCTCCAATATGCCGACCAGCACAGGGTTTTGCCGACAGCTTGCGTGAATGGGGGGTCATACTGCTCACACCACCGTCTAGCTACGGCCCTGTTTCTACCCGCCGACACTGCAGAAAGCACCATTCAACCTTATTTTTCGTTGCCGAGAGCCCCACACGCAGTGGCGTAACCAGACTTTTTCATCTGGGGGGATGAGAGGGGAGGTTGAAGTGAGGGGGGATGAGTAATGACACTATCTAAGCGCAGGCGTGGCGGAACGGAAAAAATATTGGGGGACTGAGTGCCAGGAAGACTATCTAAGCGGAGCGCCACATCGGTTGGCGCACAAGAAAATTTTTGGTTTTGCAAACCCTCCAGATGGCCGAAAACGGCAGTTTCCCGAGTGTTCTAAGCTACATGTAACCAGCCTCGAAGTATGGATCTCATGTTTGCAATTTCTCACTTAATGAGAAAAAAAAAATTCTTTGAAAATGGTAATACATGTTTCTAAGCTGAGCACCACCTTCAGTTGGCGCGGAGGGGACAACAAAATTTTTGGCTTTATAAACCCTCTAGATGGCCGAAGACGGCACTTTCCCGAGTGTTCTAAGCTACATGTACCCAGCCTCGAAGTATGGATTTTATATTTGCAATTTCTCAGTTAATGAGAAAAAAAATATATCTTTGAAAATGGTAATACATGTTTCTAAGCGGAGCACCACCTTCAGTTGGCGCGGAGGGGACAACAAAATTTTTGGCTTTACAAACCCTTCAGTTGGCCGGAAACGGCACTTCTTGAATGTTCTAACCTGCATGTACCCAGACTTTAAATATGGATCTCATGTCTGCACTTGACAAATATTGGGGAGGGGGGCTGAACAGAAGCCGTGTTCGCATTTGAGTGAGCGCAGTGGATCAAGATCTACTGCGCTAGATCAAACTCTAATGGGAACGCGGATCAACAACGCTCACTCAAGATCAAGATCCACCGATTTTGATGCACCCATCGGGGTAGATCAGATCGACCGCTCTGGATCAAAGTTCGTAATGGGAACACATCGGTAGATCAAGTGACCCTGGATCTCCCGTTTATTCCTTCTCGGCATGCATTTGCTTTCCGGTGGCAAACCCGGGTAATTAGTTCTAACTTAAGCCTCGCTGGGCACGTTGCTAGTAGTGCAAGTGTATACACCATAGTGCAGTAGTGTAGTGTACATGTACAGCGCACATTTTCTGCCTGTATTTCGCTACTGATTGACCGAGAAGGGGCTAAGTTACTGCAGTTCTGGAAATGGTACTAATTTAGAATCGGTAGCAATCGGACAAGGTATCAGGTATAATTAAAAGAACTAGCGAGCACGTTCATATGGTACGGATTTTAAAGTTGCGCCCTGATAATTTATAAGAAATTTGGTCTGTTCGTTGACTTATTTTCGGTATGTTGCTTTTTAAAACAATTTCTTCTTACATCTGCTCTGTTACCGATAAATTGAACCCCTGATATAAAGTGTATATAAACTGCCGAATGGCATTTTAGTGCAACAAGAGCAACATTCGTCAAGGGGTCAACTGCCTTCGATGTAATAAACTCTTAACTGAGATAGAAGCACGAGCAAACTTGCCAAACCAGCAATGTTTACCTCCATATTAAAAAACAAATGACGTTATTGACATGTGTTAATACCTCACGCTCCTCAGTACGTCGTGAAAGTGGGAACAAAGTTAGTGCTGAGCTGCAAAATTATAATATGAACAATATTATGCTGCTGTTGTAGTGTGCATGCAGTTAGCAACACGCGCATATGTACATTTTTGTGATACAGTGCTAGTGTGCGATATCCGACTTGTAAACGTTGGTGACCTTTTCGTGCTTACGCAATGTGTTCATATAACATGTTGATCTACCGCGCTCACTCAAATGGGAACGCGGTTCTGGATCAAGTTATTCGACACCACTCGATGCAATAAAACCATGATCCACCGCGCTCACTCAAATGGGAACACGCTCATACCTTTAAACCCCTCACTTTTTTCATTGGACATTGGGGGGCTTAACCCCACAGTCCGCCCCCGGTTCCGCCGCCACTGTCTAAGCGGAGCGCCACCATCACTTGGCATACAGAGAAAATTTTTGAAACAAATGCCTCTCAGATTGCAGGAAATGGCACTTCCCAGTCTCACTGGCCTTGTAAATTTCAGCTAAGTATTCTTTATTTTTGTCTTATGCAAATTTTGCATTACCTTTGAATTTCATTTCGGGACAAGCGAGGGGGGGGGGGGGGAAGCCCTTGAGTGGGGGACTCTAGCCCCCATGCCGCCCTCTGGTTACGCCACTGCCCACCCGACTTGGTAAGGGAGAGTGATGTTTCAATAGCCTTAAACTAGTACGAATGCATGCTTCACCAGAGCTCTCAGTTATACCATCATGTTGCGACACATTCACCTGCACTAAAAGCGATCGACGAATTATACCTGGTAGATCCGAATCATAAACATGTTATGTAGTAAAATAATCTTGCAAGAAATAACGGGACTAAATGGTACTCAGAATTTAGGGTGTAATGAATTTAATTTAGAAATTATCCCTTTATTTAGCAGTTTTTCATGACGTATTGGTCTCATTTAAACTACTAAAAGCCTCTTTCCCCTTCTCTATTACACCATTTGTCTCATAGCATGTAAGAGTGGAAACAAGATCCAGACTCGGCGATGGAGATAGCCTCAGGCGTTAGAAAGTGACATATAATCCTACCCCACGAGAGTCCAATTTTCTTGGGTCGGAAATCTAACATTTTTAATGGGTACAATACGGCATGTTTGTACTTCCAAATCATAGTGGCAAGCCGTTTTGAACTTTTCTCCCTCGGTAAGTTCAAGGAATATCATTGGGAGAAAATATCGTCAAAATCGATTTTAAGATCTTTAAACATTTGTAAAATTTCTCTATAGGAAGTTATCTGAGTCCAATTAGGCCTTTATAAAAGAATAAGGTCTACAAAACACCAGGCTCGAGGTATATACACAGCTGAACGCCGTCATGTAATGATGTAAGTTTCTCTTCCAGGAAACTTTGTTGGAATTAAACACTTTTAAACTCGCTTTCCTGGCATTTGGCAATCAAGATAGCCGCCAGTTTCACCCATTGCTGTTGTTATGACCACTGCAATTTCAGAAGGCTTTCATGCTGGATAATGATCGTACGCTGGTAAAATGGTCAGGACACGGAGAGGGAGATCTCTAAATTGTTTGAAACAAAATATTTTTGGCATACAAAGATGTATTTCCCTTATGCAACGTGCTACCCAATAGTTATGGGGTGCAAATTCTCGGTGAGGTGCAGGGAAATCAGGGGCAACTTAAGGTACCCGGAAGGTCTTGAGATATTTCAAAACTATAGGCATTAGAAGAAAGGTAAGGTTAACTTTCTTCAAAGAGCGTTTGGTGTGCATTATCTTCACAGGGTTTTGATGTGCATTCCACCAAATGCGTGGACATTTTTAATAATAGCTTAGCTGCCACAAATAGTCGGCCTAGTTGATGGTGAATGAGAATTGGGAATTGGGGCAGCGATGATGGTAGGGATTGCATGAAGCAAGAGTTATATCATTACAGCTGCATTATTAAGGTTGGTTAGGTGTAATTATGCCAAGTAACAGTGCTCACAGTAAACAATACACATTCGTTTCCGTAATCTATGGTTTAATGCTTTCCATTGACGTGGACAGCTCTTTCTTCCGACATCTCTTTGTTCCGACGTCTCTATATTCCGAGAAGTCTTCACTGAGGTCAGTGTTAGGATAAGGGTTAGGTTAGGGTTGGGTTAGGATGGTATATAAGGGTTACGTGTGTCGGAACATATAGACCTCGGAACATAGAGGTGCAACCACTTTGACGCTGTTTCCAATACAAACTACGTTTAACTTAGTGCTGAATGTAAGTTGGGATGATACCAAATCTGGTCGGGAAAAAGTGGGGAAAAGGGGAAAATTGGGAGGCTGTAGCAGTGGTTCCCAAATAAAGCCACCCCTGATAATATGTCACGGACAAAGAAGTGAGTAAAGCAAATTTTTTTGCTCGTGCCTCATGTTTGAGTCACAAGTAACATATTGGGCACACTTGAAGTCGAATGGCAGGACGGGAAGAAACTTGCAGACTATAACACAAAATTCATATTCAGCTTTCTGTGAGCAATGCAATCATCATGCAATGATAACAGAAAGTAACCGTCTGTGCTTGAAGTGCGAGAATATTTTTGGCTGTTATTAGCTGTGTTTACCAGGCCCGTAGCCAGCTTTACATTTTTAGGGGGCCAAGGGTTGTAATTGAGGGGGCATAAAAGATTCCACCAGATTAATTATTATGCTCTTTCATTTTCATGGTGGGACAGAAATATTTTTGGTGGAGGCATTGTCCCGAAATGCCCCCCCCCCTGGCTAGGGGCCCGGTGTTTACTGCAAAATTCAATTTAATCCTACGCTTTTATTACAGACACCTAGAATTGTCCTGCATCTTTGAATAGGTCACAAACAGAGCATTATACACACCTGAACTAAGTCGCAGGGCAAGACAAACGCGCGCACTGAACGCTTCTTGTATAATGTTTGAGTCATGGACCGGTGGTATATGTGCAGGATTTTTTCAACAATGGGCACATAAGGGGCATTAACCTTTGTTAAGAGAAAGGTTAATGCCAAGAGAGCATTAAGTATGCTATACGGAAGGAAATTTCAGATCTTTTTATAACTGTGTGGTCTGCCTATAGGTTACTTTATGGGGTGGAATGGGCTTGTACTATTTGGTATACGTTTTATGGAAGAAACAGAAACACTCAAAAATCTAACCGCCTATTTACACTTTGGGATTGTTGCTTGTCTCTGTCACATGAGTCTGACTCATGAGTCAAAACGCACCAAACGCCATGATTGAACTATTCGTGTTATTTCTTGCAGTGTTGTTCGGCTTTAATTAGTCTACACTGGACACGTGGCCTATTCTCACCTATACCTGATTGGTAGGTAGTTTCGTCCTACCTGCGATGTCGCATGAAATTAGAACATGCGTCTTGGTGCATGCGTCATCGCAAGAGTCATAAAATCGTGTCGCAGGTACAGTTTACACTGTGCGGTTGACGCATGCGACAAACGCAAGCAAAAATTTCATCGTGTAAATAGGCCTTAAGATGCACAGAAAATCTCTGTTGAAGAAAATTGCTCTGTAGCAAAACCAAATCGTCGGGGAAACGTGTTGGGGGCCTCATAGTTTCTAGGAAAAATTCTCTGGCGGAGGAGGCACAATAAAAGAGAGAAGATGTTACGGTAAACAGTAAAAACCATGCATGTTATTCGTCATCAATTAAGGGGTTCTCTGTGTTGCTGTATGAATATTAACTATGAAAGGAAACAACGGGCTAAAAGCCCAAAAAGTCTTGGCAATATTTCGGACAAAATCTGCAAAATCTCGCAATAAAAGAGAAGCTTGTAATGACAAGAGTTGTCTCTGCTGATTCACATTCCTCACTGTCCCTCTCTGGCAATGGAGAGTACATATCCCAAAACTCTAGTTCTATCTCATCACATGCCTTGCATTCCGGAACTACGTGAGAGCGCGTTGACTGACTGACCAGGGAGGTGTTATTAAATGGAGATCCATCGGAAACTTTAATATATGCTAATCCAATAAGATTGACCTCAGAGTAGGGGCTTTATCCTTTAATTGGGGATTATTGAACTAAAAGGCATTGAAAAACCTTTGTCTAATATCTTGGCAAAATCATCTGCTCATTCATACCTACAGTGACCCCAACAAAAAGGATTATTTAAAGGAATGCTTTAATGTCTAACTTGTTGCCGACAGTCAAGTGCGAAACACTGTTCGAACATACCAAACGACTGTTATTGCCAATTAACCTAACGATGCTGGCTGTAAGCCAATGCTCATGATCCATGCGTCGAAACGCGTCGAAACCCCTCAAATTAATTTACAAATTAAGCGACTAGCAATGGTAAGGCAAGGGGAAAATTTAGCGAGCTGCTCATCGAGATGTAGCAGACGACATCTCCCACTTGCACTTAGTTCTTAACACCTCTTAAGACTATTGAATCATCAAGAACAACACACAAAAGAGATTACTGTCGGCAACTAGTAGGCTTCAAAGAAAGAGTTTTCGATGGATCTCCATCTAATAACACCTCCCTGGACTGACTGACTAGTATCATTGTGTTGTTTGACGCCGGGACTATCACATCTTCTTTGTGCTCCGGTCGAGTCCGAGCCGTTGTTTCACTTATATCCAATGTACTAGACTTGCCTATGGAAAGATTTAGGTGAGCTTGCCGTTCCTTGTTGGCTTCCAACTAGAGCAGGCATTTTGCTGCTGTTTATAGCCCAAGTTCTGGGTATTTTTCTTTTAAAAAGAAAAGAAATTACGAATATACCGTTTGTCAGGAGAGGCATAATTGCGAAGCTCCTGAGTTACGCAACCTATGAATTTAGGTTTGTTGGCAGTAGCATTTCTTTATACAATTGTTGATTAGTTGAGCTCAAGTTTAGCTCAAGATGGAGGAGGAACTAGATTTTACAGAAGAGATTGAATTTTCTCATGATATGGAAAGATTTCAAAGCGTTATGTTCGGAGAAAGTGCCTATAGCAAAACTTTTGTTTGGCGGCGATATCTCGAAAGAGTTAAACGAAATTGCCGAAGCCAACAAAATAGCGGCGAAAGCCATTGGTAGTAGTACCTCTAGCACAGGCTACCGTTATCGGGGTAAAACGTCATTCAGAGGACGTGGTGGTCGAGGAGGGAGCCATTTTTTAGGCCGAGGCAGAGACCTTTCCAGACAGCCGTCACCACAAGAAAAGGATGTTGGAAAGAGATCCTGACTACAGGTGAGGTGTGTTCTAGACCCCCATGTTCATATTCATGTATTTCTCATGAGCTTAAAGTAGCATGGTAGATTGTCTCATTTTTATGATATGTGGACGGAAATTACGTCAGATAGAGAGATTTTGCAAATTGTGAAGGGCCTGCAAATTGAGTTGAGTCAGAACCCAAGTCAACTTCCTTTGGTTTATCCTATGGAATTTACTTCGGTATATGATAGAGAAATTCAAAAATTATTGCTTAAAGGGGTTATCTGCAAGACATCAAGATCCGAGGGGGATGTATTGTCTCCAATTTTCTTTATCCCCAAGAAGGACGGATCTCACAGGTTGATCTTGAACCTTAAATTCTTTAACAAATTTGTAAAATATCATCATTTCAAAATGGATGGTTTACCGGCTGTTGCAGATTTGATACGACCTGGTTGCTTCATGGCATCAGTAGATTTACAAGATGCATATTATTCTGTATCAATTGATCAAAGATACAGAAAGTATTTACGGTTTATGTGGAACCAAGATGTTCATGAATACAAATGTTTACCGAATGGGCTAGCTTGTGCGCCAAGAATGTTTACAAAACTACTGAAGCCAATATTTTCAACGTTAAAGCAAAATGGCCATACTGTTTTAGGATACATAGATGATACCTACATTCAAGGTGATTCTTTGGAAGACTGAAAACGAGCAGTAGCTGCACTGTAAGAAATCGCTGTAAATTGTACAGTATAATACTGTTTTCGCCTACAGTAACGTACTGTTTGTTTAGTCTACAGTAATTTACTGTAATCTGGAATATTTTTCTTCCTCACGAGACGTGACTCCACTGAGTGGCTGGGTTACAGTAACTTACTGTAGTTTGGTCCGACTCCCACAATGCAATGCGGTTATTTTTGGACCGACAGATCGCGCGTCGTTCTGACAACACGGCGGTAACTCAAATAACCAGGATTCGTGTTGCAATTTCAGCTGGAATTCGCTTGGTTCGCAGTGTTTTAAATTGGTATTTATAAACAGTTGTAAGAATACTGGTATTTAAATCTTTTTTAATAATATTGAGCAATACATTGACTGGCATTCTCTGTAAATATATGGTTCAAAACTACAAACAGCGACGGTCAGCCTACTTAGGCGTACACCTAACGCGTTATAATGGTCTAACGTTAAATAGTGTAGAAGCTATGCTACCGACACTGTGCTAATGTACTAGTAGTAGTAACGTTGGTACTAGTAATACGTTAGACTACTGTAGTACTTGTGCACAACACTAACGTTATAGCAACACAAAGTTGTCGTTAATTACATCAGTACTCTTTCATTAACAACTGACAGTGTCAACGTCAACAGTGCTCGCACTTAAGTTATTCACTAGAGCCTATCTTAGGCCAAGTTAGGTCTAGCCTTAGAACTTAGAAGACAGAAGTCCTATAATATTATCGTGCAGTGTGTAGCCCCCCCCCCCAAAAAAAAAAAATCCAAGAGAACATTCACAAGAAGTCAAACATTTTCACTAAATATCTACCCTCCGGCTAGGCCGTTTGAATTGGTTGTTTATTCAGTGACACCAGCCAAGGGCCTAGCATAAGCTAGGTAATTTCTGAGTCGTTTTTGTATCACTGTTGCTAGGTTTGTCCAGACTAGGCCTAAGTTACCCTTCTAAACAAATGTATCACGGCAACGGGCCCCAAAAATGTGTGTAACTAGAGTAGGCCAAGGCTTTATTATACTCTCAAACTTGTATAGACCTAGGCCAAAAACATATATCACCAACTTGGCCTAGGCCTAACGTTAGACCTTAGCTAGCATTCAAAATAGGGATTACATTATCAGATAAACAAAAAAAATAAGTAATTCGCCCTCACCGCCTCATACTCTGAAAAACCCAGGGGGAAACCCTGCACTGTTCATGGAAAAACTGGAAACTAGGATCTGTGAACATAAGTTTTCTTTTTCTATAGAGGCTAAATGCAATATTTCTAAAAATCTTTTCATTTTTCTATCCTTGTACAGGTAGCTCACTTTTAACTGGGTCAAAATTTCTTTTTACTTTGGATGTCCATATCGTGAGTGAGAGGTGTGGATCTTTTGTGAAAGGCCTCGCTCTCCTGTTTGCCAGTTTCTACGTATGCAGCATGGAATATCAAGTAGAAGCTGCCACAACCCTGGGGTTTGTGCAGCGGTGCGTATTTTATTCTTACTGTGTGCAATAATGCAAACAGCCAAACATAAAGCTTCTGCAACTTCAGATTACCACTATGGATGTAATGTGCCCTAACTGAATTTGATGAATGGTGATCTATCATTTAATTTTTTTCAGTAAATCCATCTTTGTATAAGTACTCAACACAAATAGAGAATGTCAAGTTGATTGGTTAGCTCTGGAGTCTGGACTAATACTTGCTTGAAGTTCAGATAAACACTGGCCATGAAAATAAAGGGAGATCATAGAGTGGACACCAGCTTATACTGGGAATAGGCTAAACGGAGGAATTTAGAGAAGTTTTTAACCTAAAGTAAAATCCTAAAAACCAATCGATGATTACTTAACCATGTTGATGGAAAACCAAATTTTAAGGAGTTCAAGTCATCAGCAACTGACAACAGCAAAATGAACAATTGTGTGGTCATGAAATCTGCATTGGGTTGTGGAATAAGGGGTTTATAATTGGTACAGTCCTAAGCAAAAGAATGAATACTATTGAAGGTAGATCAAGCAAATCATGAATGAAAATGAGAGTGTTACAGAAAACATTTGAAAAAAAATATCTTTGTAGGTTAAAGAGACTTGCCAGAGACAAAATTCAATAAGTTAAAAAATGCAGAATTTTTTTTCTCTCTTTAGAGGCGAAAACCGCATCTCAACAGCTTGTATTGTTTGGAAGATATTTATTTTCAAAGAAATGCAATTTTTACTCACAATGAAGTGCATTATGGGAAATCTGTGATGTCACTGTGGCACATTAATTTGACATTGAAGTGAATTTCTTTATTGGTGCGACTATACAGTAGGGAATACTTAGCAACATTGTTATGCCCTACATATGGTGTAGATTTGTGCTAAATCTGCATGGAAACATGCATATTCAAATATTCTAATGGTATCAAATTTCAAGGACAAACAGGAGTACAGGACATTAAATTATATAAAAAGAAAAAAGGAATTTGAGGCAATGTGCCCACTTCACATAACATTCTGTGACCTTGATGAGAACTAGAGGTATTTTTTGACAAAAATAAGTATTCTTTAATATGAGATATCTCGAGTTAGGAAGGTAGTATTGCTATGGGATTTAAAGGGCGTGAACTGGAATGTTTTTCTCTTCTACATAAGACCCTTGTGAAATGCCACTGGAAGCTGCCTTTAAAAGGTAAGGAGTTACACAATAGTGTATTACAGTATCTGTATGGTTTTTAAATGGGAGACCATTTAAATCTGTGTGATCATCTCATCCAACTCACAAAGAAAGTATCTTGTCAGTCTGTATTTTTCAGTCTTGAATTGTTCTATACCAAACGAACCAAAACATCTCCATTACATGTCTATAACTAAACCCATTAGTGAAGGATGATCTAGTGTGATTGTTGGCATATCAAAATCAGGAACTGTGGGGTTTACAGTAGCTCAGTGGATAGGAGATGCTTTGCACCAGCGAGGCCTGTGTTTGATTCAACTTCCAGCTTTTCCAGAAGTGGCTGTATTTGCAGTGGCAAAAGGCCTTGCTGTGATGTTGAGCAGTGATCTTGTGAAGTTTCTAGGGGGTGGATCATAATGGGGTGTTAAAATAAGTCTGCCGTGTGGCTGCAAACAGTTACGTTGTACCAACTAATGGCTTCAACTCCTCTGGGCATTGAGAAAGTGGTCTGGAGTTCACTAATGTTCTTTGGATAGGGTTGTTGAATGGCTGTCATTAAAGCAGGATGGGATTGGTTTCTTCTCTGCCACTTCATCATCTAAGCACTAGTCGAAAGCTCACATGATTAAACTTAGGCAGGGGCTCTCGATATAAGCCTTTTGAGGCTCCCTGAGGCGGTAGCATTCAAATAAAATTAAACACAATTGTTTCATCATGGATAAACGATTATTCTTGTCTAAAATATATTTCACTTTCTTGTTCTATCATTCTCAGGTGCTTTGTGTGTATTAATCCAGAAAATGGTACCAAATGCACTAAAAAGAAAAGGATCAACAAGAAGTCTGGTAAAGAGGTCCAGCGGAAGAACGAGTGTGTCAATTCACGCGTCACCACATTTGTGAAAGATCTGGCTGACTTTGAATGGATAAGTAGTTGAGCTGTTATCATGGTTCTAATGGTGATCAAACAAGTTTTGTTGATATCTCCCAAGTCTTTGAGTCCAGGGCATCCTCCCTGCATACCTTTACGCACAACTTTCTTCAAATGATCAGATGTATGGTATCACAGCAGTTTGATGTAGACTTTGCTGTGTGTTAATTGTAGACAACTTCATGCTAGACCAACCTTAACTTACTGTTAGAAAATTCTTAAAAACAAATAAAAACCTTGCAAAATAACATCTGAGTCTTACAAAGGAGTGTGGAATAAAAGTGATAAAACTACCACACCATACAGTACCTATAAACTTTGGTGGTAAGGTAATTACTTTATAAGCCAATCAAACTAATCTTCTGTTCATCACTTCAATACTTTAATCATTTTGATATAATGTATACAAATTTCTACAATTGCCCAGTGTAGGGAATCTGTAGATGGACTGAGTAGAATAATTACCTTAAGGTAAAGGACTATATCTGGTATGTTCAGTGAAATTTTCATTAACTGTAGTAATAAGAAGGAAACAAAAGTAAGATCATTTTAAGCATAACTAACTGGAAGCATAATTAACTTGAATTGCTTTGTATATTACTTTAATTCTTGCTAAAAAGAAATGACATTGGTCTTTGGAAACACACATGTTTAGGATAGCAAAGGTATAAATATGCATTCATGTGTGGCTGGTTATAATGGTTGTTCACACGTTCCTACTACCTCTGGTACGGTGAATTTGTTGACTATGACACTAATGTGCATCACTTACAGGAATGTCAGTCAATAGTGGCTCTGGGGCAGGGTATTTTACCAAACCTCTTCGAATAGAGTGAGGTATTTGATGGAAGGTGTGTCAATGTACACATATTCTTAACTCACATGGAGACAAATGACTCATATTGTAAAGTCTTCCAATTGATCAATGTTTGTTTTCATTCAGCTAGGAAACAAATTTTTGTAATTGTATTTTTATTTGTTTTATTTGTATTCTTTGCAAGTGATGTGACATTCCACATCTTGTTTTATGGTTGCTGCATGATAGTGTTGTCATTTAACTTGATTTGATTCTCAGTGAAAAGATTAACAAATTAGAACAACTTCCAATAGGTAGTAAAACTGTAAGAACGTTGCCGACTATTAATTGCTTAGAATGTAGGATTTGCATGAATGATAATTTTTGGTCATGTGCTGTAGGGAATAGACGGCAGGAAAAACAATCCAGTGACCCTAACTAACTAAAAGATAATGGAATACACAGTTTATTCAACTATATCTCTATCAAATCCTTTCTGCAAGCCTCTGCAGTTAATTTGGTGCTCACACCAATAGTTCTGATTAAATATAGAGGATGTGCTCACACTTCTCTATTCTTATTAAGAGTAAAGTTGATGACATTGTTCCTGTTCTGACCAAAGTTATGAACATGTCTTTTCATTTTCTGCAGCCGTTAGTAAGGCGACCTCCACGCACAAAATAACTAAGAAAAATAATAGGAAGATCGAAGTGCCAATCCCACCTTGAATAGCCAGAGACTGAAAGATAAATGTTTAACAGCATGCCACCAGCTAAGGTTGAACATCCACTTCCATTAACCAAACTGATAATGGGGTATTAATATCATGTCACACCCCAGAAAAAACATCACTTAGTGGCACATATATATATATATATATATGTATATCTGGACAACATCTTTCGTCACACGGCTTCTTACCATTGTTTACCTCTGTAGCTGAAGAACTGTAGACTAATAGCAAATTTAACATTTCAAATTTACTTAAGTTTGCATCTGTTGGTCAACAACTTAGGAAAAATGAACCGTCATCTCCAGAACACAAGTTATTGAAAGGGTCACAGTGCTGTTATCACTAAAGTTTATTCAAACATTCTGGTGTTAATGTATGATTTTATGAGTAATGCACAGTTTAAGTGCTGCCTTTCACAGTGTTGACTGTAGTAATTTGCAAGGTTCATTTTACAACAAATTAAATATAGATAACTTTCAGATGGGACATGTGTCCATTGTATGAGGTAAAGGCTTCTCCTTTCCAGGCCATCAGGCACATTGTGTTGAACTCTGGTTTCCTTGCAGATAAGTGTAGGCATCAGTCCAACATAGAAAGCTCCTACCTGAAGCTAGAACCGGTTTGCATTGGGTGGGGTGGAGCAAACTGAGTTAAAATGATTGTGCTCAGTTACACAATGCAATAGTAAGAATATGTATTTTGCATATATTTAGGTCTATTTGCAGGTATATGATGCATATTTAAGCTTTCAATTAGGCTTACTTATCAATAAAATCATTTGCAGTTATATGCTTTATGTATGTTTTCTGGCAATTTGAGCACATGTTCTAATGAAGTGTATTTTTTTATTCCTTGTCAGAGGCAAAGGAAATTTTTTCAGTTGTGATGCTGTGTGTGATGCTGCTCATAAACACAGTATTGTACGGAGGGTAATAGTGAGTTACCTCATACTTGGCTTGTAGATGACCCATATAAAGTAGATGATCCCTCTTGTTTTTGGTGGGGTCAAAGGTTATTTGGGGTTTACAGGTCAAAGTTAAAAAACTTGTAAACACAATATCTCAAGAAGTGTAAAGTGAGTGTTCTCATACTCTTCATGTCAATAACCCATTTTGAGTGGATAATCCATAGTGTTTTTGGAGGTCAAAGGTGATTTGGAGGCACCAGAGGTAAAGATCAAAAACTTTGTATATCCAATATTCCAAGAAGAGAAACTAATGAATCACACATTTCTTATATCAAGCAGAAATGATGGTTTTATCTTTTAGTAGTTGGAATCTATAATGTCCAAAATTACATGCAAGAAAGCTGCAACTTAAACATGTTAATATGATACAAAATATGTATCCCATGTGAAAAGTAGATGCTCAACCAAATGGCGTAGCCACTTGGTACTTGGTATGACGCTTATTATAGAAGACATGGCAGAAGCAATGACCCATGTGACTAATTGTTTGGTATGCACTGTCTACAAGATATCTGCTTGGCTGTTTGTATTGTATTGATAATACACTTTTTTAAGATTAGAGATTAGGCTGTAGGAAAACTGCAGATCATCCCAGAAAAGTTCTTTTAAACCTGTTTATCAACCCACTGCTTCTGGTGCATGAGATATCTTCCACAATATAATTACTGTAATTTCTGGTTTCCATTTAAAAAATGAAAATGATCTCTTTCGGGCTCAAGCATTACCTGTGGCAGTCTGAAATAATGAATAGATAACTGAGATTCTGGGATTCAAACTGCCGACCTCAGAAATATCCATTTAAGATTTTCAGGCATGGATAAGTTATTTCTTTGATGTGAATACCACAACAAATATATATATATATATATATATATATATATATATATATATATATATATATATATATATATATATATATATATATATATATATATATATATATATATATATATATATAAACTCAATCTGCAGACAGTACTGTTTCGTCCTTGTTAGGACTCATCAGTGCAGCTCAGAGTAAATTTCAAGACTGAATGACAGGATTGATACAAGCGTAACTTGCATCAATCCTGCCTTTCACGGTACATTGCTTGTGAATACCAGAGTGCACAAACTCAAAAGAGTGTGCTATGCATAATGCGATAGTATTACGTCTCAGCTAAAATAGCTGGGACTACACAAGCAATGCACCATCTTGAAATGCAGAGTGCTCAACTCAACATGGTCATACCGTAGCACTACCATGTTAAGGAGCGTAAATAATATATATAAATAAATAAATATATAAAATATATATAAAAAAAAAAAAAAAAATAAAAAAATAAAAAAAATATATATAAAAAAAATAAATATATATATATATATGTATGACAATGGTTACTGTTAGTTTGTTTATCTTATTCTATTTACTTTTAAAACAGTTTTAAGTGAGAAACATATCAATAAAGAAAATTTAAGAAAGGACATTTTCAAGCTTTATCGTTTTTTTCAGGAGCATGTTTCCATGTTTTATTTTCATTAAGAGCAAGATTGAGATTGAAATATTGACCCTGGTAGCCCAATTAATTTATTTATTTTAAACATAGCTGGTCAGAAGACTGGCCCAACTCATTATCAACAGCTGGCACTTTTCAGTCTTCAGGAGACAGAACTTTTCTTTACAGGACGTCAACTGAAAATGGGAGCTTACCTTGCTTGGCAGATGCAAATCCTACCCAATTTTTCCCTGATCTAGCCCAGATCTAGTCCTGGTATGTGGGACACTCAACGAGATTACAATAGGTACCATTCGATAGCCTCTGGTATAGCCGATACGGGAATTGAACTCACGAGCTGCCATCCCTGACAATCATGCAATTGAATTGTCAATCTGCAATGATAATTCCTCAATGACAATGTTTTCAATCGAATCAGACTGTAGGAAAATTACAGTATTTTACCGTTTTACTTTTAAATTTTACAGTATGGAGCCATTTCATGTTTACAGTAGTATTTATCAATCACAGTAAATTACTGTGTCCATGTTTACAGCAACTGATATTACTACTGAAAATTTTACAGTAGTATACTGTAGGTAAATTTTACAGTAGTGAAGGTATTTACTGTAAAATCTACAGTACACTACTGGCAACTCTGCTGCCAGTAATTTACTGTAAAAATTACAGGAAATTGTTTACAGTGTGCAGTTGTAAATTTATTTGAAAAGCTAGGTTTTGTTGTCCACAAATCCAAATCAGAATTACTGCCTAAGCAGCATATCAACTTTTTGGGATTTCAGTTTGATTCTCTTAATATGAGGATATCCCCATCTCAGGAAAAGAAAGAAAAACCCAAGGCCACATGTTTGAATTTATTGTCGGCCCCCAGTTTTACGATCCTCGAGTTGGCAGAAGTTATTGGGATTTTAGTAGCAAATTTTGCAGGTGTTGAATTTGGTAAATTATGTTATCGAAATCTGGAATTTGTTAAGCAAAAGGCTTTGACACTTTCTAGGGGTTCGTTTAAAGCAAAGGCATTCTTATCTTCCCAAGGTAAACAAGAACTTTTATGGTGGATTCATAACATTGACTCAGCGTTTAAGTCACTTGGTCATTCATCATCAGACTTAGTGGTTGAGTGTGACGCGTCCAAAACTGGATGGGGGGCTTTAACAGATGGTCAGTCTGCCCATGGACTATGGAGTTCCATAGAACAAGAATTTCATATCAATTACTTGGAACTGTCAGCTATCTATTTTGGCTTGGTAACCTTGTGTCCCAATGTAAGTGGAACGCACATTAAGATCCTATCTGATAATACTACTGCAGTAACGTACATAAACAGGATGGGAGAGACACGATCATGGTACTGTAACTCGATCACAAAAAAGATTTGGGAATGGTGCAAAGACAGAAATTTATGGTTAAGCGCTGCTCACATCCCAGGTACGGAAAATGTAGTCGCTGACAAGTTATCCCGTACGAATATGCCTAACACTGAATGGATGTTAAATGCTGAAGTTTTTGACAAAATTGTTTCAAAATTTGGTGGGCCCACTATTGACCTTTTTGCCTCCAGGCATAGTAATAAAGTCCCTACATATATCTCCTGGAAACCAGAGACTTCTGCCGTTGCAGTAGATGCATTTTCGGTACAGTGGAATGAACATACATTCTATGCTTTCCCAACTTTCAGTTTAATAGGAAGGTGTTTGAAGAAGGTAGAGAAAGACAAAGCATCTGGTATTTTTATAGCACTTTTGTGGACTACACAGCCATGGTTTGTAAAGCTAATGGAATTGCTTGTTCAAACACCAATTCTCCTTCCAACAAACAAAAATTTGTTACATTGTCCCTTAACAGGTCAGATGCACACACTTCACAAGAAACTGAGGCTGATAGCATGTCTCATTTCAGGGAATCGCTTCTTATCAGAGGAGTTTCGCCTAGAGCAGCCAAAATCTTCCTTGCAGCCTGGAGACCAAGTACCAGAAAACAGTATTCAGTTTACCTATCGAGATGGCTTTTATTTTGCGGCAAGAGGAGCCGCTATCCGTTGCAGGCCACTGTAAACAGTGTCCTAGAGTTTTTAGTTGACCTTTATGAAAGCGGCCTTGGCTGCAGCAGTATTAACATAGTCCGGAGTATGCTATCGTCTTCTCTTGTGGTTCCTCGAGACACTGGGAAAGAGGTTCTTGTCAAAAAGTTTTTGAAGAGAGTCTTCGAGTTGAGAACTCCACAGCCGAAGTACCATAGTATCTGGGACGTCTCTATTGTGTTTGACTACATACGAACATTAGGGCCTAATATTGAGCTAACACTTCAGTTTTTAACTTATAAGACTGTTATTCTCACAGCATTGATTTCAGCTCAACGAGTTCAAACCTTAAGTTATTTGGATTTGTCACATTTCAAGAAAACGGATGAGTCATTTTGCTTCTTTATCGTGGACAAAGTCAAGCATACCGGACCAGGACATGTTCGGTCATAATGATGAGCGTATTTGTGTTTAGTCAGATTTAGAAGCGTATATTGAGAAGACTAAGAATTTACGGCATAAATTCAACTTATTTATCAGTTACCGAAAGCCCAATGGACCAGTTAAACAATCAGTAGATGGATAAAGGCAGTATTAGCTGCCTCAGGAGTAGATACTAATATATTAAAAGCACATAATACTCGTGCAGCATCTACGTCAGCAGCTAGTACAAGGTGTGTACCAGTTCAGAAAATATTAAACACAGCAGGCTGGAGTAATGCCAAGACGTTTGCAATGTTTTACATGAAGAAAGTTGAAAGTCATGATAGTGATTTTGCGTTAAGTTTATTACAAGGATAAGTCCTTATAGTACTCTCTGTTCAATTACAAAAAGTGTACAAAAAGATTCATTTGCGATAGTTGATCGTGGATACCAACAAGAATAGAACGTGAGAGGAAATCCAAGGGCACGTTTGTCTTTTCTTGTGTTCCCATCTGTTTCTTCGAAATCTCACAAAAGTTAAGAGGATTAAGATGAGAGGGTAATATAAACAGTAACAATATATCTACATATACAAAGGTTAACACATAAAAAAACCCAATAAAACAAACCACATCAAAACTACAACAAAGTATCAAGGTGTTCAGATTGAATAAATAATGCCGCACGATAAATAAAAGAGTTTCTAAAAACTTGTGTTCTGCACTTTGGCAAGATGTTTGGATTCTTCAGATTTCTGTTTGATTTTTGCAGGAGACTCATAAGTGCAGTATACAACGGATGACTAGCGTCATTAGTAATCTTATAAACCATACTTTTAAACTCATTTCTTGCAGCATCATTTATCTTTTCTAAGAGTATAGTGTAATTTGAATTAAAAATAGTTGATGTATATTTTTGAAATTGTATTAGCCTTTCTTCGTCCTTTTGTAATATGAAATGGTACCAAACAGGTGCTGCATAAATCTCATGGGGCAAGATAATAGGTTGAAAACGTTTGCCCTAGCATTCTGATTAAAGAAGGATCGAATTTTGGTTTGCAAAAAGCATCGTTCTTAGAGCAATAGACCTTTTGCATATAATATCACAGAACAGAAAGTACGCCCCTCATATTTATGGACCAGCGCGTATCATTGCAACTAAAACCAACCAAGGTAGGCAGCTAATTAGTGTAGATACCGGTGGGAAGCGTGTGTGGTCTTCTAGGCGCACGTGAGAAGTCTATTGCGTGGTTGTCACGTGATTTGCCACCAAGACGACGTCGAGTAACTTCAATGCTTAAGTCTGTAGTAACTATGCAGTATTTGGAGTCGACTTGCCAACTGATAATCGATGTCACAACTAACCTTTCTGCCTCGGGGTGGGGGCTGAAATTGTCATTACCTCCACCTTTCGGACAAGCAGTGGGTAGGTTAGAAACAGGGAAATTATATCGAGAGGAAAAGGACTGTGGGGCCAATTTTAAAGTGGGGACTAATCATCGGAGAGGTCCAATATGTTCAAGAAAATAAAAAAAAACCGGTTCCCAGTTTAAGGCAGCTCAACATGCAGACGGCAGAAAAATTGTGAGCCCTAAACCCCCCGTAGTCCCTCCCGCATGCGCTGTCCCTGGAGGACATAAAACAAACTATTCGCGGAAATAGTTATTATCCAATAAAGTGTCGGTCTTAAAAGTGTAACGAAGACGCGGACTACATTTTTGTTAAATGCTGAGAGTATTGCATATTTCCTTCAAAATTCCAATAAAATTGCAAAATGTGTAATTAAACATCTACGAACCTCAAACCGGTCATCCCCTTTCACAACCACTTGTGTTTTGTACCCAAGTGCATGTTACGTAAACATCCTAGAAAGCTTAAGATGTTCAGACACAATTACTGGAACGTGGTCCCTCTTCTAATTATTCAACAAACAGGAGGCAGGATGGGCCATTGTGATGCATAACATTGGATCCCGATTTAACGACAGTTCCACTTCTGAAACATGTAGGTAATTACAAATGTGGTACCTGACGTCGGTGTACCCTGCCTGCCTCCCTGCCTGGGGAAGGTGGTATTTTCCCTGCCCCTACTTTGACCATGCATCTATCACGGAGCACTCGCATTACCTGCACGTTGAAAAGAAGTAACTGTTCGTCACCGGCTGCGAAATTGATCGTCGGTGCGTGGGCATCTTTTCCAAATTTCAGGCCATGTCAGTTACCGTCCATTACTTTGGAGGAGGGGGAGCGGGGGGGGGGGGGAGAAACGCCCTCATATCCCAATATAGCACTAACGTTAATGCGGGAATATGTTGACAAGACCCTATAACTTAGACACCACGAGGAGTTGACGCGTAAGACGGATATCATACAAACGACAAACGTACACCCACAACTTAAGAAGATCTCATTGTGTGTAATTCGTGCACCTCTTTTAGTAATCGTTTTAAAACGATGTTTACAAAGTTAAACCTCGTATGCCAACTCATAAATTAACATGAATAGCTATCATGAGGATAAAGTAAGGATAATTTTTGGAATGGTGATGACGGATGTGCATGTTATCCCTTGTCTAGTATCTCAAGACAAACTTATGATTAAATAATGGTTGTAGCATGTATGCAGCCCTGTAAGTAGATAATGGCTATAGTGTGTACACAGTTTATTTGGAGTAGATTAATGGCTCTAGTGTGTATGCAGTCCATATTTATCAGTAGATATTGGTGATAGTATGTGTGCAGTCCATTGTGAGTAGGGTGATAGTATGCAAACAGTCCATTGTGAGTAGATAATTGCAATCGTTTTTCATGGAGGTAAGGTGTCATTTGAGGTCACCAGATCTTAAAGTCTGAATTCTTTAAATTGAGATACGGTACGTAAAGAAGTGAATATTGCTGGAACGTAAGACAGTAATCGTTAGAAGCTTTGGAAAAGTAGATAATCTCATTCACCTTATGGAGGTCAAATCTCGCTGGAGGTCAGTAGAAGTAATAGTTAGAAAACATCTGAACATTGTAAACACAGTATCTAAAGAAGGAGAATGTGGTGTGCAGCTTTTCCTTTATTAGCATATCAAATTTGTTGTTTTCCATGGAGGTCAAATGTCATTTGATCCCACCAGAGTTAAAATTCTGAAAACATTTTAATTGATGACATGAGGTTGAAGAAACTAAATGCATAGCCATTTTGCTTTTACTGTTTTTCTCTATTCCTCAACATGATGAAACTGTCCCTCTTAGAATCTGTTACATATTCATCCTCTGCTTTATTACACATTACCACCTCAGGGAGAAAATAAAACACACTGCCACCTTAACATCTAAAAAAGTCTTTTGGGGAGTTTTGTGCTCAATGATTCTTTATATCTGCATTGTGGGCAGAATGAATGTCAAATCACTGAAGAGCACAGATCAGGTGACAAGTTTGACATTCAATCATACCCCACACTGCCGTTGATGTGATGAGGTATTTATATAGAAATTATAAGAAGGACAGACACTGCATGATACCCTCTGGTAATGTGCGTAGTTGTATTAAACTATGCAATAATCATAAAAAATGCAGCAAGTTTCTAAACCTTACCATAGCAGTGTAAAATTTATCACATGTATTAAAGAAAAAAGGTCCTTATTATGAATGTTGGACCATACATGCATACAATACGGTCACACCCTCGTCTGAAAAAAAAAAAAAAATCTGTTGTAACTATTGCATTCTCTCTCCTGCAGAACACTGAGTACTGAACCCTATAGTTTTCTTATCAGGTCTCCAACTGTCAATTTGTTGCTTTCATATTTGGGGAAATGAAGTAATGGAAAGGTGATGCTATGCAACTATCAAGTTTCGTTCAATATACACATGCTACTTCACCATGATATAGTACTTAGTGTAGATATAGCACACAATGTATTGTACAACACATGTGTGCTACTGCCACTTACTTGTGTATGTTGTGGCAGCGAACAACCGCTATTAACTGTTGTGCTGTGAATATGCATAAGGTCCAATTGCTTCATTTTCATTGGCTTGTTCAAGTAAGGTATATTGTGAAACTGAATAGATTTTTTCTGCATCACATTTTACATTTCCCCACATTTGATGTACGTTTCTGATAAAATTCAAAGTCTTTAATGGGATTGATAGTTTGAACCTCAGAAGTTTTCCCCAATTATTATTTTGATCCTTTCAAGTATACGACAACAAAGTTGACATGGTGAAAATGCACCTCTTAAAGTCTGTTAATTGATGAGCTGTATCCTCGGTATTGTTGGCCACACATTTATATTTACTTGAGTGATTTATTAGGCTACGAGTCAGTAGAAATTGCCAGGTTGTACTACCGTTGGAAGGAATCATTTTAGTCACTTGCAGAGGAATCATATCCCATAATCCATTCTTACGTTCTGTCTTGATATGGACATCTGGTGGTGGAATTCCGCTAGCTAAACAACATACCGAAACATTCTCATAGGGTCTTATTTCGAGTGAGGGTGTTGTAATCAACGTTACTGTAGCCGGTACATGTAACCCATTGAGAACGGTACTCCCTACGGTATGGAGATTGGTGGCCTTTTAGTGTATGGTCTGAGTTGATGAAATCTCTTCACACCAGTTTTCATTTCCAATCGTAGCATTCTTGAAATACTTTTCATTCACTAACCACAAAATAAAAGAAATATAACCCCAAAAATTCAGTATTTGTATACGGTATACATTTAATCCAAAGCAATGCTTCTTGTGGCATACACAACAAATGTGATGTAGTAATATGTACGGAATTAGAGCAGAATTCTTTACTGTATACATCCAGTGGTTAGAGCAAATAATACAGAGACGTTGAGCTAGTGGAGACTAGAGGAATATATAGGTGTTACTCCGAGTTCAGACAAAGTGTGGAGTTCGTAGCCGACAGGTGTGTTGCTCTAGTCTCAACTAGCCTCAGATCTTCCATTCTATCTATACTCCCTATCCACGGGATATGATTTCACTCCTCTCTTTAATATTGATTCATTTCATGATTTGATATACTACCGTAAAATTGAGAAGAATTCAACTATTTATTATTTTTTATAGAGGAACTAGACGTATTGCATTGCAAAATAATCGTAACCTGAATGGAAATGAAAATTTAAAGATTGCCCTTTCTTCCAATTGTAGGAGCCAACGAGCATTTTTAATATTCTTAATATGCGAGTTGGCGTACAAATCGTGGTTAGGTTTACACCTCTTACAGGTACGTGTGCAGACTTACCTGCAAGCTGTACGCAGAATTTAGCAATGTTCGTCAGTTTTCTTCGGCAAGTGTACAGTCCAGTTGTTTCATTTAGATAGCTAACTGTAATTTTCAGTGAGTAATTCGAGTTATTGCAATCGGGATTGTTGATTTGTGGTGGAAATTCATAATTCGAACTGTACCTAGGAATGTCGTCTCTAAATAAAATGACGTCATTCTTCCCAAATAACCACGATAAGTCTGTTCTTTGTTTTGAGACTGGACAGATGAGGCAATGAGAATTGTTCGCGGCTACTAAAACGTGGTATACGATTTGTGTTGATAATCCACCTAATACTCAAAATTTCGTGACTTCTTTACAGATGATAACAACTAAAATAAAATAAATGTGAGCAATAAGGTATAATTGCTTTAAGACTACAAAATCATCTGCAATAGTAACCATAATTAATGGAACGTACCTTTTGACATCAACATAATGTTATGATCTGAAGGATTCTTTGTCAAACATGGTTACAGGTTATAACAAAAAAAAAAAAAAAAAATTGGCACACCCTGACAATTAAAGTTAAGAACTGTGACGGATTATCCACTCTTCATAATGGAACATCAAATGCTAAGTGCAGAATCTTGATATGCTGAACAAATATAAGCAATTAAACAGAAATATTAAATTTTGATACATTCAAACCAAAATCAAGTCAAATTGGTGCATGGAGAAATAACAAATAGAGTTGCATTAAGAGGTACATCACAAGAGGCGATGGGAGGTTTAGCCGTTTCGGGTTAGAGTTAGGGTGAAGAACGAGAAGTTATGACCAAATGATCGGCAATATGTTGATCTCTCTTAAAAGGAATGAACACATCTATAAACACAGAAGTAATTATATTAGCGTCAAACATCAGAGTTGGAAAAAGTGAAGCCATATGTCAGTGACGTAATGCGACTATTACCTTTATGGACTTTCATTTAAACAAAAAAACGTTTAGTGGACACTAATATGCGGTATGGCGGCAACCTGTGACATATTGACATTCTAACATTGTATGTGAGTGCTACTAGTGAGTCAGATAAAAAATACTGGACGGTGTGCTCCTGAAGTTTTTAATGTTTTGTTTGTTAGAATCAGTTATCCCGAACTCAATTCACTAGGAAGGCCACAGGAAATGCATTTTTTGAAAGAACTAAGGAGAGAAAGAAATGAGGGTAACAAACGTTCTCGAGCAAGACTAGATGTCAACATGTTTACTACCGTTAGGGGCTTGTATAGGGCTCCGTCCACATAGTGTCAGTTTTAAACCGAATCTTCCGCTGACTTGGAAGATTCGGTTTCTTTCAGTGCTCCCTGTCTTCATTGGTATTTCAAACAGCTATTATTTATGCACACGTGGTCCGGAGCTGCAATGTTATATTGTTATAATTGCCGTCATGAAGTCTTATACATTCTTAACTGACACTTTCCATGTCAAAGTAAACGTTGTAATATCTGACTCGTTATTGCTTTGAAAATACACTGTTATTCAGCCTCGAATGGCTATTGTTCATTTAGGATTCTTGTCCATACTTATAAGCTTGTACCCTCTCCCCTAACATTGTTCTCCTCCATAATTTGCCCTGCGAATTCTGAACGTACTTGGGGAAAAATCGCATTACAGTATCTCTTCATTCCATGTAAATATCATTACATTGTTGTCTGGTTATCTCTCACATATTCTCAAATCCATTCCTTTTCGCTTTTTGAATTCCCGTTCATTGTGTTTTAGTGGTGTTACCCTGTTATTTGGTATCTTAGCGAGACCGTTAACATACACAGAAGATTTACCTATATGACATAAATTACTTCTTATCAGGAAACAGTAATTCATCTTAACTTAATAACACGAGGAAGGTCCATTACATTCTCTCAACCCAAAGAATGGAAGTAGTATTGGAGCCAATGCCTTGTAATGACATGCATAAAGATATACTACATGAGGGACCTTTAGAATATACAGATGTGTATTGTACTTTTGAAAATAGATGAATAGTGAAATCTTGTCTTTCATTTCATACTTTTATGAAACTCACCAGATAGCAAAAGTATCTTCATTTCTTGAACAGTTTGAATTTCCATTGTCAAAAGATTATGCTGGTATTCACATAACATATAGTACACAACTCACATACAAAGAAAGACAATTGGACCAAACCTAGCGAATATTCCTCTACTTTCACTGTAATGAAGTAGTGGAGGGAGCAAGTCATCGCCATCAATGTAGACTATTTAATTAATATTGGTGTAACTGATTAGTTTCATGCCATTATTTGTATAGTTGCGGAACACTCTTAACTATATGACAATTATCAAACATTAAACTTTTCCATTGTTTGTATTTACAAGTGTTTTTACAAATAACACCACTCCTTATAGCTCACCATTTGCAAGTCAACCCTTAATTAAGCAGGTAGTTAAAAAGGAAATGTATAAACTATTGCAGACAGTCAACATGATGCATAGCTTTAACACTTCTGTTTCACAAAATAAAAAGTAACCGAAACAAGAGATCTACATTTAATCTCTTGGTCAGGAAATGTGTGTTGGCTTTGTAAGAGCGGGGCGTGTAACTAGCTATTGTTCATGTTATGTATGGGGTCTGTAATCTGCTATTGGCCATAAGGCTATGTATGGTTTCTGTAACCTACTAATGGTCATGCTATGTGTATGGCCTGTAACCTACTATTGGTCATGCTGTGTGTATGGCCTGTAACCAGCTATTGGTTATGTTATAAGTGGGTTCTGCATGTAACCTACAATACATCATGTTGTGAGTAAGACTTGTAACTTATTATTAGTAATCTTATGTATGAGTCGTGTAACCTACTATTGGTCATGTTATGTATGGGATATGTAACCTACTATTGGTCATCTTATGTATGAGGGCTGTAACCTACTATTGGTCATCCCATGTATGGGGTCTGTAACTTACTATTGGTCATCTTATGTATGGGGTCTGTAACCTACTATTGGTCATCCCATGTATGGGGTCTGTAACTTACTATTGGTCATCTTATGTATGGGGTCTGTAACCTACTATTGGTCATCTTATGTATGAGGCCTGTAACCTACTATTGGTCATCTTATGTATGAGGCCTGTAACCTACTATTGGTCATCTTATGTATGAGGCCTGTAACCTACTATTGGTCATCTCATGTATGGGGTCTGTAACTTACTATTAGTCATCTTATGTATGGGGTCTGTAACCTACTATTGGTCATCTTATGTATGAGGTCTGTAACTTACTATTGGTCATCTTATGTATGAGGACTGTAACCTACTATTGGTCATCCCATGTATGGGGTCTGTAACCTACTATTGGTCATCTTATGTATGGGGTCTGTAACCTACTATTGGTCATCTTATGTATGGGGTCTGTAACTTACTATTGGTCATCTTATGTATGAGGCCTGTAACCTTCTATTGATCATGTTATGTATGAGGCCTGTAATCTACTATTGGTCATCTTATGTATGAGGCCTGTAACCTACTATTGGTCATCTTATGTATGGGGTATGTAACCTACTATTGGTCATCTTATGTATGGGGTCTGTAACCTACTATTGGTCATCCCATGTATGGGGTCTGTAACCTACTATTGGTCATCTCATGTATGGGGTCTGTAACCTACTATTGGTCATCCCATGTATGGGGTCTGTAACCTACTATTGGTCATCCCATGTATGGGGTCTGTAACCTACTATTGGTCATCTCATGTATGGGGTCTGTAACCTACCATTGGTCATCCTATGTATGAGGCCTGTAACCTGATCTTGGTCATGCTATGTGGGATATCTATAACCTAGTGTTGTCCAAGTTATGTTTGGGGTTTTTAATTTACTGTTGGTCATGTAACATAATATTATCTTTAAATACGTTAAAGTGGCTTCAGTGTTATCTTCGACAACCAGTTTTCATTCACGAAAGTTAGCACTTTTCATATACTTTACAGTGCTTGAAATATAATTATCAGTATTTAGAAGTATGTTAGAAATATCTGTGACTAGAAGGAAAATTATATACATAGAAACATTGTATCATCGTAGAACATTCAGCAGAGGAAAGACAAGGACAAGTAGGTAAATAATCCTTTAAAATGTTATTGAGAAAATAAACACACGCCATTACATGATAAGAAGACTTCCCAAGACGTACTCTATACATAAATTATAAATTTAATTGTGTGTTATAATTTTCAAATTGCAATGTATGCCACCTGTTCACGCCCTTAGTAATAAAAATAGAAGTGACATTGTACAAAATGTAACTTTTTAGCGTACATAAAAAACACAAAGTACAAATCAGTTACACCAATGTACTAAATGCTGAATGATATCTAATGAGAAATGACTAATCCCCAAACTTATTATTTTTAGCATTAACCATTTGACTGATACCTTATCAATCTCTGTGTAGGTTAAAAGGAGGTTGGCACTCTTCATGCTACCAGGATGAAAAATGTGTTTCAAGTACCTATGGCTGCTATGAGGGACAATTTAATGGAGTTTTGAGTACGCAAATTATAAATTTTGATATGAAACATCACGAAATCTTGAACCTCATAGAAACTAATTGATGTAGATTGGTCCATTGTTCCAGGTCTGTTTTCCCAGTTTGAAAAGATGCTAACGTGGCATGACACATAGTTTAATACGTACCATGTATATGATACAAAGTTATTTTCTTGTTAATCTCTTCCTTAGATTGCTGGTACTGATTTTTTTACTATTAAACATATTATCCTGAGCGTGCGGCAGAGAGTCTTCGTGGGATGAATTTCATTGATGACAACTTAAAGACATCAATCATTACAATTTTAATCTTCAATAAAAATGCTATATTTATTTTCCAATCCATTACTCAAATCTTAAAAATACTGTTTGATTTGTATTTAAAGGTTGTCCGTGTGCAAGTTCTATAGAACCTTACACACGTAAAGTATTTTACGAAATGGCACATTTTTTTTTTTTTTTTTGCGTTTCACGTTTGTTTGATTGTCGAAGACAAATCCATTGAAAAAAGGGGGACACGAACAATTATATTAACACGTCACTCTACTTATCGACGAGAATGTCGGTGCACCATTGCTACGATATTTTACGTGCGAAAGAAGTGTAACCTATACCATCCACTGAAACAATGTTTACCGTAGAAACGTAACATTTAACAAAAATGTTCATTTTTGATATAATTTTTAATTCCGTTCCCTGTACAGAGGTTGGACCGTTGAGGTATGTCCGTCTGCCTGACGAGAGAAAATTGATACAATTTAAGCATTTAATGTGCCCACGGTGTTACTGCAATAAAGTAACGGTTTAAGGACATGGAAGTCTGAATGAATGCTTTATTATAATTCAGTCAAAGACCAGATTATCAACAAGACACAGGACAAATTGGTGGTTAATGCTGTCTTGCTCAATGAAAGAACAGAGAGAGAGATAGAGAGGGGGGGGGGGGAGTGACAGGGAGGTGGAGAGAGGTGGGTGGCTGGAGAGAGATAGAGACCTTTCTATAGCTATTGCACGCTCTCATTCAATAAAAGCCCTGTGGAAGAACATTTTGTAGTTAGACTGTTACAACTTATTAAAGTAGTAGAGTTATTGTACTTACTGATTGCTGTTTGATTTGAAATGAGATGAAAAGTAACCCTAATCCTTTTAATTAATAAAAATTGAAAGAGCTAGAGTTGCGTTAAAGGTTATGTGACATGCATTTATAAAAGAGCTGGCTTCATTCAGACGTTGGAAATGAAACGTCGAGCGCAAAACCGTTAAATTTTTGTTGATATCTGCTCCTTTTTTGAGATATGGATTATGAAACTTTGATTAAATGCCAAACTGATGACGTGGCGTGTTGCACAGTATTTCTTTTGTTATGCCTACATATATTGCTTCTTAATTACATTGGCAAGTGATATCGATATTTTTGAAGTAGGAAATACATGCTTCAAAGATAAAGTCATGTGAACATGTGAAATTCTCAAATGTCATTGCCATAAAGGATAAGTAAATGAAGAGTTAACATAAGACATAGCATAAGAGTAGAACTCTTAACGTCAGAAATTTGCATACTTAGCCAAAGTGAGAATAATGTCTGTAAAATTGTCAATCTTTGACGGATTTGATGATATTTGTGGGGTTTTTTTTTTTTGTATCGTTCTCAATTATTAATGCACCCAATACTCAAGCTGTCATTGTCATATCACGCGTCCTTTAAGCAGCAGTGGCGAAAATATTCGTGATATTTTTAAGTATTGTAGCATTAAGGCGACCCTCCACGACTTGCCGCAAGTATGTAAAAAATTCGAAATGTATGCAACAAGTCTTCAAAATGAATTCAAATGACCCAGCTTCCATTTACACAGGACATTTCTCAGCCAAGATGTATAATACTTGAAATTTGCTCACTTAATTAAGTTAAAAGGAAATAGATCGTTTAGAATGTAACAACACGCCACACAAAGAAAATAGCTTCAATCATTGTTATACCATTTAGTCTCATCAATAAACGTCTGCAGAAGCTTCACTTTATCAAAAGATTATACATGTGATGAGTAATGACCAGAAGAGGTATCATTTGAATTCTTGAAAGTTCTGGTGAACAAATTCTTGTTGAGTAATAAATGACTAAATTTTTATCTGTGAGAAACTTATTTCTTGAAGAGAAGGCTATTCTCTTCCTCGTTTTAAAGACTCTATCATTCTACACCCACAAACATTAGTTTTAAAGATATGGTTGTTTTCTGTTAAACAAACGTCCCCCTTACTTCCCTTTAAATTGATAAATTGCTCAATAACTTATGATGACATTCCAGCACAACTCAAATTACTTTGTTTTTCTTTGTTTTCTCAAAGTCATTATACCTTGTCACAAAACACTCTCACTGTCTTATTGTTATGAAGTGACTTGACTATGCAGGACCTATCCATACAACATGCATGACAACAGCGAACGGTTAGGTTGTACAATCATTTTAGTTTGAAAGAATGCAATAACAGATGATTTGAGTTGTACAAGGACATGAAAATGCAGAAATAACAGTACAACTTGCTTTAAGTGAATATATTTTGACACTTTGTGGCTCAGTAGTGGAACAAACTATAAAGATGTATGTAAGTGTATTTCCTTGCAATACTTAACTTTATGTTCACGTTACTGGTACTTATTACAATACCCTTTTCAAACATTTCCCTTGTCATTCATGTGACATAGGCTAAAGGTGGTCTAAGAAAATCTTTTTTTTTATCCGAATAAAGCACTGAGCCTTGGTACTCGTTCATTTGACCTTATTCCGTGTGAGCGAGAATTTAATCATTTCATCAATCATTCATTTAATATTGGTACTCATTCATTTAACATTGGTACTCATTCATTTAACACTGGTACTCATTCAGCTCACTGCACTATTTCATTAAATCAGGGCAGTCATTTACATTTAAACTTGTTACTCCTTTTATCGTTGGTACTCATTTGATAAGTCTTGATAGAAGGAACACCGTTTTCTCAATTATTGAAATGCTAGGGCCTGTTAGAGAACTGATTGCCTTGAGTACATGATCTTGTGTATTGCATCAAGAGAATGACAATACTTACTAACATCTTACGTGGAGTATTCCACTGTTCTCTGAGGTGATGCGCGACTGTTAATGAGAAAGTTAATATCACATGTTACACTAGACAGCAAAGTGAACTATTTGGTTAAAAAATTAGACATGCAACCTGAGATGAATCTTCCAGAATATCAATTTATGATACCTTAGCAATAACTTTATTTTTTATGTCCTAATCCGATTTTGTTAAGTTTTGTTTTCTATATTCCATGATCGTATTGAATTAGTCAATAATTCATTTTTTAATAGACTAAAGATGGTGTGCATCAGTTTCACCGATGTTTATCTTAGCTGTATCTACCTTGGCCCTGTAAAATATAATAATAATAATAATCGTAATAGTAATAATAATAATAGTTTTTAAGTAAGTTTCTTACTTAAAACAGCTATAAACTACTAAGCTGTACTATAATCTTCATTAATAAAAGGAAAAAACGACCATGTATGCAAAAGTAATGTAGTATAGACCGAAATTACCGTAGATTTCTTTCGTTTAGTTGTCGAATTAGCAATCTCTCTGGAATGAGAAATGTTAATAGTTCAAGTCGCTATGAATATGACTTTTTACTGGTCATGTGTTTAAAAGTGCATTCCTTACTTGTATAAGAACATCACATTAAATGACTCTTTCTGATATTTCTTTTATTTTGTAAAGTACCTGATTTTGCGAATAATGCCTACATCCCTTGTGATAAGCTTTCAGCGAACAAGAAGGACCGCAGTTATTTACACATCCTTTAATTAGTATATAAGTTTCAACCCTAAGAAAACACCTATAGGACTATTTGTCAGTAGTATGGTTAAAACCTTAAACACAAAGTCCATCTACCTGCCTTTATACTACAAAGGGAAGGGAATCACACGCACGCACACACACACAAATACACAAAATTAACAAAGAGAAAGTCAGAAAGGAATCAATCTGCTTGCATTATCTAAAGCTTTTAGATTCGAAAATATACTAGGTTATTTTGGTTAAGGTAATTGCTGACCTAAGTATAAGGGGTGTTCATGGAAACCTGAGCTCATAAGCTAGAATGATTGAACAACTCCGGGTGCTTCCCGTATTCAGTAAATTACATTTACACTTTCTTGAATAGTTTGTTTAAACAAATTTAAATGTTTTTTAGGTCAACGTGTAAAACATTCCTCTGATTCCATTGTTCTAGAAAATAACGATCCCTTTTATGAACTATCCATTTCATTCCATTGCTCTAGATGACAACTATCTCTTTTAGGGACTATTCATATGATTCCATCGTTCTAGATAAAAACCAGCTTTCTGACCCGCCCCCCCCCCCTCTCTCTCCACGCTTCCTCCAAGGTCTCTCTTTGTCTCCACGTTTTTTTTTGCCAACCTTTCGGTCTTAAACAGTACTGTTGTGTTTTTTCATATTGTACGTCTTATTTATAGTCTTATTTACTTAAAAAATGTAGACCATTGCAAACCTTGCTTGTTTATTAAACTTACTTCAAAAATATAATGGAAGTGTTGATAAATACGAGGTGTCACTGTAGTCATGGGTTACCTTCTTGCTAATATTTTCATGATTTTACCCTTGTATGGTTATTTTCATTTTTTTTCGTTACGGAGATCGGAATTACATTGTGTATGAACATTTAATCCCTTTTATGTGGTCAGTTGATCCCTTTGATATTAAGCAGTTAATCCACTTAATCCACTAGTAGTGTGTTAGTGTGTAACAAAGGAAGACATTGCAGACGAAAAAAAAATGAGAACATTTTAACCGCTTTTCTCTTACATAAACAAAGACAGGAAACAACTAAGAAATTGTTGATGTTGGAACTTACCCCGGATACAGAGAAGTAACAATACAGAAACAACAGCAAGACTAAGAGACGTGGTGACAATAAGGTCTAGTGACATCTGCCAATTCCCTTTAGAGAAAAAAAAAACAAATTTTAATTTAATGAAGTGATAATTTAACACTTAGTTAATAGGGACTAAAGTAAGTTAAGTCTTAACTTAACAGGTAAACAAACAACAAATTCGATAATTACCCATCAGAAATAGTGAGTGAAATGATAACACACTTAATTGACTAACTCTGCATTTCGTCATTTGTTATTTACAGTCTAAAAGATCCATTGTCTTGAATCATTTACTTGAATAAAGTAAAAAACAAAATGTGTAACACTTTTCTCTGGACCAGTTCCATTCTACTGACTTATTGTCTTTATATCGATCGGCACGTCCTTTCAGATTATCATTTAGTGAGTGTTTCATATCAAATTAATTAATCGGCAGTCATGAACAGTTTACCTGGAACACTTACTTTGAAATAAAATTTCAAGGAATTTACTGGCAGTTAGGTCGTCGTTGTTGTCAGCAACGCACCTTAATCTGATCTTTGTTGTATTCATCGGAGTTTCGATATCTACTGTCCAATCAATCTTCTTGCTATGATTAGACAGTTGTAGAACAGAGCGTTGTAAGGAGCTATCGTTACAATAGTCGACGTCATATTCTATTTGAAGACAGACTTTTGGAAATGGATTGCCTTCAGCGAGACACGAGACTGTGACTTGACTGTCCCCTTTAACAATAATTGGCGAGTTGGTAATCAAAGATACCTTTGATGAATCTAGAAGGGAGGGGATGGAAGAATGTTGAGGGGATCAAGGTTCATTCCGTGCAACAAATAATCATATGAAATAAACTTAATCGAGTGTCATAAAAAACTATATGGTTTAATCGAAGTTAACTTAAAGGTTTTTTTCAGCAGTAATTCACTTACTAGATTATTCTATGAAAAGTACAACTACAGGAGGTACAGGAAATACGTTTATAATACGTAAACTAAATCACATAAGACATTCAATTACGTAGTTGTGACCACATTGTATTCTTTACACACCAAACATGGTCTAAGCTGGAAGCACAACTTAAGAACGTATACAGGAAATGAAATTACATAACACATTTAATTCTGTAGGTACGAACATGTTTAGCGCATCATCTATCAAACATGATCTAAGGAAACATTACTACAGAAAGTGTTTTTATAACATACGCAACTTACATAACACATTTAATTCGGTAAATGTGAACGTAGTGAGCTCCTTATCTATTACACACTTCAACTCTTTTCGGTGGTATCTTCTTTCGGCTAAGAGTCTTTTTGTACAACAGTGTATCTTGTTTCCATCTTTAGTATCGTTTGTATATAATAGGTCCGTATCTGATAGCTGGACGTGAGACTCCTCAAGAATCCACCCACAACTGGTATTTTTCAGAATCTCTGAGTACGTCACACAACAATTAGCAGTGAAAGTAGTATTCTCTTCTACATAAAGCGTTCCAGTCATCTCGGGTTGGCCTAAAATAAATCGCACATATTACCAAAGCAAGAACAAATATTCAATATATTGCATTATGTTTTGAGAAGTTTTTATGAAAAACTCTTTTTGAAAGGCTATATAAAGAAACCGACTAGTGTCCATATAGTGTCCACTTCTTAAATCTTTGACATCACAAACATGCTAATGACTTTTGATAAAGACAATAAGCTCCGCACAACGCCGGATAATGAAGGACTAAAAAAGTTTTATTGTTGTAATACTACACCTGCTATTTAAACTATATTGTGTAATGACGAAAGTAGATTAGTTCGATATGATTATGCTAGGTAGCTTCCATAATAAAATCTTACCTAGTACAGCGAGAGATAAATTACACATTTCTTGCGCGGTTGACTTGTCACTAATCACATTTATACATACGTAATTGCCAGCATCGTGGAATGTGATATCTGATATTTGTAAACGAGATTTTGTGCTTCCTTTTTCGAGTATGGACGTTTTTCTGTCAATGTTATTATAAGATGATCTGTTGGATCCACGGAGTACTACGAGACTCTGGTTCCCCCACTTCCATACTGCACCTTGCTGTATGGACTTGAAGGTACATGTTAGCTCCGCTTTGCTGTTAACAACTGCGAAATGCATCTTCGTGTCTCCAATGGATGAAATAAACCACATTACTAATAAGGTGGATTTAAAGTCCATTCTGCTTAACCTTAGAAATACTATATTTAGATAAATGTTAAGTCAACATTTTGTCAAGTCCTAGATATGCAGTTGCGATTTAAAAGTTGATTGCAACATATTTAAAGCCTATACCAGCGAAACGACGAAAAGTACAGCGGGCATCAACTTGACTGACACTAAATGCTATGACAGTACAAACACCTTCCTAGTGTGACTAAACGACTTAACAAAAAGTAACCAATTACTCTAATAAACTTGTGCCGCAAGTAAAAGCGATAATATAGAAAGTAAAAGTGCAGCCTTAAAGCATTTGTTTCTCGTTTGTTAATATTGAAACACAATTGATACATTAGTGATATTATTATTGATTCACTATGAAACATTGGTGTACTATTGATGCTGAAATTGACTCACTACTGATATGGATTCATCATTGGTATTCCTGTCAATTCACTATCAATATTGGCATTGATTAATAATCTATACTGGTATTAATTCATCATTGATATTAGTATTGATACACCATTGATATTGGTATTCATTTTGATTAACAGTTGATGTTGCTATTTCTTCTCTTTTGGTATTGGTATTGATTCAGTGCAAATATTGACATTGATTCACTCATGATGTGGGTATTGATTTACAGCTGATATTGTTTCGGTTGGCTACTGATGTTTGTATTGGTTTTATTTATATTAGTATTCACTATTGGCATTGATATTGATACAGTACTGATACCTATATTGATTCACTATTGATATAAGTGTTTTCTTCTGCTGTGATATGTTGGACAGTTGAAAACTGATTTCAAGAAAAATTGAGAGCTATAGACAAAACATTCCGACGAGTAATTTACAACTTAGACCTTTTATGTCAAGTTCCTCACACCATTTAATCCCATTGAATCTGCAAGTGGTGAACAAAACAGGTGATTTTGGTGGAAAGTAGGCTACTAAAGGAATTAGTTTTTGTTGTATCCCCTTCTCACTTGCATCTGCATGGTGAAAGATATCGCAGCCTGTATTTGGTCCTTACAACAAGTATGTAGGTTACGGCCTTTTATGTTGTCGAATTGATTGCATTGTTGTTTGAACTAACAGTTACACTTTGAACTAAGGTATTGTATTGAAGTGAAACAAAGTTTCCCTCCTAATGAATGATTGATGGGTAACGGGAAAATCAGGTTGCATTACTTAAACAGGTAAAGCTATGCATGGCATCTGCATATATAACAGCTGTAGACACCGTAGCGGAACTTTAAATTCATAAAGTCAAACAAGTAATAAATTGTGCGTTATAAAGAATTACTGTAAATTTAACATAAGCGCATATCCACTTTATTTCCTAATATGTGAGTAGCACTTAGTAACTTCACTTATTTAGTCAATGGTTGCCATTACTTTTGTAGTATCCTTTCTAGACATGGCTTCTGGTAATATTAAATTACCACAACAACCCATCGAAATATATACTGGTACAAATTCGAATGGGTACCTGCATTAACTTGAATATACTGGTATTAAATAAACCAATCAGAGAGGCGGAATGTATACCGATGTTCAGTCAATTAGTCAAATATATACTGGTATTTAGTCGAATTTATAAGGGCATTAAATCAGCCAATCGGAGAGAAGGAATATGTATACTGGTATAAACTCAAACCTGTAAGTTGAATATATACCGTGCTCGTATTAATGCTAATATTTACCTGTCTTAAATCAACAAATCAGAAACGTGGTATATACCATAGTATAAATTCTAACATATGAGAGTGCAGTTAGCATATAGACATAAGACACAATGGGGCCCTGCCATATGTTCATCCTTTAAAAAAAATAATACAAATGAAGGAAACTAAAAAAAAAATAAAAAAGTAGAATGTTTTCCAGAAGCTTACTTGAATGGCCTGTGAAGGCAGTACTCTGGCAGTCTAAGGGAAAATTTTATCCATTTTGTTTTTAGTATGTTGACTCTCTGGACAAATAATACAAAAGGCACTCAGTCCCCCCCCCCCCCCCCCATCGTAGCGTATGCCGGGACTTCAATACCCATGTAATTTGAAGTGTGGAAGATTTGAAATAGGGAAAGTGCCATATTCTATATCTGGCAAGTACTTGTTTTTAAATCTAGTCTGTGGGCCGGGTAGCTCTATCGTGTTGCTTCGTAGTCTCGATGTTTCCACGTGTATTTCGTCTAGATTTGAAGAAATAAAGTAAATTATGCAGCGAACTGACTGTGTAGAAATATACTTTTCACAATGATGAATTAAACCAATCAAAGCATTGAACCGTAAAACGTCATTAATATGTGATTCCAGAACGTTGTATTATCATCGATCTCTGCTGGCTTAGCCTGCGTAGCTGCTCTCTCTGGCAACCCATTGCGGGATACTACCGCGGGTGTGTCCATAGCGACGAACTAAACGTAAAAAAAAAACTGCCTGCGCCTGCTTCGACGTATAGCTATCAACACAGCTGCTTGAAGTGGTCATGGAAACCACTGAAAAGAATCGTGAAAATGTGTGCTTTTTTCATCAGTTGAAGTTATAGCCATTTTTCAAACCTTCGTGGTGTTAATTCACTGACTGTGTGAGATTTTGGAAAGGTCACGACACAGAACATGGCGAAATCGCCAACAAATTACTCATCACTAGACCTGAATTGTTGAGGCCTAACGTTAGGAATAATGCGGGTGATGTCAATGATGACTTGTGTCAGAACCCCAAAATTATGATGGATTTTAGTGTTATCAGAAACTTACAAACGTGTCTGGAATTGAGCGTTATTACTGCAGTCTACCACCCTTAAAGATTAAGTTGTAGTGTTTAACTGGCTCGTTTTGTGATAAACGAAGTATGCGTCTTAAATATAACTTATACCTACAGTTGTCAATATACATGGTTTAATTTTGCGAAATCAGATCGTTAATTCCGCATACTATTCGCATTACACGTTCTCTTTATTTTTATGGCAGGTAGGTGAAGGAGTTCACTTAGATTAACATGGCCTTGCCAGTGAGTATTTACTGACATACAGCAAACGTTATAAAGGAACACTGATACACAATTTATACTACTGCTGTACATGTAGGCCTAACATTACCAACACTGACCAGTATACTTAGGTCTAGACCTGAGCTACCTACTAGATTAACCTAAGCCTAGGTCTGATCATCCGACCATTGTACTGAAAATACATGATTCTAGGAAGAGAACGTCATCGCCAAACTCCAAACGTTGGTTAAAGAGTTCTCACTCATATGGTATTCTTATCATTAATGCTTCGGAGATTAGAGAGGCCACTTAAACATAACCCCTAAACCGACCTAATCCCTAACCTTATCCCTAAACGAACCCCAACCAAAATGGAACCTCAGGTGGAACCCCTGACAAAACAACAATAGGGTGACGTTCTCTCGCTGGTGACATCTTACTGAAAATGTGACATAGGGTAGGTCCATCCTGGAAAGTTAAATAGTTTTTTAACACTTCTGTGGCATGTGAAATTGTGCACCAAATTGCTTGGCCTAGCCTATGGTATAACTGCCATATGGACTAATTATACCTTGACGTGGTGCACAATGATGTGACAACTGTTACTGTTGCTAAAGCGAAAGATGCTTTGAGATATATTAGAAAAACGTTCTGATTTCTGGATAGTTCTTTTAAAAGTTTGCCTTTCCTATACATTTTCATGGTATGCTATTATCGAGTATGCTATTCCAGCTTGGTCGCTTTCCTTTGGAAAGGCATTGATTAAGCCTGTGTAAAGGCGTAGGACTAGACTGGTTCCTCGCCTGAAGGACGTTCCTTATCCTAATAGGTTACGTATATTTGACTTACCGTGCCTTTGGTAAAGTAGGCTGTGTGGTTACCTGATTTATATTTACAACGATTAGACTGGAAGTATAGCAACTAATACGGCACACATGCAAGCACTCGCGTCAAAACTGAAGGTAAGTACTGAAGGTGAGTGGTGAAAGTTTAAAAGATAGGAAGTATAACGTAATAAGTTCTCCTATAAACTTACTGTAAGGTTAGTCTAGTGTAAACAACAGGAATGTAAATAATCATTTTAGGCAAGGCCATTTGTTCCAGTATTAATGTGCTCTGGAGTAAAGAAATATCAGTGAGAACAAGTGAATGTATGTGTGTGTGTGGGGAGGGGGCAGGCAGGGTTAAGACTAGATTAAGGGCATGCCCTCCCTATCAATCCTGGTGGTGGGTTGCTATCTTAATTTTAAAATATATATCATAAATATGTTACATGTAATGTTAAAACATATATTGCAATGGACTAACATTTACTGTAACATGCTAACTGTTGAATGGAGGGGAAGGAGGTGGTGTGTGGTGGTGACTAAAATTGAGGGTAGGCCATCCCCATGACCCCTGGGGGTGTTTAGCCATCTTACTTTTAAAATATGTATGATAATATGTAACAGGTTATATGAAAAAATATATTGCAATAGACTAACATTTACAGTGACATATTAACTATATATTGCATGGTGGGTAAGGGACATGGTGTGTGTGTGTGGGGGGGGGGGGGGACAAGACTAAAACTGAGGACAGACCCTCTTCATGACTCCAGGTGGTGGACTGCCTTCTTACTTTAAATATATGTAATTTGTAATTTGCAAATGAAAGATGTTACAGTAGACTCATTGACTGTGACATGCTAATCTTAGAGGAAACGTTACATTTTCTTTTCATTTTCATTTTCCTTCTCCTTTGCTTTTTGCATTTTTGTAGCATTTTGATACTGAATTTATGGAAACAATTTTTCTTTACAAGACACGCATTGACCTCACAGTCTATGATTGTTTCAACTTGTACGCAAATATGGACTACGAAACCTAAAAAATTGAGGATTTGTAGACCTTCGGTCCATAGTCTAATCTACTTAAACGTATGCACCAATCCATAATGGTGCCCGTTCGAAGGTGGTATCTTAAAAAAAAAAAAATGCTTTTAAGTTCCCACTACATACTCTTGGCAATTTTGAAAGCACCTGCGAAATACCATATCTTGCCATATTACAAGTATTTTGCGAAAAAAATTCTAATCAGTACGCGCCAACTGATGGTGACGCTCCCCTTTGATAGTGATAACGTTATTATTGTAAGTGTGTTTGCCCCTATAAAGTTCTCTTGAATGAAATGTTTCTTACACCCCGGGCTCTTGGCCTCTTTGATCTGTTTGTTCCTTGGACTAGTTTATCAGTAACACTTAGGCTCCTGTTAAAAAATCCTGGCTCCGCCAGTGGTAATGAGAAGTAAGCACATGTTATATAATCATATATTTTTGAACGAAAATCATTTCAAAGTTCCTCTTTGGGAGCCATTTTGAAATGAAGCCTTCTTGTCATTTCATGACAAAAGGCCTCCCAGGTTATACTCTACACAGATATTACAAATTTAAATATGTTTTATAAGTTACAAGGTACAGTTTATTTCACATCTTTGCTGTCAAAATGAATTACCATAAGAAACAGGGTGATATTGGTTTTGTCAAGGAATCGTATTGTAATTTTAAAGTTCCAGAGTTAACTTAGCTGAATAACTTAAAAACGATAACGTTGATGCTAACTTTGTTGATTTCTAACATTGTTTTCTGTTTAACGATGTCAAGGCATAAACTATACATAAAAATACAGGTACATTAATCTTACTAAATACTGAATGATATCCATACGAAATGACTAATCAAATGACTAATAACTTATTGTTTTAAACATAAATCATTTGATTTATTTGAATCTCTGCATTTGACCTTATCAATCTCTGTGTAGTTTCAAATTAGGTTCGCACTCTTTATTCCTTTTACCGGGATGAACAATACTTTCAAGCACACATTGCTATTATAACGAACAATTTAATGGAGTTTGAGTACGCACATTATAAATTTTTGATATAAAACATGCATCACAAAACCTTGGACCTCATATAAACTAATTGATATAGATTGGTCCATTGTTCCAGGCCTGCTTTCCCAGTTTAAAAAGATGCTAACGTGGCATGACACAAAGTTTAATACGTGCCACGTATCTGATACAAAATTATCTTTCTTGTTAATCATCTTTTCTTTCGATTAATGGTACTGATGTTTTTTTTTTTTACTATTAACACATTATCCTGGGCGTGTGGCAGAGAGTTTTCGTGGAAAGTATTTCATTGATGACAACTTGAAGACATTAATCATTAAAATTGTAATCTTCAATAAAGATGCTATATTTATTTTCCAATCCGTTACTCAAATCTTAAAATACTGTTTGATTTTTTTTTAAAGATTATTCATATGTTATATCCTATAGAACTTTACACATTAAGTATTCTACTAAATGGTACAGGCTTTTTTTCCCCATTTTTTTTTTCGCTTCTCTCACGGAGCGCCATGTGTTTCAAAGTGTTAGAAGAAAAAGCAATGTGCCAGGTTAAATATCAACATGTTACACTTAAACATAAATATGCCAATGAATAACTCAATGTGTTCTAAACATATATCAATATATCAGAGAAGAATATCAACATGTTACACTGAAACATTAGTATATCGCAAGGAGCTTTTATACGTCTCGTTTGTAGAGAAATGACGTAAAATTCTGTTATTCCTGTGAACATATCGGTGTTCATTGAGAGCGCCATTTGTTTCACAAATTTAAGAAACTATTAACATATCACAGTTCACTATCAATATGCCAGAGAAAAATACAAACATTTTACGTTTGAACAACATCAAGTCAAGAACAGCCGTTACCACAATGGAATGTAAACTTTTGTGTTTGTTGTGAACATGTTGGTGTTTACCGCACGTTCGCTCTTTGTTTCAAATTTCAGTCAGCCTACAGCATGCATGTTACCATGGAGCTATCACAGTAACGTTGTCGTGAACTTGATTGCAGTCGATTCTAAAGCGCTTACACAGGTTAATCGTATAGCATAACGGAACAGAAAGTACTGTTGTCATGTTTACATTTTGGATTCGATGATAATCCTAACCTTTGTAATCATGCATAACGTCACGGTGTGTGTATGAATGGGTGTATGTGCATGTACGTTTGTGACGCCTACCTTGTAAACACGATATCTCAAGAAGGAAAGAGTGACCCAATCTCATATTTGGTATGAAGGTGTACCACTTGGATGGACTCAACGGATTGATGCCTCACATCATACCATTTTCCTGGGAATAACAATTAATGATAAACTAAATTGGGTAGAACATATTAATAATGTCAGAAATAAAAATTCCAAAGTAAATGACATTATAAATCGACTGAAGTATATATTACCCCGCGAGGCACTGCTAATTTTGTATAACTCACTGGAGTATCCCTATTTAATCTATAGTCTTCTAGTGGCACAGACATGTCTTGTTAGTTTAAACAAACTGCGAAAGCTCCTTGTATGTACTATTTGTAACGCCAGTCACTGCCGTAGATCTACTTCTGTTTTTAAGGAACTCAATCGCCTTCTATTTTTGATATGTATGATTATAATCTTGGAATATTTATGTACAGGTAATATGACCATGCACTTACGGATGTTTTCAATCATTCTTATTTAACCAATGGAGATTTTTATTCATTTAATACACGTAATAAGCAATCCTTAGTTCACCCTTATTTAAGAAAATCAAATTCGTAGGACTGGTTTCCAGCTCTGGAATTCTCTGTATCATGATTTAAAGTAACTCTCGTCGCTGAACGTATTCAGAGGAAAATTCAAGCAGCACCTGCTTGACAGATATCACTCGTTTCTTGTTGTGTTGTATTTTTATCTATGATTTTACAATGATGGTTTTGCATTTTTCCTACTTTTCCTTTTTTATTTCCTTAGCTCAGTTTGTTTTGTATTCCTTTCCTTTTTCGAGGGGTCAGACTCGAAAAGTATTCACTTCACTTTTTCTGGTCCTTCCGCTCCAAAATAGCTGGTCAACCTCTGCTGAAAATGTGAGTAAATTTTGTACCAATTTTTATAGTTGTATTTTTTTTACAAGGAGAGTGGAAAATAAACTTGAAACATTGAGTACAAGAGAAGGGAAGCATGGACAAATGTCATACTTGATATGTAGATGAACCGCGTAAGTTCAAGGACCCTATTGATTTTGGTGGAGGTAAAAGGTCATTTGGAGTCAACAAAGATCAAATTGTGAAAACTTGTAAACTATCTATCTCAAGAAGAGAAGCTTGGACTCACATATTTTTACACAATATTTAGTATGAAGGTGTGTTGCATTATGCACAAATATCGGGTAGATTTTGGTAAAGGTCGAAGGTCATTTGGGTCATCTGGGCACATATATTTACAGGAATAATAACATTTTATGGCATTTCTCTACCTACGAGACATACAAAAGCTTTTTGCAACACTTTAATATTTGAGTGTAACATGTTGATATTCTTCTGTGATATATTAATATATATTTCTAACATAGTGATACATTGGCATAGTGATGTTAGACTGTAACATGCTGATATATATCCTGGCATATTGATTTTTCTTCTACCATTTTGAAACACATGGCGCTCCGTATTCACGTTTATTTGATTGTCGAAGGGAAATTCATTGAAAAAAGGGGAACACAAATAATTGTACAAAAACGCCGCTCTACTTGTCAAGGGGAATGTCGCTGTACAATTGTTGCAATATTTTACATCCGAAAGAAGTTTAGCCTACCATCCGTGGAAACAATGTTTACCGTAGAAACGTAAAATTTAACCAAATTGTCCATTTTTGATATTATTTTTTAATTCCGTTGGCTGGACAGAGGTTGGAACGTTGGGGTATGTCCATCTGCCTGGTTAAATACTGAAAGAAAATTGATATAATTTAAGCATTTAATGTGCCCATGTTGTTACAATGAAGTAACGCCTTAAGGATGGTACACGGAAGTCTGAATCAATGCTTCATTAAAAATCAGTCAAAGACCAGTGTATCAACAAGACGCAGGAACAATTGGTGGTTAATACTGTCTTGCTCAATGCAATAACAGAGAGAGAGAGAGAGGGGGGTGAAGGGGGGGGGTGAGAGGGGGGTGAGAGGGGTGAGAGGGGGGGGTGAGAGAGGTTGGTGGGGAGGTGGGTGGAGAGAGACAGAAACCTTGCTACAGCTATTGCACTCTCTCATTCAATAAAAAGCCCTCGGGAAGAACATTTTGTAGTTAGACTTTTAAAAATTGTGAAAAGTAGAGATAAGTTTCTTTACCAGACTGCGACGAGATATTGAATTTACTGATAACAATTTGATTTTGTTCAAAATGAGATGAAAAGTTAAAACGCTTAAGCCTCACAGTAAAGAAAAAATAGCTATGTTGTCTTAAAGGTTGAATGTCATGCATCTATGAAAGAGCTGGCTTCCCTCAGATTTTGCAAATGAAATCCTGGCTGCAAATCCGTTGGAATTTTGCTCATATTTTTCTACTGTTTTGGAGATATAAATGTTCAACCTTTGATAAAATGCAAAACGGGTGTTACACAGAGTCACTATTTCTTTTGTTTTGCTCACTTATATTGCCTCTTAATTACTTACATACTGAGTTTCACATTGGCAAGTGATATCGATATTTTTTATGAAGAAAATATACGCTTCCAAGATAAAGCGCTGTAGACTATGAAATTCTCAAATGTCATTTGAATGAAGGTTAAGTTAACAAAGCAGTAACATTAAACATAGCCTAGGAGTCGAACTCTTGACGTCACATAGTTGCATACACAGGCAAAGGTTATAGATAATGCAGCTGCTAGACACTAATTTTCCTATAAAAAATTGTCAATTACCCACTTAAGTCATATGGAAATAGGTTGTTTAGAATATACCAAAATGGCATACAATGAAAATAGCGTTAACCATTGTTAAACCGTTCAGTCTTATCAATAAATATCTGCAGAAGTTTCACTTCCTCAAAACATTATGCATATGATGAGCAATGAAAGACGCATCATTTAAATTTTGAAAAATTATAGTTGAACAACAAATAACTAAATCTCCATCTGTGAGAAACATATTTCTTGAAAACAAGGCTACTGCTCTCCTTATTTTGAATAATCTATCAGCCTATGTCCACAAACATTGGTTTGAAAAATGTGGTTGTTTTCTGTGAAACGCTTACGCGTTATGTCCCTTTACAATGGTTAATTGCCCAATAACGTGATGACATTCTAGCACAACTCAATTACTTTGTTTTCTTTGTTTCTCGAAAGTCATTGCACCTTGTCTCAAAAAGTAATCACTGTCTTACTGTTGAGGGGTGACCAAACTAAACAACCTCTATCCATACAACATGCAAGAAAACAGTAAACTTCAAGGTTATAGACACTTTAGTTTCAAAGAAACAATAGCAGATAATTTGAGTTGTTCAAAGACAACACAAAGTATGGCGAAAATTCGGCTGTATTTAGACTATATTTGGACAAGTTTACCACGGTCATGCAGTTTTTCCTTGTTTTTACAATTGCGCAAAGTATAGCCAGTCCTTTGGTGTACTTTTAAAGAAGCAGAAAAAAAACAGCACATCCTGCTTTAAGTGAATATATTTCAAAACATTTTGTGTCTCAGCAGTGGACCAGCTATGAAGATGCATGGGAGTTGGGTGAATAGCATTTACTTTTAAACGTCTAAAATATATATAGTTCCTTGCAATATTCGACTTTAGTTCATTTTAAAGTTACTTATTACAATACCCTTTTTAAACACTTGTCATTCATGTGACATAGGCTAAAGGTGGTCGAAGAAAATCTCTTTTTTGTTATTCGAACATTATACATAAAGCATTGAGCCTTGGTACTCGTTCATTTAGCCTTAGTCACTTAAAGCTACAATTCCCGACAAAAACACATGGAATACCTTCCCCCTCTCCCCCAATTCCATGTTGAAATTCGGAATATCTTTTGGTTGGGACAACATTGATCTAGAGGGGAGGGGATTGTGAAAGATGAAAAAATTTACTTCAATATTGCCACTTTTGTGTACAACTGTCCTATCATTTTTGTGGAGGATTGTAGAACTTGTTTATCCGTTCAATCATTCATTTAATATTAATACTATTTCATTTCACGCCGGTGCCCATTCATTTAAATGTATTCTTTCATTTAATCTTGCCAGCCATTTACATTAAACCTTGGTACTCATTCATCGTTGGTACTCATTTGATTAGTGTTGGTAGAAGGTACACTTTCTGTGTATCGACAAATGTTTATTTTTTGTGAGACACATTTAGCGGTGTGCAAGCGACGCACTCACTGTCCATTAATGACCTTTACTCATTGATTGAAATGTAAGGAACTGCTAAAGAACTGATTGCCTGTAATACAGAATATAGTTATATCAAGAGAACACAAATACTTACTAACATGTTACGTGGAATCTTCCACAATTCTTTGAGTTGCTGTGCGACTGTTAATGCAAAGGTAAGTATCACGTTACATTAGACAACAAAGTGAACTACTATTTGTTTTGAAATTTAGACATGCAATTTGAGATGAATCTTACAGAATATCAGTTAGGACAACTTCGCAAAAACTTTAACTGCACTTTTATATATGTTCCATATTCCATAATCCATAATCATATTGAATTAGTCAATAATTCATTTTTACTAGACTAAAGACTTGTGTGTATCCGTTTCACTGATGTTTGTCTTAGCTAAGCTGTATCTGACATGGCCCTATAAGATAATATGTTAATAATAAATAAATAAGTTTATTACTTAAGCAGACTCTGAGCTACGAAACTGCATGATAGTATACCTGAATAAAAACAAAACAAACATATGTATGCAAGAGTAATGTATTGTAAAATTCCAATTGTTAGAATTATTTACCGTGGCTTTCTTTTCCTTAGTTGTCGTATTAGCAATCTCTCTGAAATGTGAAATATTAATATTTTATATTGCTATAACTATGATCTTTTAGTCGTTGTTATGTATTCACACTAGCTAATGCATTAGTCTTGTAAAAGGGCCGCCTTAAAGGACTATATCTAATACTATTTTACTTAAAGGTTCGTAAAAGATTTTCCATTCAGCTCTAGATAACTATCATCTCTCATAGGAGCTGTTCATCTAATTCCATTTCTCTAGATAACAAGCTTCACTCTTAGGGACTGTCTCTTATATGAAATATCCATATAATTCCTTTGTTCTGAGTATTAACCCTCTTCTTTAGGAACAATCTATTCAGTTTCATTGTCCTAAATAACAACCATATCTTATATGAAATATCTGATTTCGTTGGTAGGTAACAACCATCATTCTCTCTCTCTCTCTCTCCCTGCCAGCGTTTAGCTCCTAAACATTTCATTTGCGCTTCTTTTAAGTGTACATTGATTTTACCAATGCGCGGAATGCCAAACCGTGCATGTTCATTTCACTTACACAAAAACATACCTTGAAGTGTTGTTAAACATGGGATATCACTGTAGTCATCTGTTATATCATTGCTAACTTTTTCATTATTTACCCTCTTACGTCTTTTTTCATTACGAAGATTGGATTTACATTGTTTCTGAGCAGTGAATTCCTTGTATGTGATCAGGTAATCCGATAGTAAAGTGTGACAAAAGAAGACATCGCAGACAATAAAAGATGAAAACATGTTAATCGCTTTTGTTTTACTACAAACAATGAGAGTTTACTATGAGATGCTTGATGTTGGAACTTACCCCGGATACAGAGTAGTAACAAAACAGAAACAACAGCAAGACTAAGAGACGCGATGACAATAAGGTCTAGTGACATCTGCCGATCCCCTTTAAATAATAAAATGAAAAAGCAAATTTTAAATCAATGAAGTGGCAATAGGGACGTAAGTATCTCTTTCAGGTAAACAACAACAAATTCGATAATTACTCTGCAAAATAAATAGTAAGTGAAAAAAATGATAACGCAGTTCATTAACTCTGCATTTCGTCATTTGTTATAGTCTACAAGATCCATTTGTATGACTCATTATTTTGAAAAGAGCAAAAAAAAAAAAAGAAAAAGAAAAAAAGAGATGCATAAAAATTTCCTCTCGAGCAATTCTATTGTTCCGCACAATCTTTCTGATTATCATTTAGTGAGTTGTTCGTCTCAAATTAATTAATCGGCAGTCATGAACAGTTTACCTGAAACACTTACTTTGAAATAAAATTTCAAGGAATTTACTGGCAGTTAGGTCGTCGTTGTTGTCAGCAACGCACCTTAATCTGATCTTTGTTGTATTCATCGGAGTTTCGATATCTACTGTCCAATCAATCTTCTTGCTATGATTAGACAGTTGTAGAACAGAGCGTTGCAAGGAGCTATCGTTACAATAGTCGGCGTCATATTCTATCTGAAGACAGACTTTTGGAAATGGATTGCCTTCAGCGAGACACGAGACTGTGACTTGACTGTCCCCTCTCACAAAAATTGGCGAATTGGTTATCAAGAACACCTTTGATGGATCTACATTAAGGAGGTCGAGGTCAGAGGTACGTTATGCAACAGTGTTGAAAGGAAGAAGGGTTCATTTCGTGTAACAAATAATCATATGAAATAAAATATATTTAATGTCATAAAATGCTATGTGGCTTAATCGAACGTAATGTAAAAGCCTCGTTTAGTTTTCAGCATCAATTCACTTTGTTTTGTTTTTTTTATAAAAAGCATCACCACAGGAAGTACAGGGACCACTTTTACAATACGTAAAGTGACTCACATAATGATACGACATTCAATTGGATAGTTGTGAACATATTGAGCCCTTTACCTTGTCAAACATTGTCGGAAGCACAACTAAAAAACGCGCAGGAACTATTTTATAAAAAATATAATTATTTTATGAACCAACATATCACATCATATCACATACAATTCGGTAGATGTGAACATGTTTAACTCGTTATCAATCATCAAAAATGAACTAAGGAAGCACAACGGCAGAACGTACAGGAAGTGTTTTTATGACATACGCAACTTACATAACACATTTAATTCGGTAGTTGTGAACTTAGTGAGCTCCTTGTCTATTACACACTTCAACTTTTTTCGGTGGTTTCTTCTTTCGGCTAAGAGTCTTTTTGTACAACAGTGTATCTTGTTTCCATCTTTAGTATCGTTTGTATATAATAGGTCTGTATCTGACAGCTGGACGTGAGACTCCTCAAGAATCCACCCACAACTGGTATTTTTCAGAATCTCTGAGTACGTCACACAACAATTAGCAGTGAAAGTAGTATTCTCTTCTACATAAAGCGTTCCAGTCATCTCGGGTTGGCCTAAAATAAATCGTATATATTACCAAAGCAAGAACAAATATTCAATATATTGCATTATGTTTTGAGAAGTTGTTTATGGAAAACGCTTTTTGTAAGGCTACATAAAGAAACCGACTAGTGTCCATATGCTAGTGTCCATATACTAGTGTCCATTTCATTTAAATCTTTGACATCACAAGCTGCGATCTTTGATCAAGACAATAAGACCCGTACAACTCCAAAGGCTAGTGTAGAACTGAGCCCTTCAGTGTTGAAATACTTAGTATTTATACTTAATATGTACAAGATGTGTGTAATGATGGATATGGATTAGGTCGACATGATTATACTATACTAATTTACATAAAAACGTACCTTGTACAATGAGAGATAAATTACACATTCCCTGCTCGGTTGACTTGTCACTAATCACATTTATACATACGTAATTGCCAGCATCGTGGAATGTGATATCTGATATTTGTAAACGAGATTTTGTGCTTCCTTTTTCGAGTATGGACGTTTTTCTGTCAATGTTATTATAAGATGATCTGTTGGATCCACGGAGTACTACGAGACTCTGGTTCCCCCACTTCCATATTGCACCTTGCTGTATGGACTTGAAGGTACATGTTAGCTCCGCTTTGCTGTTAACAACTGCGAAATGCATCTTCGTGCCTCCAGTACATGAAATACATATCCACATTAGTAATAACGTTGATTTTAAGTCCATTCTGCTTAAAACACTCCTTAGAAATGATATATTTAAACGATTGTTAAGTCAACATTTCATCCAAGTCACAGATATAAATGTAAAATTTGATATCAACATATTCGTAAAAACCTGTACCAGGGAAACGGAAAACACAGCAGGCATAACTTGATTGACACACTGTTGAATGCTATGTCAATATAAACCCCACTGTAGTGTGACTTAACGGTTGAGCAAAAAATTACCAATTACTCTAATACACCGTGACGACTAATTGTTCCTCAATGAAAGCGATATCATAGAAAGTAAAAGTGCTTAAAGCATTGTCTTTCGTTTGTGTATAATAACACGTAATTGATACACCAGTGATGTTAGTATTGGTTCACTATGGACATTGATGTAGTACTGAATGTTGCTTCACTATTGAACTTGATTTATCATTGGTATTGTGGTTAATTCACTATCAATATTGGTACTGATTAATTATTGACACTGTTACTGATATTAGTATTTATTCACTATGGGCATTGATGTATTATTGATGTTGATTCAGCACTGATATGATTCATCATTGTTATTGCTGTTAATTCATTGTCAATATTGGTATCGATTAATCATTTACACTGTTATTAATTCACCATTGATATTAGCACTGATGCACCTTATACTTGTATTGATAGTTCTTTTCATTCACAATCGATATTGCAATTCACTGTTGATATTTGTTTTAATTCAAAATTGATATTAGTATTATTTTGTTAAATTGGTATTGGATTTGCGCTACTAATATAGGTATTGGATTTACTACTGATACTGACATTGATATACTATTGATATTAGCACTGTCTTACTATTGATATGCTACTGATTCACTGTTTGATATTGCTTTTAGTTCAATATTAATAAAGTGGAATTCCAGTCAAGAAACATGTCTTCTGACTTATTTAAGCCATTTCAAACCATTTTCATTCGTATTCTTGGCGTTTTGAAATGAACTTCTCATGGGCAACGTGGTACGTGGAAACTTCCCGCTCAACTGAGTTTTTATCACTATGCATATACATAAAGGGCGCGGCCATTACAATGTCATTGACTGTGATCTCTGTGGCTTGTGACGTAGTCGACGACCAACTCTAATCCACGACGACCAACCTGATTGTCCTACATAATTTGGGATTAGATGACTTATTCCCCTGTCCCTGAAAAGATTTACTTCGTACTTACTAAAGATTACGTTTTCCTTATCTTCAAGGTATTGTTCGCACCGCCGTAAGCTGTGTTCAATGTGGCCTTTTGATGAGAAATTTCTTTCATTAAGTGTTTTATCTCGATTTTATCGATTACTAATTATCTCATCGCCCTATAGGGACTAGATGAGATATTGTAGTCACTTGGCTAGTGGAGCTATATATTGTACAGTGCACCCATGAGAGAATGGTTGCCATGGAAACGCTTGGAGTGGATGAGTAGCGACACCCCGGGGGTACCCCATGGTAGAGTGACCATGGGTACAGGAGGGTCCTGTTGGGTGGTATAAATTAAAACGCCAATATGTGTGCGTGTGTGTATGCGTGCGTGTGTATGTGCGTGTGTGTATGTGTGTGCGTCGGGATCCTTCCAAATTGTGGTTTTTCCAGAGTAGTTTGAAAAGCACATGAACGATTAAGTTGAAACTTGGTAAAGTTGTGCATGATGCCAATACGTGCAAGATGTATTAGTTGTGTGGTAAATTGAGTCAAATTTGCTGATTTTTGAGAAAAAAGTCTATTTTGCCCCCAAATTGCAATTTCCAGCATATCTTGAGAAGTATTTGAGCATTTAATACAAAATTTTGCAAAAAACTTACCTGAGAATCACAGGTTTCAAGGTATATCACTTTTGTAGTGAAGAGAGTGAAATTTGATGATTTTTGAAAAAAAAAAGCCAATTTTGCCCCAAACTTTGTATTTCCAGCATATCTTTTGAACTATTAGATCAATTAAATTACAGTTTTGTAAGTGTTTACCTGAGAACACATTGTTCAACATAATATTACTGTAATGGTAAATCAAGTCAAATTTGCTGATTTATGAGAAAAAAAAGCCAATTTTGCCCCAAAATTTGTATTTCCAGCATATCTTGAGAACTATTAAACCAATTGACTTAAGTTTTGTAAATACTAAGCAATAAACTATTACAAATTCCCATGTGCAGGCCCTGTATTGAAATCAATGTGCATGTTGTCGATGAGATACGCAACTCCTTGGATTGTCCTCTTGTTCTATCTTGTGATAGCCACACTGAATACACAGTGAGTCTAATTACTAATTATGAAGGTTAATCATGTTGATCATCGTTGGTCGAGGACTACGTCACAAGCCACAGAGATCACAGTCATGATGGCCGCGCCCTTCATATACGTGGATAGTGATAGAAACTCAGTTGAGCGGGAAGTTTAAACATATCATGTTGCAAATGAGAAGTTCATTTCATAACGTCAAGAATACGAATAAAAATGGTTTGAAAATGCCTAAATAAGTCAGGAGACATGTTCCTTGACTGGAATTCCCCTTTAGTACTGCATAGTGTATTGGCGTGACAGTGGTAGGTATAACATTCAAACAAGCACATCTAAAATATTTGACTACACACCACATCTTTTTTGCACGGTCCGGTGAGCTCCATTGAATTGCATTTGTTTGGTATTTTATTCTCTGATATGTAAATGATGTGTCAATATATACTTTGAATTACAGGTGACCAGAATTTATTGGGCTGAACTTCAAACACTATTTTCCCTTAAGAAAAATCGTCCTTACAAATGCCACATCTAACATTTAAACAAAACAAAGATGTTCACGTTTTCCACATTTTCACAAACATAAGTACAATGTAATCACATTCTAACGCAACATTGAAACATATCAAGGATTCATAATTTCTTAGATCAAAACACTAACTTCAGACAAACTATTCGAACTGACTGAAATAGATTTTTATGTAAAAATACACGATTTCCTCAGTTGTGAGTATATCTGTCAGTTTCTAAATACCCGAAAATATGTCTAGTTATATGTAAAGTATATATTACTGTAAAAGATATATTTTTATTTTATATTATTATTATTATTATTTGTTATAAATTTAGACTGAAAATTCTTGGAAACATCTGTGGTAGGAAATGTACTTTGTAAATTAAGGTTTTATGACAATTAATACATCTTTTACACCACCGTTTTTGACCATTTTAGCAAAACCCTATTTCTCAATACACTTTACTTAGCGCAATATAATTGTCTGTTCTACATAACCAAGAACAACGCAACACCCTAAATCACAAGTTTGAGTACAATTCCAAAGAAACACGTAAAACTTTGAAATACGCATTGGCATGTCAGCTTCTGGTACATTGTTGATCACTGAACGATGTAACAGGAGAGTTTCAGTATGGGTGTTAATTTGAGGGCTGTTAATCTCTTGTGATTTGGAGGAAAATAAGAATTTTTTCCCATCATTGTTGTAAGAATGCTTTGAAATGGTTTTAGTGGACAATGGTTTCCTCACCAGAGTTTTCAAAGTTTTTATTTTACAAACAAGTTTGTCGTTCCCATTTTGCGACTTAGTAGCAAATTCGCGATAAGGGCTTGACCATTTTGGGGCTACCTTCTTCTCGAAGACGTTGTAAGGGATCACCAAATCACCTGGAACATATGCTGACTTTTTTGTTAATGTAGTAATAGTTTTGTCCTGCCTTACTTTACTCTCTTCAATAGTTTATTGAAATGTCCTGCACAGTTGGTTTGGCAGGCATTGATTCACCAGTAATTGGTTTAGGTTTATAATTGATATTGATTTACCACTGACATTGATATTGGTCATGATTTAATGCTGATATTGACTCACTGTTGATAATAAAATTTATTTACTACTGATACTGCTATTGGTTGACTACTGAAAATTGTCACTGATTTACCATTATTGATTGATATTGGTATTGATTTTATTTATATTGGTATTGGTTTTATTTGTATTCGAGTAAATTTACTTTTGATAATGGTACTGGTATTGATTCGCCATTGCTATTGATTAATATTGATATTGATTAAACATAGATATTGATCTACCATTGCAAGTGATTACTATTGATATTAGTATTGATTTCCAATTGATACTGGTATTAATTCTATTTAAATTTGGTGTTAATTCTTCATTAATATTGGTACTGATTCCAGATATACACGATAATGTCATTGAATCGCTTTTGATATTGGTCTTGATTAATCTTTGATATTGATATAGACTCACATTGATATTGATATAAGTATTATCGTACTTTTGATATTGGCATTGATTCAGTTTATATTGGTATTAATTCATTATTGATATTGGCTTTGATTTAAAACTGATTGGTACTGATTCACCATTAATAATTCACCATTGATATTAGTATCGATTCACTATTAATATTGACTAAGTTTAGATATTGGAAGACCAACAATATTTGTATTGATTCACTATTAAAGAGGCTCATTGAGTTGTTTTGTGAAATTCACTCAATTTTTCTCAACCGGTCAAGTTTCCTTCATATACTAATGACAAACAGTCAAACTAAAAGGATCCAAAAGTTTTACATACGTTGGAACATTAATGAGTGAGTAACCAACGATTAAATTTGGTTTTTGAAACTTTGTGACCAGACATTTTCACATAGTACATTCACATGCACACAATCAGAGGAACTAACAGTCAAAAATTCGAAAAAATTGACAGTTTTCATTTAACTATTGGATGTGAAACTTGATTAATTATGCTAATTGTGAGTATTGTCGTGCGTTTGTATACTTCAAAATCACCGCAATCTTTACTGATATCAACTCAATGAGCCCCTTTAACATTAGCATTGATTTACTATTAATATTGGTATTGAGTCAATTTATATGGTACTAATTCACTATTGATATTGTGACTGATTCCCTCTTTATATTGGTATTGGTTTATTGTTGATATTAGTATTAATTTACTTTTGTCATTGGAGTAAATTTACTATTGATATTGGCATTGACTGACATTGATAGTTGATGTTGATATGCCATTGAAAGTTGTGTCAATTCACCAGTGATATTAAAAAGAAATCACTGTTTATGTTGATATTTATTCACTACTGATATTGATTATGACGTACTTTTGACATTTACTATTGATCTTGATAATTATCGACCTTTCAAGTAAGTGATAGACATTGTAGCCTGTATTACGGCCTTACTACAAGTATATATTAGGTTACGACACTTCATTTGCAGAGATGGTTGTGAGGTACAATATCATATTGCCTTACATCAGACATTACAACATTGATCAATGTTAATTGCAGCAACTTGTATGCGGAAAGTGACACCTATGCTTTCTTGTTGTTTTTCATACACTGCTTAACTACGGAAATGGCATGACAGCTGATACAGCCCTATGCATTTCTGTTTAAACTAACAGTGACACTTTAAAGTAAGGTATCGTTAAAATGAGAAGTGAAACAAACTACTATTCGTTGTTAATGATTGATTTGTAATGGGGGAAAACCAGGATGTATTACTTAAAAAGGAAATGTTACACACGGCATCTGCATGTAAAACTGTTGTATACGCGGTAACGGAACATTAGATATCAGAGAAATAAGTAATAAATTGTGCCCTACAAAACAAGTACAAAATTACAAAAACAAAAAAAATGATCGAGTAAATACTGGTATATTTCAATTACATGATAAAATAATGGTGTATTTGTTCAACATGGTTTGCCATACACGTATACTATAACTGCCAGGCAGACATAAATGCTTCTCACAGTGGTGCACAGAATGTTAATCACAATTCACAGTTCCATTTATTCATCACATGGGATACAGATGTTAAGCTGATGACAAGGACACCAAATAGTCCTAGTCTATTTAACATACATCAAGGATAGGTAACAAACTTAAAATGCAAATTGAATCAAAACAGTCCAATTCTATAATGCTAAATGGTTATGAGCTATCAAGGCATATACCAAAGATAAAAACATCTAAATTTCTCAAACCTCACTCATTCGAAATGTTACGACATTGAAGGCGTACTGCTACATATATTACTAATTATGTACGTTCATAATTGCTTGCCGCAAGTTATGACAGTTATCTCTGCTATCTGTACAGTATACAGACAGACCTGCGTTAAAAATGAAAGAAACAGAAGAATAGATGTTAACAAGTTGGAGTAACGTGAAACACCTGTAAGTTCAAAATTAGTTTATTTTCTAAAAGTTTATTGGAATGAAGGCAAAAGCAACATGTGGGAGGGTGGTGGGGAGTGTGTGGGCATATGTGTGTGTAGGTCTCTTATTTTCTTACGCTGTACACATCAGTGTGCAAATATTGGAAATCCATTTCGAAAAAGAGGCAGGGGGAGGTAAACCTTGAGAAAAGGGGGCCGGGGTGGGGTTAGCACCGTCTTCGGTTGGTGAGGCATGTGTCAGAAAATACTTTACATAAAGCCACTCATTGGATGGCCAAAATCTTCTTTTCCATGGTCAGCAAGCAAGATCCAGTAAATGATTCTGGAGGTCAGCTTCAAATAAGCTGGAACAATATTACCATTGAGCTTTTCCTTGTTGCTTCATTTTGACATCATATTGTTAACATGGCTACTCTGAACTGGGTTACTGTTCAGACTTCCTGTTGTAGCGAAAGCACTAGGCAACGCCAAAGCCTTGTAGGTATTCACCCGGACTGACTGTCGTAATATGAGGACCGTGTACTTTATATATATATATATATATATATATATATATATATATATATATATATATATATATATATATATATATATATATATATATATATATATATATATATATATATATTTATATATATATATATTTATATATATATATATATATTTGCGTATTCTTCGAGACTAACATTTGACTAATATTCCTGTATTTGTTTTGTTAATGTGGCAATGGTAAGTGGTGGGGTGGGCGTCAGGCTGATGTTAAGACCACTTTGAACGTTTAGATTTGATCCAGACCATTTGAAACCGAGAAATCTTCCAGCTCAGATAACACGAGATCAAACCGATGTCTTAGGACCGCCCAAACCGACAGTATGCCATACTGCCTGAGACCAATCTGAAAAAACCGAACCATCCTTAAACTGCTACATATACAATTCGTCGGATTTTAAGTTTTTCCCGCTTGGAACCAGATGAAGAAAAACATCTTTCCTAATTCCAGTGTGATTGTTACCAATAAAATTAGACAGATGACAGGCAAGGGCATTTGACTTATTTTGTAATACATACTAAGAGAGACATCTGTAATTGGTAAGGAATTTGTGATGTCTTGCGAGTTTCAGGTTACAACACTTCTACTTGTTCAGAATAAAGTGAAAATGATAGTTCACCAAACTCCAGGTAGTCAACTACCAGGGGCGTCAATCCAAATTGATATATTTTTTTGGGGGGAGGGATAACTGACAGGTTTGAATAGCTGCTCCAGCAGCGGTCTACGCACTGGACTATTTGATATCCTTGGGTATATTGGACAGGGCCAAAAGGTTTCCCTCTTGGGTAACGTCCATTAACCTGATCAGAATAACAAGTCAAAAACTTTGAGGTATTTGCAGAATTGTGAGCATTTCAATGAAAGATTTCGACAGATGAGGGACGCCAGTGTCTAGTGATTGAAGACACATATTGTCAAAATCTATGAAAGGACAATTTGGAAGCACGTGTCCAGGGGTTTTAGCTGGGGACGGAGGCTGGTCTAGGGCATGTGTGGCAGGACAAAGCGGAGCGCCACCATCAGTTGGCGCCGTACGTACAAGAAAAAAGGGGGGGGGGGAGTAAAAGTTGCACACTTTCTTTCCTTTGCCGATGTCTTTAAAGCATCGTGAGTAAAAAGGTACTTTGATCTAACTCTTACAGGATACTGGAAACCTGTTTGCTCTCTTACGTCTTACGTGCATTACCTTCTGATTTCTCTATCGTACATTAGACACAAGTTACTGTACCAGGTAATGTGTAAGATAGATTTCGCTGTTTGTAAATTCCGTTACACTGATTTTAGATAGCAAGCAACTCTTTAATGGTACAAAAGTAAAGTTAATATACAGTGAAGATTAATTTCTTGCTAAAATGGTGACCAATTTTAATTTTCTCAATTTCAATATTTTTCCCATTAAATATTATATTTGTAGCTGCAACAATTCATGAATTAGCTTTGCTCTTTTGTTTTCTTGGTTCCTTTTGATACTGTCCTCTTTCGATTACTTTTTCAAAGTGATTTGTTATGATGATTATTTTCTGACTCCAGAGTAGTTTGTCGTTTATTACTCTACAATGTAACACCGTTTCGTTTGTTACCAGATTTGCTGATGTATATATTGCTTTCATTTGCCGATCTTGGGTCATTATACTTCCTGATGTTCAAGAAGTGGAAAATTTGGGATCAAATTGAAATGGATAGAGGAAAGTTACCAGATCAACTTGAGACTAAAAAATAATCAAGCCGAAACAGGTTTAGAGAGTACAAAATAACACTTTAAACGCATAAAGTGACTATATCAAACAAAGCAAAAGTTTAAGGATCAAAAACCTGCGATCAAATTTAAATAATCAGTGATAAGGAGGGCAAGAAACTATAAATTAAAGTGAAATGGACTTGCAAATAAAGTTGATGTTAAGGATCAAATCTTAGTCAAAGTACCGTCAATAAGAAGGGGGGGGGGGGGTTAGGAATTACAGACTAAATTGAGGCAAAATGACTTTCATACGAGGCAAATTTAAAGGATCAAAGTACAATAAAACAGAGGGAGGAAAAAAATTTGCAATTTTATTTTGCTGAATATAAAAACTATTGTACTGTCACTTTATCGACTCCCTTCTAATCCTTGTTCGTTTTAATTTGAGCTGTCGTCAACATTTCATGACAATAAGATTGGATGTACCGCGTTCGATATAATAATACAAGCGTGCACACTTCAGACAGCAGATAACTTGCTAAGCTTCTTAGACAGACTGTGGGGCTTACCTATACTCATAAGCACTTTCATGCCCACTATTATAAGAGATGGAATTTGAATGTGAAAGCCATTGTATGCAATGCTAAACATAGTAAGTTTGAGACATGAAGACATTTTTTACTTCCTCAAAATTACCTCACTATTATTTTGTTAGTATTCTAGATCTAACACTATACTAAATAATACTGTAATGATATAGGCTATATTTACTCTAGTATTCACTTTTATAATGTAATTTAAAACATGATCACTTAAATGTGTAGAAACAAAAACTGAGAGGAAGTCCAAGTAGTCAATGCTACAAGAAAATTTAAGTGATAAAAGAAATTTTGCATTAAATCTGTTTTTTTTTCTTTGGGTCTAAAATAGTCAGACCCACATGGACTGAAGAGATGTTGGTTCCATGACCGGTCAGATTACCCAACCGTAGGCCCGAGTTCAGGGGGATCACCCGGTTTTGGGTGGTCTTGGTTTGATACCGAGATTGGGAGCATTGGTTTGGGAAAATCCTTAAGATTTGAGATTAAGTCCGATCTCAAAAATATGGGATTCTTCCTACGTAGATAAAATAAAAGTTGACTGATTTTCAAACAATATATGCAGTTATTACCTTACTTGTACTTGATGATAAACGATGTACATCACAATTTATTTCATGGAGATCAAGTTCAATTTTTACTCAAAGAGGTTACAGTTAATATTTTCTCCAAAAGTATGGCAATTCCAACATCAAACACTGCTTGGACATTGAATTAGAGCAATGAAACTGCGTCACGGTTCACTAGAAGTCACACTCCGAAAAACCTTTACAGAGTATTTCAATTGTAAAAATGACAGACCTAATGCTATACCTTGTTCATAAGTAAATGAAATGTTACATAACCATCCTCGTGGATACTTAAGTTTACTTGATGTGCACAGAGAAATAGTAACAGTATATGCTTAGATTTGATAGTTACACTTTCTCACCTACTTAGTTGAGACAACCGTGAGGACTAACCTGCTGAGTTGAAACAATCATGACTCGTCTGCTTAGTTTGGACAATCAAGAAGACTCATCACCTGATGGTGAGTCACCTCATGAGGAGTCTTCTCCTTGGGTGAAACAATCAAGACTCTTCTGCTTAGCTTGGACAATCAAGCAGACTCATCACCTGATAGTGAGTCACCTCATGAGGAGTCTTCTCCTTGGGTGAAACAATCATGACTCGTCTGCTTAGTTTGGACAATCAAGCAGACTCATCACCTGATGGTGAGTCACCTCATGAGGAGTCTTCCCCTTGGGGTGAAACAATCATGACTCGTCTGCTTAGTTTGGACAATCAAGCAGACTCACCACCTGATAGTGAGTCACCTCATGAGGAGTCTTCTCCTTTGGGTGAAACAATCGAGACTCTTCTGTTTAGTTGGAAATATCAAAATGACTCATTTGCTAAGTGAAAAGAATCATCAAAAAATCCAGCTTAATTTAGACAGTCATTAGAAATTCCCTGCTTCCTTGAAAATACCACTAGGACTCGTCTACTTTGTCTAAACGGGAAGTCCCTCTAATTCTATTGTATATTTGCCGCTGTGGAAGAGAATAAAGCTAGGCCTATGCTAACTCACCTATTATAATGTCTTTATTTCCGACGACTGTGTTTCTATTACTCCTGGAAGTAATACGTTTACGTTCTAATAACACTCCTTCACGTTGGTCCTCTAAATGCAGGGTGACTGATCAAGTGAAAATGTCAGGTTGGTATAATTTCGCAATACCTAGTATGTCAATGCCTTAATTAGTTTGTCGTGTCTATTCGCCCTAACAAAAACGTGTTAATAAATTTTTGGCAAGAACGAGAGTTTACTAATACTCAACCTGATCAATACTGTACGGACTCACAAACAAGTTCGTGCAAGCAGGACCGTCGCGAAAGGAGGAGGGGGGGGGGGGGGTGGTCTGTGGGTGATTGTCTCACTCATTCAAAAAATTGCCAGAGCGACGTCAGTCAGAAAATCTGACAAACAGCTGGGATTTTTCATTTGTCAGTGAGCACATTTCATTGAATAAGAAGATGCTAAATATTGCTACAAATTGTGCCTGGTACTTGAAAAATTTCTCACAAAGAAAACAAAACTAACTATCGTTAGAAAATACCGGTAGTAATTGTTGGATTCTAAAAATTACGATAGCATAAATGTTATAGATAAGAGCAATCCCAATTGCTACCATTTTCTACAGAATGTTTTTCTCGTTACTTGAGAAATTGCAGACACAAGATCTCTATTTCTAGGTTGGGAAAATACAGCCAAGAACACCCGGCAAGTGACGTTTCCACTCATCTGGGACGGTTTGCAAAGCTAAAAAGTTTTGGGTTTGCTCCGTGCCAACCGATCGCCGAGCCTAATAGTGCCCCTCCCTGAAGAACAGACGAACAAACGGAAAATGTCTCGCTTAGTGCCGTACCTATATGTTGTAATTTAATTCACCAATAGCGCCTCCAATATGAGACAATCTCACATGAGAAGAGCTTCAATGGGACGAACTTCAATGAAGAAAATTTACAAACTTAGACTCGTTTGAAGTGAGTCAAACTTAACTGAAAAAAACTCAAATGAGACGAACTGCAGCTTCAATGAAGCAAACTAAAACGAGACAACCTAATGTTTTAACCACTAAAAAGCAGTGAAGCAGCACACGATTCTGTGACATCATATTTAAACACAATGGCGCTGTATTGCATACCAATTTGGAAACAACATTGACACGCCACGTTTATCACCTCATTGGAAAAAGGCCGAACCACATTTCATCACGTTTTCTAGAAATTTATCCGCATGGCTCTCTCATCACTTTAACTCCTTAAATCGTTCTTGTAGTCGTGGCATTTGCTTTTCCTTAATAGATTTTGGTTTGAAGACGACCGTAGCTCGCACTATACTGCTATTGCTAGGTCGAGCATGCATATCTGTATGAAATAAGTTACATCACGAGCAGGTTAAGCGTTATGAGCCAAACAAGGCTCAACAAAAGAAATTGCTGGTCGACCAGTAATGACAAGATTGTAGTGCGGCGCACTACAATAATTATACGCAGGTAATACACAGGTCAAAATTGATTAACCTTGTTTATACATACAAACGAGATTTTGATAAAATAGTACCACGAAAAAAAGGAATCTGTTTCTTAAATAACCGCATTTTTTTTTGAAAAGGAACCCGAGAAAATGTAAACAAATTTACAATATCTCAAAAATATACGTGCCCGAAACAGAAAGTAACACCTAAACTAAATGAATATCAGTAACATCTGACATAGACAGAATGCCTCCTTTCGTTAGTTTGTATAGTACAGAGACTTACTTTGTGAAATTTACCTTCTGATTAGACTGATTTTGGATAATGAAAGTGACAGATTTATTGAATATACATTTCGAGGAAAGGTGGGACATGTTTGATGTCTTACTCTCAGTCCTAACAGCAGCAGTAAGTGGAAGACTTGCTGGGTGAGGACCCTAATTTCCCTCTGACAGTGTGAGTGAGAGAGTTCTCAGTAGGCTATGCGAAATGTCAGAACTACAAACTGGGACAAAAGTAAACCGGAAATCGTCCTCTGCCCCCCCCCCCTTCAGTGTTTAAATTTGGTATATCTATTGGTTGGAACAACATTGCGCTTAATGAGTGAATGCATCTTGTGCACACTGATTCTTCGTGTAGCCAACATTGAGAAGGGGAGCAGGGTGTCCCAACCATACGATATTCCAATATAAACAATTTCAACATTAAATGTCGGGGAAGGGGGTTGGGTACCGTCGATTGTGTTTTTGTCGAGGATTGCTTGAACTCATCTACACAGCTATGGGAACATACGAATGTAGGGTGGTGTAGAGAAGCGTTCAAAATTTGTTGGACTACTTTGAGAGTGTTGATAGGAACTTTGCTTTGAACCAGAAATTTAATTGTATTATAATCACCATTCGGGGCTACCAGCCATTGGTTTATGTCGAGGATGGTAGGTAAATGGGTGAGTTTCACGATAGCGTGGTCAGATGATATTGTACACTGTCTATATCCCACATATCCATGCATGATTGAGCTCTTTGTATAAACTGAGACAGTGTCATGAAATTCAAACAAAGAGAGATTGAACGCAGAGCGTAATTGTGTTTGAGAGTGTCTTTAGTAAGTGTGCAGTGTTTAATTGACTGATCCGACCAGATTTTATCTTTATTCAGTTCATTTCCATAAGTGCATTTAATTATTGGTGAAATCTCTTTTATTACACTCATTCATTTTTGTAAGCAGTCGAAAACAAAGACGGTACAGCTAGTGCAACTCTGGTTGGCACTCCGTAAAATAGAGGGCGCATAGCCGTCATGATTGCCCAGGAGTCGTTTAATGCGTTGCATGCGTGCACGTGCGCTGCTGATGTGTAGAAATAGTGTCAAGAAATGGCGTAATTATGAATGGACTAGTTATTTGGCCATGGAAAACGACTTTTAGTTTCACGTGACTGTCAACTATTATTTTGTCAGAGTAAAACTCAGACAGACGCAGAGGCCGATCAAGCTACGGCAACGCACCAGACCGAGTGTTTGCGTGTGGACGGTCATTTTAGGTGTGTCAAGATCGCAAGGTAAGCGTCGATGAATTCGCGCATGCACAGTTTTGTGCCCGTAAAGGCTTCGCTAAGGTAGTGATGCATATGGCCTAGGATCCGTGCCACAATTCCTCCCTTAGATCCGCAAAAGCGATCGAGAGAGCTCGTTGATGGGCTCGAGTTCGAGGCCAGAAGTGGGCTAGCTGACTTGCTTTTGAGGGCTCCCGTCATTGCGGCGGGGTCGATTAGGTTCGGCCGGAGTGAGTTGACGTTCAACGTTCAGTGAAACCATGGTCTCAAATGAGGCGTGTCTCTCTTGCTAAAATTTACCTTTGATTTTCATAGGAATTAATGGAATAGCCACCACCAAGATCTTTTGTTCATCTGATCAAATAACGAAAGCCGCTCTATTTCGCTACATGCATTTATTTATTACTTCAACCGCGACGTATCGCTTTCCGTGCCACTGCAGCACATTTGAAATGGCAAAATTATTTCCCCTTCGGCTCTCCAAAGGCTGAGGTCTCGTGAAAGAAGCATTGCAACAGTAGTTTTAGGAATGACAAAGTTGAAGGCAAACGGTGAGGGGAGGCTTTAGACTTTACACAATAACAAAAATGCAACCAGTGGAGTTTCAGTTTTTTGAATGACTTTGCCTATTGTCTTGCTCTCTCATCCTAACCGAGGATAGAGACGGCATAGAATTCCTGGACGTGAACTAAATTATTGAGACACAAATAACGGAAAAAGAAAAAAAAAAGGGGTGGGAGGGGAGGAACAAATGCATTTAGCATTACACCAACATTATTAAGTATATCTACGTATATGTACAACGATATGACCAAAATAATTGAACACTTTTACACGGACGTACAACTCTCAAACAAAGTCGTTGAAAATTCTTGTCAAATCAGTACCCCTAGACAGTCTCAGTTCGCAGGAATTCAGAAGGAAAGTTTTGAAGAAAAATGCCCAGTTTTAGATAAGGTGCATCAGAATAGTATTTAATAAGTCTTTTAGATCAAAGGATTTTTCTATTACCAGAGTGTGAATTTAGACTATGAAGGTAAGAAGTATGTGCACGTACACATAACACAACAACAACATCAAAGACGCTTCCCTAACTAGTTGATCTAAATTTAAATCACATCACTTTCACGATACAAAACACGATACAAAACTCTCCGTAAGTACGTGTTCACAAAACTTTATACATTTTCTATTTGCTATATCACCCAACTGAAAGTATTGAGGAGGAAAATTTAAAAACAGAGTTGAACATATGTTAAATATTGTCAGAAGTCAATTTTGATCTCATCCCTCCAGTTCTATGTAGTTCACTGGAAACTTAACACGGAAGGCTTCATATATGTTTGCTATGCTCTGATATATCTTATCATCATGATGTTCCTAATTCGGACGATATATGGGTTTTCTTTGTTCCTCACCGTTTCAGGTAATCCAATAATTCGTTTTATGATTTTAATTATTTTATCACTTATGTGTTCAATTGAGCATATTATTGTTATGAATTGGAACATCTGAAGGTCAACCATGCTTCAAAACTAAAACACTGAAAATACAGGAACAAAGAAAGACTGAACTTAATGTACAGAACGAAAAAAAAATCAAAGCTCTTGATTAGAGAACTGCGGCTGTATGCACACTTCGAATATTCTTAGGTTATTACAACGTTATTAGGAAACCTGTTGTGTAACTAAGCTTATCATACTGACTGAATCTAATCTCGAGAATTCCATTTGATTTGACAAACATTTATTCTCCAAATTTGTAAAATGAGTTGAACTGAATAGCAAAATAGAGAGAGATAGTAATATCATACAGGTAGTAGAGAGAGATAATCTGGGGAGTAAAGTTGGTAATCCTTTAATTTTTATTTTCAGCGAATACATTTGACGAAATTCAAATGAAGATAATATTGTACATCATCATACCACTGTTTGTTGTGGCTCTTCTACTATTCCTTTGTGTCTGTATTTACAGAAGATCAGGTGAGAATTTATCTTTTTTTAAATCTTGTTCATTTTGTATAGACAACTAAACAATGTTGCAACAAAAATAACAACAAAAATAATTCAATAATTCAAAAATAATTCAATAATTCAACAACAAAAATAATTCAATGAGACATTTACCCACCAAAGGTATTTTATTCGTGTTGCTGTATTAGTCAGGTGATGTAGTGGCATTGGTTAAGATAATGGTTAGGTTTCTGGAAGTCCTTAATTACACAAAATAATATTTGTTTTACATTTTGAACATTATTAAATTCATAAACGAACATGTATTAGTAACTAGAATTATAAAGTCAATACTGAAACCTGTCAAATTATTTGATATAACTTCAATCAAAGTGTCTTATACCTTCAATATATAGATAATTAACGTATTCTTTTAATTTACCCTGCAGTATTGTGTATAATAGGTTATACATTAAATGATAGAGTATGTCATTAATTTATTCATTTTTAGTGAGTTACTGATTCGTTTGCTCTAGAAAATTTTTTAACAACATTTGAACGTTCTAGGTAATTGTTAAAAAGCTACCTTTTGTATTTCGATGACATTGTTTCATTTTTAGATAATAATTCACGGGAATGGAATACGCTGGTTACAAGGTATCAATATACTTTTTACCATAAACCTATGAGACATATTATGTAGAAGCGGCTTAAATCATGGCGGTAATAAGGAAGAACTTTTTCGATTGAGTGAAGGCTCACTCGAATGCACTTTTATAATTTAGAGAGAAATAAATATGTAGAGAAAGGAAAGAGAGGGAAGGGGCGCTTGTTGTTGAAACTCTTACATTTGTCCAAATATGTTTAGGTTTTATCTAATCTTGTTACTTTAAGCTTAAGCCACAAGTTACTCCATCTGCCACTGAAAAAAATCTTAAGTATTAACTTGCTTTGAATTTTTGTACATATGCAGTGAGAATCATCTAGAATTATTAAAGACAATTTAATGTTTAAATAGTTTTTGAAAAGGTGAAAGATATTAATTATGCTTATTTGTATTGTACTGGTCATTAGTCTCATGTTTTTTTTTAACTGATAGGAAAGAACTAAGAAACTCATTGCGAAGACGGGCAAGTGTCATTGAACGACAATTCCGTAAGTCCATCGACGAATAACTGCTATGTGATTAAAAATATTATTACTACGGACATTAGCTGTCTGAACTTTCTTAAAATTATTTCAACATTGTTTCTGTTACGATAAATTATAATTTACACTGTGTGATCTCATCGCACTGTGTTATCTCATCACACTGTGTGATCTTATCACACTGTGTGATCTCATCGCACTGTGTGATATCATCGCACTGTGTGATCTCATCACACTGTGTGATCTCATCGCACTGTGTGATCTCATCGCACAGTGAGATCTCATAGCACTGTGTGATCTCATCTCACTGTGAGATCTCATTGCACTGTGTGATCTCATCTCACTGTGTGATCTCATCGCACTGGGTGATCTCATCGCACAGTGAGATCTCATAGCACTGTGTGATCTCATCTCACTGTGAGATCTCATTGCACTGTGTGATCTCATCTCACTGTGTGATCTCATCACACTGTGAGATTCTCATCACACTGTGTGATCTCATCACACTGTGTGATCCCATCGCACTGTGATCTTATCGTCCTGTGAGATCTCATCTCACTGTATGATCTCATCATACTGTGTGATCTCATCGAACTGTGTGATCTCATCGCACTGTATGATCTCATCGCAATGTGCGATCTCATCGCACTGTGTGATCTCATCGCACTGTGAGATCTCATCTCATTGTGAGATCTCATGACACTGTGTGATCTCATCGAACTGTGTGATCTTATCGAACAGAGAAATCTCATCGCACTAAGTAATCTCATTGCACTGTGAGATCTCATCGCACAGTGTGTCTCATCGCACTGTGTGATCTCATCAAAATGTGTGATCTCATCGAAAAGTGTGATCTCTTTGCACTGTGTTTTCTCATCGCACTGTGTGATCTCATCACACTCAGTGATCTCATCCCACTGTGAGATCTCATCACACTGTGAGATCTCATCGCACTGTATGATCTCATCGCACTGCGATCTTATCGTCCTGTGAGATCTCATTGCACTGTGAGATCTTATGGCAGTGTATGATCTCATCGAAATGTGTGATCTCATCACACTTTGTGATCTCATCGCACTGTGTGATCTCATCGCACTGTGTGATCTCATCACACTGTGTGATCTCATGGAAATGTGTGATCTTATGGCACTGTGAGATCTCATCGCACTGTGTGATCTCATCGAACTGTGTGATCTTATCGGAATGTGTGATCTCATCACACTTTGTGATCTCATCGCACTGTGTGATCTCATCGCACTGTGTGATCTCATCACACTGTGTGATCTCATGGAAATGTGTGATCTTATGGCACTGTGAGATCTCATCGCACTGTGTGATCTCATCGAACTGTGTGATCTCATCGCAATGTGAGATCTCATTGCACTAAGAGATCTCATCACACTGTGTGATCTCATCGCACTGTGTGATCTTATCACAGTGTGTGATCTCATCGAACTGTGTATCTTATCGGAATGTGTGATCTCATCGAAATGTGTGATCTCATCGCACTGTGAGATCTCATGGCAGTGTGTGATCTCATAGAACTGTGAGATCTCATCTCACTGTGTGATCTCATCGAACTGTGTAATCTCATCGAACTGTGTGATCTCATCGAAATCTGTGATCTCATCGAAATCTGTGATCTCATCACACTGTGTGATCTCATTGCACTGTGAGATCTCATCTCACTGTGAGATCTCATGACACTGTGTGATCTAATCGAACTGTGTGATCTTATCGAACAGTGAGATCTCATCCCACTAAGTGATCTCATTGCACTGTGAGATCTCATCGCACTGTGTGTCTCATCGCACTGTGTGATCTCATCGAAATGTGTGATCTCATCGAAATGTGTGATATCATTGCACCGCGATCTTATCGTCCTGTGAAATCTCATTGCACTGCGAGATCTCATGGCAGTGTGTGATCTCATTGAAATGTGTGATGTCATCACACTTTGTGATCTCATCGCACTGTGAGATCTCATCGCACTGTGATCTCATCGAACTGTGTGATCGCATCGCACTGTATGATCTCATCGCATTGTGATCTAATCGCACTGTGTGATCTCATCACACTGTGTGATCTCATTGCACTGTGAGATCTCATCTCACTGTGAGATCTCATGACACTGTGTGATCTAATCGAACTGTGTGATCTTATCGAACAGTGAGATCTCATCCCACTAAGTGATCTCATTGCACTGTGAGATCTCATCGCACTGTGTGTCTCATCGCACTGTGTGATCTCATCGAAATGTGTGATCTCATCGAAATGTGTGATATCATTGCACCGCGATCTTATCGTCCTGTGAAATCTCATTGCACTGCGAGATCTCATGGCAGTGTGTGATCTCATTGAAATGTGTGATGTCATCACACTTTGTGATCTCATCGCACTGTGAGATCTCATCGCACTGTGATCTCATCGAACTGTGTGATCGCATCGCACTGTATGATCTCATCGCATTGTGATCTAATCGCACTGTGTGATCTCATCACACTGTGTGATCTCATCGCACTGTGTGATCTCATCACACTGTGTTATTTCATCGCACTGTATTTTCTCATCGCACTGTGATCTCATCGCACTGTGTGATCTCATCACACTCTGTAATCTCATCTCACTGTAAGGTCTCATCGCATTGTGTGATCTCATCGCACTGTGTGATCTCATCGCACTGTGTGATTTCATCGGACAGTGAGGATCTCATCGCACTGTGAGATATCATTACACTGTGTGATCTCATCGCACTGTGAGATCTCATCACACTGTGTGATCTCATTGCACTGTGTGATCTCATCGCACTGTGAGGATCTCATCACTGTGTGATCCCTTTTGATTATATACGTCCACCTTATTGTAATGAGTCTACCTCCCTGCTATGATCCTATCTCACTGTTCCACTTGCTTTTGGTCATTCCTTATATTGATTTTTGTATTTTTCGAGCATATCCTTTCTTAACCATGCGGCCTTTCTTTTACACAAAAGCTTGTATGGTAAAATATTGGTCAGTGGTGTCTTTGATTAAGTGAAAGGAACAAGTGGATTCGGTTTTTTTTAAAGAAAAATATGAAAGCCATGTAATCTTTTATTTTGGTAACGCATGGTGTGTATTTTGGCTACGTAAACTGGATGCAAGCCTATGAAAACCTATATAAGACGAAAATGCGTTTTGAGTTGTTTTCATGGCAAAAGTCCACTGGTGCATATATATTGAAAATCACATTAACAGGGCTTCGTAAATGTGCGATTTACTGACAATTGTCAGGAAAGAAACATCTATACCTAACATATGGTATCATAATTATCTACTGGTGAAATACCCCAGACAATGGTGGTTTCTTTTTGGTATTGTTATTTGCATAGTACACAACATTTTTGTTTAGTACTGAGACAACTACAGGCCTAGGGAAATCATCCAAAGTTGGGTTCCTTCATTGTCTTTGAATAATCACTTAAATTACTTTGTTAAGATTTGACAAGACATTTCCCTTAAAATGACTGTAATTTTGTCAACAGGGAGATTACCTCACAGGCCAAATCAAAATAATAACAACTATGCAATATTATCCAAAATACATGAAGGTTGTCAACTGGTTTACTATCGAGCAGAGTATGAAACAACAAACGAAAAGAAGATTGTGGTTGCCAGAACAGTATCAGGTATATTATTCACTGCTGAATACTTTTAAGCTGCTCATCATTGTTTAATATAATCCTATCTGAGATCCATGTCATTTATTAATATGTATGGCAGTTTCTGTTGAAAAAACAATAACGAGTCATACTATTCTGTAAATAATGAACAATCATGTCTTACTTTCACGTCGCTACTATATCAAATATATCGCTACTATTCGCAACTATATCAACAATCCTTCAATGTGTGGTGACCAGAAGTGTGGTTATTAAAGGTATAGTTTAACATAATGTTTGAGTCACAATTGTAATGCACACGATTTTGTTAAAGAAATGTCTAATTGCCTAATTTTTCTAACAACTTGTTTGATGATTCCAGATAACGCTGATGTAACACGAGCTCATAGATTTGTGGTTTCTGCCAAAAAGTTGGCTCTTCTGCCTTCTCATAAAAATGTGGTTGAGATAATTGGAATATCAATCGATAAAAGTAAGTAACAAAGTCTGATGGATAGAATTAAATGTAAACAAGGAACACAAGTATTTCTAAATCGACGGATAATGGTGGCAGGCTAAATAAAACTATTTTCATTCTATCTTACAAAACATTGGTTCAACCTAGGTAATTAGAAGCATGTCTCTCTCATGTTTTTTTTTTTCTTTTCAGTTATCGTATTATAATAATTTTTCCATAAGAGGTTGCCAGGAAATAGGATTGGTAACACATGAGATTATATAACAATTACACATTCCCGCATTCTATTCCACTGAGTGACAGAATGAAAGGATGAAGATTAAGTTGACAAATAACTCAAGGGTCTTTCTCGCCCTTACATCACGGACGTTCAGATTTGCCACATGTTGCCCTTTCGAAGAATGTTTTGCGATTTTTTCAACTTACCTAGTTTCAAGCAGTAAATGACAGATCAAAATACATTGAGAATAGTATGCTGTTCCTGACAGTAACTACAGCATTTTTAGAAAGAGAAAAAAAGTGTTGGTGCTTCAGGTTATACAGTGCAATCTATCACATTAGTTACTGAGGGCACTAGAAAAGGATATGCCTTTGTGTAAGAGCGGAAGCTTTACATGAAAGAAGAGATGATTTGTCTCTGTTCTTCAGGATGTAACAGTTAGGGGATTTGAAAGTAGCATCAACAATTTGAGTGTTTAAGTGAATTAACCATGGCGTTATGAATTAACATTATCGATATATAGGCTATGACAATGAAATCTGACGTAGATCGCCTGATTTCATTGATTTCACAGTACCAAGCTATACTTTTCACAGTTTAATGAAAGGGGGAAATGTAAGAGATTATCTTCTGGAGAATTATCAGCAATATTTAAAACCAAAAGACAAAACATCAAATGCAGCAGACGAAGGTGCTCCATGCAAAGAACTCATAAAATTTGGCTATGAAGTTGCGAGTGCAATGGCATTCTTACATAAACGGAAGGTAAATGACAATTAACTTTAACTTTCCTTCAGTACTTTAGTAACAACAAACGGAGTTTAGGGAGTGAAGAAATTTTTTCTTTTTTCTCATTTCAAACGCATACGACCATTTTGAATGACTCATGATATTCCTACTAGTTAGCTCTATGTTACAAAATGTTATGTTCTACCTACAAATTAAGGTACTAGAAAAAAAACCCTAATATTACACAAGTGAAAAATTAAATTGAGTTGAATGGTTTATTTTAAATTGTTATTTGTTGGTAGCTTTCAATGAATATATATTTTGATTCTTTTGCAAGACTACCAGAAATATAAAGAGCAACAAAGCATAGTCACGTAACTTAATTGTATGGTATGCTATGACGTCACATATTTCAGGCAACTGTGAAATAGAAAGTTGTTTCACACACAATGTAGATTGTTATTTAAAAAAGAGAATTGTGTGTCTGTATTTAATACTGATTTAGTTTCACTTTCAATGTCAGCAGTACATAACTCTTATCATATAATGAAATCAAGTCAATGACAGTTGAAGAGAGTTTTTAATCCGGATGTCATTATTGCTTAGTTTCTTCATCCAGCGTTGGCAGCTAGAAAAGTACTACTGGATGACTCCAGGTCATGTAAAGTATTTGACTTCTGGCCAAGCAAAGAAGCAGAAGAAATTATCGCGAAACTTATTCCGACGGTATGATATTACACGCCCTCCATGAGATTGTTTTACATCCGTGGATCCTTTCATACAACAGTTTGTAAATGTAAATTTTTGGAATTGCTTGCAGGAAAGTAATTAAAAGTCCAAGAATAAAATTTCGAGCATTTTCTTAACTCTATACAATTTCTTTCTTTCAGAATAATGCTCCTGTGGCTTGGCTTTCTCCAGAATCTGTCTTTTTAGGTAACTATGGAACAGAGGGAGATGTCTGGTCGATTGGTGTTTTTCTTTGGGAGTTGTTTTCTTTCGGTGAGTGAAACTCGTCACTGTTTAATGTTAAAATGTGGAGGACGGTCCATACTTTTTGAGTCATAGTATTATTTATTTGACTTAGTTACTTGTATGAAAGACCTTGTTTTTTTAGGAGCAAGACCTTACAACGTTATGACGAAGGACGAAATAGAGGCAAGAATGAGGCAACGAAAACATCTTGCTATGCCATTGAATTGTCCTGAGAATATGTAAGTGATAGGACTCATGAATTTCATTGACTTATCAGCAAAGATACAACTTACAAATTAGACCAACTTTGTTTCATTTGGCCAGTTGATACAAAATGAGACTTAACAAGCCATCACACATCATACATCAGGTTCTGGTAATATATATACAATCATTTGAGATTCAGTTATTGACATGAGGGGGACATCTAATTCAAGTTTGCATTCCCACGAGAACTTGTTTTATATTTAAAAGACGAGTAGGAAGAAAACAAAACTGCTCTTCAGAGGATTAGCAATGTGTATTTAAACCAACAGATACAACATTTCATTATCAGCTTGGGACATAGATATTGACAAAAGGCCTACATCTAACAAGATAATGGCTGAACTAAAGCTGATTTTAGAGAAGTATGAAGTGGTGAGTTACTAAGTTTATCAAAGTGAAATTCTTACGTCGTAAGCAGTGATAGGGGACGTATTGTGTGTTATGTAATACAAATTTATAAGGATTTAAAAAGCAAAGGATACCTCCACAAAAATGGATCATGGAAAGAGACCTGTTGTAACTTTTCAATGATTTCGTTAAAAATCTACATTAAAAAGGTTATGTGACGTACAAGATTTTAAAATAACTAAACTGTTTGTATTTCCTTGCTTTTATTAAAAGGAACGTGTGACAGACACAGAGGATGACACTTATAACTACTATATGATCAACAATAACAGCAGTGAAGATTACGATAAACTTGAGCGGTTAAACATTGATCAATATGACGATGGAGTTCTTTATGATTACAGTTAACGAAATAAAAGAGAAGTAAAAAACCATGCAAGAAATGGTTAAGACAGTTTTGAACAATGATTCTGGAAGGAATGAAGAAAGGACAATTCAACAACTTAATAAATAAATAAATATATATATATACATATATATATATATATATATATATATATATATATATATATATATATATATATATATATATATATATATATATATATATATATATATATATATATTTGTCTGCTCCTTGCAAACCCTCTTACTACAGGAGATATGTTGATGATATTTTTTGCCTTTTTAGGAATGAGTCCGAAGCTAATGACTTTTTTCTATTCATTAATTCCTTGCACTCTAGTATTAAGTTCACGATGGAAAAACAACAAGGTAACAAGTCACCATTTTTGGATGTTTTTATCAGTAATAATGAATATTGTCACACCTCAGTTTATCACAAACCTACGTATACAGGTTTGTTGACCACGTTTGTAGTTTCATTCCGTTTTCGTATAAAATCGGTCTTGTTAAGACGTTGGTTGGTAGATTGTACAAGATTAATAATACTTGGAAAGGTTTTGATGTAGATCTTAAAGAACTCCGGAATACCCTTGGAAGAAATCAGTTTCCTTTACATATAATTGATAAAATTGGAAAATTGTATTTAGATAACGTTTTAGCGCAAGACAGTCCCCCAAAGGACACTTCTATCACCACTAGATACTTTAAGCTTCCTTACATAGGTGATTATGCTGGTGTGGTTCAGTCAAAAGTGAGAGATTTGATTAAGACATATTGTTCAAATGTTGATGTTAAATTGGTTTTCGTGTCCTTTAAAGTACGCAATGTGTTTGTTAACAACGACATAATCCCCCAAAAACCTTAAGTCTCATGTAGTCTCCAAATTCACTTGTACAAGCTGTAAAGCTTGTTACATAGGGGAGACCCATAGGCACCTGGCTACAAGAATACATGAGCATCTCTTCACTGATAAAAACTCCCATATTTACAAACACCTTAACAAATCTGCTACTTGCAAAGGCATATGTGATCACAATTCTTTCACAATCATTGACTCAGCTACTACTAAGCTTCAGCTTAAGATTAAAGAAAGCCTTCACATCAGCTGGCAAAACCCTAGTCTAAACAAACAACGAGAATGTCCCTCACTCACTCTATTTTAACTAAGCGTTTTCAGTGCCGTATTCTATCTTACTTTTAAAGCAGTGGTATCCTGTGTTTTTCCTAATTTCAAGTCTCATATATATATATATATATATATATATATATATATATATATATATATATATACGCCTCTTTATTGCTTCATTACTTAGTGTCACTTTGGTGGGTGATGTTGACGAATTTAAAGAATAAAATGCATGCTTCAAAAATAAAATCCTCATGGTTACGTAGAATTCTCAAATGTCTTTGAAAAGAGGTTAAGTAAAGAATTTATTAGCATAGGACATATCATATGAGTCCATCTCCTGACGTCACAAATTTGCATACTTAGCCAATAATTATTCATCATGAAGCTCTGAGACACTAATTTGCCCGTACCATTGTCAGTCTGTGGTGGATTGTGATGAAATTTGTGACTGTTTTTTAAACTTTCAATAATTGATGCCCAAATACTCCAAAATGTCAAATTACATGTCACACGACCTTCAAAAACTTATCCTACGTAAAGAACAATTGAAATCCGTCTCAAAGTTCGCTTCCAAAAATAAACAAACTTGTTTTCTGTAATTTGAATTTAGTTGATGTATAGTTCTTTAACGTGATTATCATCTTTTTTTAATTCGATGTTTTGGAAACTATGAAAAGATGAAGGAAATATTGCAAATAGCAAATATTTAATTTGCTCACTCATGCTTCAAACATTTATGTCTGTATTAGTAACCAAATGGAATGGGAAAATAAATAAATATCGAAAAGAGAAAGGTAATATTTTTTTCTTTGTAATAGTAACTGAGTCATTGCAGAAGGGATAAAATAGAATTACCTTAATTGATCGGTAAATTACATTAACCTAACGTTATCAAAAGCAGTCAGTATATTGTTTAAGTGGGTTTAGGTGTTAATCAGCACCACCAAGCTACGAAGTGGGGGAAGAATTTACATAAAAATATAAGTTACAAATTAAATGAACTAATTTGAACAAACATATAAAATGAATGTTTATCGATGCATTTACTTAAAGTTTCACTTTCGTTTTTTTTTTTTCAAAGATTCCGACCAGTAGCATACTTTAATCATAAATTGTAATTTAGAAGCAACTAGGGTCACGTATCTTTCAGATTTCGCTAAGAGCACTCGTTTGATTCTCATAAATTATTTCGTTCTCATCTGTTTCTTTTTCTTTATGCCATTGGAAGGTTGGAAGTTTGTATATATCCTGGAAAGAATAAGGAAAATGAAAAAAAAAATATCTCTTGGAGGTTTTCATAAGAGAGTCGTTAAGTATGGATTTCACTTTGTGTAATTTAAAAGCGTAATTGTGAAGGGGACTAAAGGTCAGGTCAGTTCAATTTTATTTCAATCTCTGTCACATAATAAGAATGGAAGTACACAGAAACTAAGACTCAGTCATTAAGATAATGCTAGCAAGAGAAATCTAGAATAATAGTAATAGTTATAATACAAAATGTAAAAAAACCGACACATCGCCCCAAATTAAATATATACCATCATTACCATCCAAATGTAAAGAAAGGTCTCCTGCCAGGGTGAAACATGAAAATCATACAAATCTAGCTTTTTTTAACTTCAAAATTGGTACATAATTTCCATCTAGGTTGAACGAGTTTCTCTGGTGTGACCTTAGGCCAGCTGGTTCTTGATCTTGGAAACATTTTCACTTTTAAAGTTTGGAATTAGTGAAATAGATTTAATTGTTCTCTGAGTGGGGTTTAATAATAATATCTAATAGTCAAACCAAACAAAAGTGCACTTACAAATGTTTGAATTTTGACAAAGTAAAATCTTACCAACTGTTCCTACTGCAATAATAATTCACGAATAATCCTACCGCATGCTTTTATAAGGCAACACTTTACTAGCCTATATTGACTATATATTGAGAATGTCTTAAATCATCGGAACGCTAGGTTTGAGTCTCCTCTTTATATCAACGTGCTTTTGCTTTTTCCAACAGAGTTGAAGTGACTATTTACGACTTGAGGTATAGACATAGACAATATACTCAAATGACATGAATATCAACACGTCAAAGTAAAAAGACATTTAAAACTAAAATGTTTCATCTTCTTCTGTCTTTTTGTAAACTTTCTGACAATTAGCAGACCATTATTTACCACAAATCTGCTAAGAGATGGTGCTAATAACCGATTAGCTGTGCAAGGCTTAAGTATCATCTGAATTTGTTTTTCTTTTGTTAATGTTCCTGTTTTTACTTCATATTTGATGTAAATATGTGGAAGTTTACAAGTTTCTAAAAATAAAAAAGAAAAGAAACACGAAAAGTGCATTGGAAAGACCTAATAAGGCACATGGAATTTAAGAAGAGCTTTTGGTCATGATAATATACATACAAACTTTGACTGAATATATTCCTGTTAGTGGTAGAAAGGAAAAGCTCTTAGTAATCTTCCTGCTTGCAAGATTTACTTGCAATACAAAAAACAATTCAACCACATATAGAAAAATTAACACTGAAATGTTATAAAAGTCATAGTTGATTACAAGCATTTTCGAAGATATCTCATCATATTCCTCAGGTACTTGATAAAAGTATATATACAAAATGTCAGACAAGGTGTAATATTTTAATGATGTTATGTCATGTTCAAATACAGGACAAGTTTTAAACAGACCTTGAGTGTATATGAATATCCATGTCGATACAACTGACTGTTTTAAAACAGGTTTGAGTTACTTGATAGATAAGACTTCCTTGATTTTGATTTCAAAGTCTGTATTCCGTTATCTATGATGTTGAAGTTTCTGATGTTAACTGTTTCGCAGTCTATGCACAGAGTGATATGTTCATGGATACCTGATAATGGAATTTCATTACCAATTTAGACAGTTATCAAGAATCTGAAAAGTGTATGGTAACCGATTTCTTTTAATTTGGAGGCTTCCGCATGGACTAAAGACATTTGGTACACACAATTTATGCTCTATTAAGAAAACAGTTGTTTAGACCATTTTTTTTCACATCCATGACCAGATGGCATGAAAAGTTAGGATTACATTTGTATTACTATAGTACACCTCAATTAAAAGTGCAGTGTAGGAATATAGAGACAGTGCAAGGAGTATGATGAGATTACCATCCCTGTCATAGGTCACTCATCACTAAACTTGAACGGATCTTTTAAGTCATCACTTTAGAGGTATCAATACATGCTATAGTCTTCAAAACATTCAAACTTGTTAACTACTTTTCATTGGAACATAGTGCCTCTAAGACCCTTAACCCATCAACGTCAACATGGATAATCTTACATACTCGGTTGTTTTGAGCATGGACGTTATATCTTTTCAACGTTAGAAGTTCTTGTGATTGTTGTTTATAGTTTATCACTTACCTGATGAGGAATATGAGATATCCGAGGAATCGTTTGTAATAAACTATGACTTTTGCTTTATCGTTTTCATTTGCTCTTTCATCTTGTTCTTCAATGTACAACTTAATCACAAACCGTTCCAACCACTTTCCAGCAGTTATGAAGTTATTTGTGGCATTTGCCTTCACCGTTGCTTGTCCCGTTCAGTCTCGGTACTTTCTTGTTGATCAAAATCAAGTAAAAGTTCTATAGTTCAGTTCAGGTTCAAACCAGATCGGGTTTAAACGCACAATAGAAGTGAACATATTGTGAGTAGCCTAAATAGCCTATGTTTGCTTCAAATTCGTTATTATGTAAAAGTAATAATTGACTTGTATTGCAGCTTCTCTCGGTTTTTCGTTGGTTCTTCTGTGTGAAGGCATGTTGCTTGATATTTTAAGTGTTGGTAAGATATGACTAGTGTTCTGGTAAGTTAAGGATACTTTTCCCGACAAAATGCTTTGTTGTATTATTACTTGCAATCTATCACATCTTACATATTCAGTACTGCTTACATGTTTATCCATGATCACAATAGCCACTGTATTATTGATTCTATTTGTTTATATCTTACCTCTATGTTCATCGCCCTGACAGATAGGCTGGAGTCAGTTTTGGTTTCTTCCAAACGCTCCTCAAGTTGTTGGAGAGTAGTTCGTGAAGATTGATCAAAATTCCAGCAGTTCCTTATCACTTCATATCTGAAATAAAGTCTTAAATTGTAAATCGTGGAACATCTTAAATTTGCTCTTTTCGTAAGTGCTAACACACGGAACGACACAACATACACTATAGTTGAGACAATAATAAAGCTTAACACTTTTTATTATGAAAAGAAAGCAGATAGTTGCTTTTTAGTTCGGTTACTATCTCTTTTACTGCTTAAACTTCCTACCAAGTCTTGACACACTATAATGGTAAACGATAATACGGTGTGGAATATCCGTGTAAATAAATTAATGAAAATAATAAATAAATTACAATTCGTTCTGGCAATTTCCTGGTTTCTTCAGTTTCAGTTGTACGTCTTTACCGTCTCTCACGTTTTCGTGGGTCGGCGGCCAAGCCCCTAGAAATATCGAAATGTCATTTAGAATGTAGAAATAGCATTGATGGATATAGATATAACACCAAGGAATGTAAAAGTAGCACATAGGAATATATGAATAGTAACTAGGAATACAGAGCTAGCACATAGAAATTTAGAAACACCTTTAGAACATAGACATAGCAAATAGGAACATACAAATAGCACCTAAAATAGAGAAATAACACCTACGAATATAGAATTAGCGCTTAAGTAAATTAGAAATAGCATGGTGACCTAGGAATATAGAAATATTCATATGGAATTGTATGGACCTATAAAACTAACTTTCCAAATACTATGAAGGAAAGGCGATGATATTTTGATCTTGAGACAAACATACATCAGCAAATCGAGAAGTTGTTTCCAAATATCATCTTAAGTCAAGATTTTGCCTCTCATTTTGTCTTTTATTATTTGAATCTTGCCTTCTTTAGTTTATGCACTGTAAAAAAAAATTTCAACAGCTTTGGTGACAGACTTTGAACTCATCAAGATCTTTATCCTAAAGAAAAAACAATAAAAATATAAGGGAAACAAAAGAGTCCTGTAGTGAAATAAACACATCGATGTTACCCTAAAGATTTGTTAGTAACGTTTTTATTCTCGAAAAGTGATCAATTTGTGAACATTACATGTTGAATTTTGAACACTTGCATGTCAGCCATTAAACACTATAAGTCCTCAACGTATGATGTTTAAAATGAGTCACCGTATAGGCGTCAATATATTTACTTCACTACAAGAGGCTTTGATTGCGCGTATGTATTTTATTCTTTTACTTCAGAATAAACACATTGACCTGTTCAATGCACGCGATGTGATAACTCAAGATCGAGAAAACGAACATATCAATATTAATGACTCCTCTGGTAGTGAGTGCACTTCTCTTGTAGTGAGAGCACTCCTCTAGTAGTGAGTGCATTCCTGTAGTAGTATGTGCACTCCTCTGGTAGTGAGTGCACTGATCTGGTAATGGGCCCACTCCTCTAGTAGTGAGTGCACTGATCTGTTAGTGAGTGCATTCCTCTAGTAGTGAGTGCCTTCCTCTGGTAGTGAGTGCACTCCTCTGGTAGTGAGTGCACTTCTCTTGTAGTGAGAGCACTCCTCTAGTAGTGAGTGCATTCCTGTAGTAGTATGTGCACTCCTCTAGTAGTGAGTGCACTGATCTGGTAGTGAGTGCATTCCTCTAGTAGTGAGTGCCTTCCTCTGGTAGTGAGTGCCCTCCTCTGGTAGTGAGTGCACTTCTCTTGTAGTGAGTGCACTCCTCTAGTAGTGAGTGCACTCCTCTGGTTGTGAGTGCACACCTCTGGTAGTGAGTGCATTCCTCTAGTAGTGAGTGCACTCCTCTAGTAGTGAGTTCCCTCCTCTGGTAGTGAGTGCACTTCTCTTGTAGTGAGTGCACTCCTCTAGTAGTGAGTGCACTCCTCTGGTTGTGAGTGCACACCTCTGGTAGTGAGTGCATTCCTCTAGTAGTGAGTGCACTCCTATAGTAGTGAGTTCCCTCCTCTGGTAGTGAGTGCACTCCTCTAGTAGTGAGTGCACTCCTCTAGTAGTGAGTTCCCTCCTCTGGTAGTGAGTGCACTCCTCTAGAAGTGTGTGCACTCCTCTAGTAGTGAGTGCATTCCTGTAGTAGTATGTGCACTCCTCTAGTAGTGAGTGCACTGATCTGGTAGTGAGTGCATTCCTCTAGTAGTGAGTGCCTTCCTCTGGTAGTGAGTGCACTCCTCTGGTAGTGAGTGCACTTCTCTTGTAGTGAGTGCATTCCTCTAGTAGTGAGTGCATTCCTCTAGTAGTGAGTGCATTCCTCTAGTAGTGAGTGCATTCCTGTAGTAGTGTGTGCACTCCTCTAGTAGTGAGTTCCCTCCTCTGGTAGTGAGTGCACTCCTCTAGAAGTGTGTGCACTCCTCTAGTAGTGAGTGCACTGATCTGGTAGTGAGTGCACTCCTCTAGTAGTGAGTGCACTCTTCTGGTAGTGAGTGCACTCCTCTGGTTGTGAGTGCACTCCTCTGGTAGTGAGTGCACTCCTCTGGTAGTGAGTGCACTCCTCTAGTAGTGAGTGCATTCCTCTAGTAGTGAGTGCATTCCTGTAGTAGTGTGTGCACTCCTCTAGTAGTGAGTACACTGATCTGGTAGTGGGTGCACTGATCTAGTAGTGAGTGCCCTCCTCTGGTAGTGAGTTCACTCCTCTGGTAGTGAGTGCATTCCTCTAGTAGTGAGTGCACTGATCTGGTAGTGAGTGTACTCCTCTGTTAGTGAGTGCACTCCTCTGGTAGTGAGTTAAGATGTCTGAAATATCTGCTCTGATGAGTTGCTTCCATCTTTTACTCAAAGTTATGAGTGACTTGCCAGCAACAAAAAGTTAAACAAAATGAAATGTCATGAGTACATTGCTTCACAATGTCTATGTGTTCACAATATTGTTGGTTTTGTTTTATCTTTTCGTTATTATCAGCCATTATTTCGAATATCACAGAGTTTGCGGGTAACTGTTAAGCTTCACAATAATGAAAATATATGATTTATTACCGTAAGAGAATATCTCCCAAAGTACGACTCCAACAGCCCATGTATCACTATTCAGTGTATAGACTTTACATCGAAATACCTCGGGAGCTAAGTGGAGAAACGGAATGGGCCGGTTCTGATTTAAATAAAGACAAATTAATACTTTAATATTTGTAATAAGAATGTTTTTTACACAAATTTACATACATTGTTAACATATTTTAAATATAAAATAATTTATGTATTATATTGATCATTTTGTACATCAATATTTACAGATAGCTTCGACCTCTTTCATGGCTGTATTAATTGTTTGATGTTGTTCATTTTATCTGCAATCTAAAGTGTAACAGTAATTTGGTTTGCACAAAAAGAATGTAAGCCATTATAGTTATCTTAAATAGTTATATAAAAAATTAAAAAAAAAATAGTTATCAAGAAATTCTTTACCGCAACAGACTTCAGTTTTACCTACACATAATTCTTCATCCTAGAAATATCTAATTCAAAGCATATACTTTAACCTTTCGAAGTTCGTTGTCTAATTTTCTTCTGGTACAATCCAAAGGATAAAAGTCATAGAGTTTACAGGATGTTGCATCTTGAACTAATAATAATTTCCCAGCTGTTATCCCGGGACACACAAACTGCAACAAGGGAGTGAACAAACATGTAAAGGTTAGGGTTACTAGACTTCAGAAGAGCACAAACTTCTCGGAAATGTTCTTGTAAACCTTGAAAACTAATCAAATGTAAATCAAAACTAATTATCTTCTGGAGGAATTACACTGAAACTATTTGATACAAGACACTAAATGTATGAATAATTACATCGATTTATTATTATATTATTTACATAAATGTAAATAATATAACATTACTTAATACGTAAAAACACTAATACATAGTTTATATACTGGAATAACCCTGTAGTAATATTACAGAGTGGTGTGCAAAGTCGGTCTGCGGTACCTGTTAATACTTCCAGTATAATTATTAGTGTTTTACGTATAAAGTAATGTAATATTATTTACATAATGATGATGATGATGATGATGATGATGATGATGATGATGATGATCATAGTTTTAATTGTAATGACCATGGTAAAGGTGATGACGATGATTGTGCTGTTAATGCTGATGATGGTGACGATGATGGTGATGATAATGACGATGAAGATGACAATGATGATGATGATGATGATGATGATGATGATGATTACGATGACAAGGATGGTGATGGTGTTGGTAATTACATTTATGATGATGACACTGGTTATGATTATTGTGTTGAAAGTGATGACGATAATGACATGATGATGATGACAATGAAGTGATGATAATGACGATGATGATGATAATGAAGATGATGATAATTGCGATTATAATGATAACTATGATGTGATGGTGATTATGATTAATGGTGATGATGATAGTTGTGGTAGTGATGATGACGACGACGATGATAGTGATGATGGCAGTGATGATGTAAATGATGATGATGACAATTGACCGCCATGATCAGTGGCGGCGCTACGGGGGGATGAGGGGGCATTTGCCCCTCCAAATTGTTTTCTTGCAACCCCCCGTTGCCCCCTAGTTGCTCTGACCCTTCCCAATCAGATCTTGTACTCATCCAAAATTAATTTAATCACAAAACTATGAATTGGCATTGGACTGAATAAGAACAGCTTCCGGGCAACCATGATTGATAAATGCCTAATTTATGTTACACAGGCTACCAGTTTTCATATCATGCCCGTAGGCACTTCAGCAGTAGGCCAGCCTGGTCAGACCAATTTTCGCTGGAATGTTTACTGTCCAGTATAAGGGAAGGGCGGGTAGGTGGTTGTTTTCCTAAATATAGGAATGTCGTTGTTTTCCTAAATAAGGAATGGAATGGAAGTATATGTAGCCTATGTGTGTGTGTGTACTCGGTGGAACCACGTAAATGTGAAATGGTACTCCCAAAGAAAAAAGTTGGGAACCTTGGGGTACGGTCAATCGAAAGAATAAATGATATAAAAATAAATAATATACCTCTCTTGGGACTTAATTTTCCACCCAGAAATATGCTAAAACCTCAGAGCTTCAGGGGACTTCGCCCCTGGACCCCACTCGCAAGGCCTCGAGCCTCGCGCTCGGTTTCGCGCTGCGCGCGAAAATCTTTGCCCTCCAACATTTTCCTCTGCCCTCAGTTTGCCCCCCAAGTCTGACATTCTGGCGCCGCCACTGACCATGATGGTGGTAGCGGTGATGATGATATTTGTGATGATGAAACTGATGATGGTTATTGCTGTGATGGTGATGGTGATGACAATGATGTTGATCGTAATGATAAGTATGATGATGATAATAATTATGAAGATAATGATGATAATGATTATGGTAATTCTAATGATTATTATGCTGGTGAAGATGACAATGACTTTTTTTAAGCCTACCCGATGTGAATGTAAGAATGTAACTCCTCCAGTAATATTCAAAGCAAACCTAAAGAAACTGGTAGGAACGGTAGCCTCTGCGTTTCCATGAAGATAACAGTGTCCAAATCTAGTCTCCAGAAATGTTCGTACGGTACCGCCAGATAGATGTTCTTGTAAACAGTAAGTTACATCTGTAATTATTAAAATCATGAATTCAATTTAAATTGTAAAGTAAATTGCAATTAAATTCGTGGTATCGGCTCCTTTATTTCTCAAACTTAAGTATTGCTCATTCTTGTTTTACATATGCTAAATGGTACCAATGATATTTCACTTCGAATGTAATGTTTTAAACGTGACAATCGCCATACCAAAGTAATAGTGTGGTTAACATGAATTCAAATTCGAAATTTATGTAAAGAGTTTCGGCAGTCATTGTGTCTATGACAACCAATATTTGAACGCATTCTTTCGTTAAACGTCCAGTTTGGTAGACATAAAATAGTTCTTAGAGATGATTGTGATATTATATCTTATGTGATGTCATTGTCTTCATAATAAGTATCTGCAATTGTTACTAGGCTACTGCTAGTCTATGAGCTTACAGTGAATAATGTTACTACAATATAAATGCGTAACATATACATACACCCTACGAATGTTGAAGTGTTACTTGTAAACTAGTCTTGTAATCAGGCAGAGACTGACGTCACAAGAGATTATTACCATGGCAACCATTCAGTATGATCCTAATAGTAGCTGCTATGTTATTACAACTACACGTTGACAGTGGCAGAGCAATACCAGAGTCCAAATGCATTACAAGACCATTTCTGAGTTAGCAGCTAGTGAATGGTCAGTTTTGTGATTTTTTGTATATGCCATGCCTGCATCATCAATCGAATGAATAAATCACTTATCCAGATCACCACGAACTGTGATTTTACTTGCATGGTTTTGCGATACTTTGGTTGGGAGAGGACCTAAGCTTGACGCAAATGTTTAACAGAATCTAGGGTAATATTCAGACCAGTGATGTTTCATGTTCAGGTCGTGAATACCTATAGCACTATTGACCACACATTGACCAAACTGTATCAAGGACTAGGGCACTATTTAGACCATCAATGCTGCATATTTAAGTGGTGAATACTATAGCAATAGTGACCACACTGCCCAAAGTATATCTTACATTTTCTTGACTCTATCCTTCAGATATCCGATAACTAATCAGTTTGCAACAACTATCTCGATTATATAATATAAACTGCCACATACAGTCCCAATTGACAATCAGTGAGCATGCGTTCATTCGTTTAATAGAACACACTGATTGAGAGTGTTGTAAAGCAAAATCGACCATATCTAATCAATACAATTCAATTCTAATCAATCCAATTCTAATCAATACAATTCATTATCTAATCAATCCAAATGTAATCCGGCTATGTCATTTATCAGGTTTCTGTTCATTAAGTAAAAAAAAAAGGAACACCAAATGTTTATTTTATTTAAGAAAAGTAAGAACCCATACATTTTGTGATTTTTTTGTTGTTTTTATTAGTTTTTTTTTTTTGGTCATTGAGCTAGTGGAGCTCTATGTTTCACTGTGCTCCCATGGGAGAACGGTTGCCATGGAAACGCTTGGAGTGGACCAGTAGCGACACCCCAGGGGTACCTCATGGTAGAGTGACCACGGGTACAGCCGTGTCCTGTTAGGTGGTATAAACGAAACGTGTCCGTGCCGATGTGTGTGTGCGAGCATGCGCGGGTGCGTGCGTGTGTGTGTCCGCACCCGTCCAAATTATGGCTCCAGAATACCTTGAAAAGCAAATGAGCGATTAATTTTAAACTCGGTAAGGTTGTGCATTATGCCAAAATGTCCAAGATGTATTGCCTGTATGGTAAATTGAGTTAAGTTTGCTCGCTTTTTTAGGAAAAAAGCCAATTTTGCCCCCAAATTGGTATTTCCAGAAAATCGTGAGATGTATTTGAGCGTTTAATGCAAAATTGTTTCAGGATTTACCTGAGAATGTAATATTCATCATATCTTGAGAATTATATGATTTCCATCATATCTTGAGAACTATTAGACCAATTAACATAAAGTTTTGTAAGGACTAACCAAAGAATACACTGTTCAACATAACATTAATGTAATGATAAATCAAGTGAAATGTGCTGATTCTTGAGGAAAAAAAACCAATTTGTTGCAATTAAATGTTTACAATTTTTTCCCTGTTACTGTTCTTTGTTTTTTTCATTATTCTCGATTACTGGTTTTAGTTCTTTTGTTTACTTAAAATGTTTGCTTTTCTTTACCATTTTTTAAGCCTGCTTTTCCTCTTTTTCCCCTTCTTTCTGTTTTCCCCTCTTTTTATTATTTCCTCATATGTACCTAACTCATTTGGGATTTAACTCTTTAACCTGGTTCCAGCACATCTTGGAACCTGTTAGACTAATTCACTTAAAAAATTGTGAGGACTTACCAGAGAACATTATGTTAAACATAATATTTCTGTTATGGTAAATCCAGTGAAAGTTACTGACTTTTGAAAAAAAAAAAGCTAGTTTGGAACCAAAATTTGCAATTCTAACATATCTTGATGGGCTATTTAAAAACTATATGCAAAATTTTTCAAAGACTTACCTATGAACATAATAATGAGATAAATTACTTTCATAGTAAATACAGTGAAACTTGCTGATTATGGTTTAGAAAAAACACCAATTTTACCCCAGAGTTAGGATTCCCAGCATATCTTGAAAACTATTAGACCAATTACCTTAAGATATTGTAAGGACTTACTTGAAAACACATTGTTCAACGTAATATTACAGGAATGGTAAATCCAGTGAAATCTGCTGATTTTTTTTAAAGCCCAGGAAAAAAAAACCCCAGACCCCATTTGAGCATTGTACACAACAGTTTGCAAGAACTTATCTATGAACATCTTCAACATAACTGATCAAGTTATATCACTTTTATACCAAATTGAATGAAATTTGCTGATTATTCAGTAAAAAAAGCCAACTTTTCCTGAAATTTGTATTGCCAGCATATCGTAAGAACCATTTAAGCTACAACATAAAGCTTGGTAAATTAAGACTTACCCTGATAACTGTACAGTATTAGAAAATTGAGTTATGTCTGCTGATTTTTTAGAAAACAAGCCTGTATTACTTGGGGCCAAAATTTTCATTTTCAGCATATCTTGAAAACTGTACAATAAACTTAAAACTTTGTGTGGAACCACAATATTAAAGATATAAGGTAAACTGAGTGAAATTTGCAAATTATTGAGAAGAGGGAACATTGCATCAGTTTTTTATTTTCAGCACATCTTCAGAACTGTAAGCATTTTAATTTTGCAAGCCCTTACTGGGAAACACATTCTTCAAGATGTATCACTCTGAAGCTAAATTGCCCAAAATATGATGACTTGTAGGAAAATGGCCAACTTTGCCATGAAAATAGATTCATTGAATGTCTATTTACATGGCCATGTAACCCTGATCTCTAATGGTAACACTAATCGCATTGTGACTGGACTGGGAGGAGGAATAGAATTTTTAAACCAAATGATTTATCACATTGGTCCAGGCCATATGGAAAGTAAACATAACATCTCTACCAATAACCACAATGCCTACAATTTGGTGTTTAAATATTGCTGACAATAATGAGAACATTATTTGTAAGTCAAACAATAATTTTAGCAGAACCGGGTCCTGACCAAGGTAAATAGGATTCTAACATGAGAATAACCCATAGAGGGTTGTTCTTAATACCCTTCCCTATTTCTAACCAACCCCTAGCTAAAAACTAATAACCCAACGTTTCAATTGTGTAATTATAACGCAGTACGATATACGCAGATACTTTGGGCAGTTATTGTTATCGTTACTTGAGCCTAAGTAGTGGCACTGGGCTAGACACACTGCCCTAGATATCAATATTACCATTTTATGTTCGGTTCTGCTGCTTATCACCATTTTATGTTTAAAGAATATTTAAGGTTTGCATGAGGTTCTTCGTTACAAATCTCCATGGATATTAATGCTCTGTATTTATGTCTTTATTAAAATCAATTCATTATGGCGATAACATATGCAACTCCGTGGATTGGCCTCTTGTTTATTTTTGTTATTGCATGTTGTTCGTTTATGTGCGAACAATGTTCATAGCTGTGAACATAGAAACACTTTGTCACTTACTCAGCTTTGTAAAGATTCCAATTAACTCCACGACACTGTTGTGTACTGAAATATCTCTGATTTTATTTATGAAACTTTGCCATTCTTCTGCGACTTCTTTCATGTTGTCTGCAATTATGAAATTGTATTTGAACATAAATATACTAACAGTAAGGGCATTTTACACTTGCCTATATAGCCTAGTCCATGCAACACAGGCAAAAATAGTTTACAAAGCATTTACCAAAGACGACTACTTTAATATTCTATCAAATATGTTGGACTAATTTGTCTAAGCCGTAGAAGCGGTATGCGTTTCTGTAATGGGCAGTTCTGTGCTGCTTGCAATGAGCAGTATAAAGGACAACTAACTCCACAGTAAAGCTGTGACGACTAAGACCTAGGAAAGTAGACTTTTGAACAGAAATGATTATCCACTTTTAACATCTTATGTCCACTGTTACCGAATTCTTGGATTTTAGAATTTTGTCATGAATCCACCAGACATGTGTATTATTAATGAACAATTTTACTTATATTTCTTACAGTGGTAAAGATTTAATGCGATGTAATATTCGTAATCGTTCGGCGATATTTTGAAATATTTACACACAAATGGCATAAAACCCAGATCAAAATCCGGAAAGAGTGTACCTCGAAGTTAATCCTCAAAGGCTCTTTTCGTTAGTAATAACAACTTTTTGTTAATAATACTAACTTGGTAAATTGTTTAATAAAGAGACTACAAACAACATATGACACCTGACATAAGTTGAAGAGATCTGATTAAGTTTAGACAAGAGAAAACTTTGTCGTTAATGCCCTTCAGTTGTGTATCTATTAATGCAAAGGATCTTCTTGTGTTAGTGTTACGAATTCTTAGTTGCATTTATTGAGGTTCTTACGGTTTTCTGTACATGTTGATATATGGACAATTTCGTCCCTTATTCCTGAAGTAGATTTGAGAATTCCCGTCCATCTTTGACGTGTCTTTCCTTTTTTCAATTTTGTCGTAAATATCACATTTTCTTCTGTCAATGTGGAGGTAGTTGTTGGGTGGTCCTCTGACAAGGTTTCCGCATAACTGGAGGCATCTGTCGATACAAAGTAAATATTAATTTTCTCAATGTCATTGGGCGGTTGTTCTATCACTGATTTTTTTTAATTAATAAGGAAACTCTTTCATGGACTCAGTAAGCCCGCAAACCACAATAATAGTCTAGTAAAAACAGATGAAAAAAAAATACAAGATGAAGGGGAAAAAAATACAAGCTCTGTGTTACATGATGAAAATAAAATATGTACATTCCTGCACTGAGTTGGGGAGGCTGTTAGCAACAGTTAATTAGACTTAGCATGTTACTGTATTGGTTTAACGGATTTAATACAATAACCTTATTTGGCATATTTCTAATGTTCTCTTTTGATAAACCTATAACATAGAAGCATATTGCCAACAACTGAACAAGGTGACGGAGAGATCGAGAGAACTTATGCATAGATAACGTTGTTTGTTATTTCACTTTCACAAGAATATTTGAACCAACAGTACATTCGACACGATACACACTAACCACAAATAACAATCCACTGACTTCAAATAGCTCCATAAGCAGCGCTGTATTATTATGATTAAGGGTTTAATGCCTGTTGTTAAAAGTCAAGATCATACCTATGTCAGAACTCCATTAAGTGCTATTAAATTGGGACAGTTTTGTTGTATCTGTTTTAATACAATAAACCTTTTAAGCATAAAATTAATTTTCACTTTCGTTAAATTCATCACATTGAAAACTTTTTTCGGTAGGGGTCAGAAACAGCTTACACATAGCTAATGTTTTATTCTGTTTCTCTTTTTTACAAATATATCTGAGCTACAGCCGTTCCTTTCATTACAACTCATGCTGTTTATTAAAAACAGTAGGATATTTTTTACGGTACTCGTTGTACTCTGGTAACTGTATGGCATTCTCCACCAAAGGATTTTTTTTTGTTCCTTTCTTGTTATTGATTGTAAATAATATCTGAAGCTCATTCTTGATATTACTTCGTATGCTGCGTTAACCCACTCTTCTCGACTTACCACGTAATCTAAATATTACATTATCGGTGCGCTCTGTATCTGACTCGATCCCAGATTGCCTGCTGGATGAGAATGTTAACAAAGTACGATTTATTAAGTAAGTTAAATTCAATGTATTAGTACGGTAGAGCGAATGACATGGGGTACATATCAGTGCTTCTAAAATATTAAACAAATACAATATTTTTTGTGAAGTGCTAAGTATTTAGCATGCAGTGGTGTCTTTTCTATTCTTTGAAATATCTGTGTAACTGAGTTCATCCTTTCATTACAATTGCACTAACCTTCCTACTTGACACATTCCTGTGTGCAGTACTTTATTTACAAAGCCGTATTTTTTTTACTACTGGTACTCTGTATTTCAGAAACATTTCTATTTGCCTAGTATTTTCAACACCAATCTATTTCACTTTACGTAAGGGAATGAAGAGATAATTAATGATTGAATCAAGGTTATAGTCATATATCTTCATTTACACTGTTATGCATAGTATTGTATATTTCTCATCTCAGTTGACGAGCAAAAAAATACGATTTCATTTGATTTGTACTATTGATTTGTACTTTTAGGTAAGAATTGATATTATATTCACATAGCAGAATTCAAACTAAAACTATTATTCTGAGGACTTACTTTATGTCTCTTGATTTTACTTTCCTTTGCAAGTTTACTTCTGCAAAATTAATGAAAGGATTGTTTATTCAAATATGATTATTCCCTTATAACAGTATATACCGTACTTGTACTCGATTTACTTGTTTCTCATTTCACTGTTTTAAATTTCTACATTGACAATAAACTTACCTCTCCTCTCACAAATATGTTCTCCAATTATAATCTCAAGTTGAGAGATAGGTCGTCATAATACGTAAGTATTTTATTCCTATGGGTGTTTCCCGTACATTGTATTTTTACTTTAATTTACCAACATTCAACCATTGCATTACAGCATGGTCGTAATGTACAATTAGGTTTTACTTTGAACGCAGAAAAAATATGTCTGATGTATGAGTCACTCGGGTTTACTTGACAATACAGATTCTATTCTTAAATCACTTAATATGCTGAAACTTCATGGCATCATCAAATTTGGTTTTGCTTCATTCATCTATCGTTTCAACAATAACATGTTACAACCCGCATTGATTTCTACACAATAAACTACTCCATTTAAAGCTATACTACAAGAAATATGAAGCAGCTTCTACAGAAAATAAATAGTACTTACTCACGTATGGTATCGTGGTATCAACTTTATAAAATACCATTTACTGACAGACCTAGCTTAGTTCAGGTATAACCTATAATACTACCTTAATGCAGACTGAAATTGTGTTTTCGTTTTTTTACTAATATGGTAATTCAATCTATCTACATTCCTCTAATTGCGGTGTGACCTGGCTGTATGAATAGTTAATATGATGTTATTGAGTTCACTTCCTGTACCGTGCTGTGCCGGGTGGGGTTGCATGATCTCTTTTTTCCTGTTATCCTTTTGTGTTTTTACATTATTCTTTTTTCTCATTTGTACCTTGTCTTAGTATCATCTAGGGAGAAGGGTGTTACAACCGATAATGTAAAAATTAACTGATAATGTAAAAACCACCGATAATGTAAAAGAAATTACCGATAATGTAAAAACAACCGATAATGTAAAAAAAAATAGCGATAATGTAAAAAACTCTTTGAACCGATAATGTTAAAACAAATTACCGAAAATGTAAAAACGGTCGTTTACCGGTAATGTAAAACAAATTTACCGATAATGGAAAAACTGTTCTAAAGACTATTTCATGTGGCCCCACGTAAATGTGTATAAGTAGGTAGGTAGACATGTATGTAGGTATAGGTAACACACTTTTTAAGGATAATGTAAAAGCTGTACTAACGACAATTTCATACGGTTCTACGTACATGTGTGTATGAAAGTGCGTATGCACGTAGGCATGTAGGTAAGAAGGTAGGTAAATGGGTAGGCAGTGCGATAGACTTTGCAAAGTCTTTCTCGGCGAATGAATTTCCCCCTCCTTTGATACATTCCTCACAATTTGAGCTGAAGCCTACTTATACCCAACCAAGGATATGCACTCATCTAGTAATCGCGTTCCCCTGTGATCGCCGTCCGCCGGAGGGCAGCGATCAGTGGGGGGGGGGGGAGTAAACACTCTTCCGGAAGAGCAGTACAGTATGGATGTGGCGGAACCAAGATTAGGACAGAAATTTTCCAGCCCAAGCAGACTCTGCAGAGTCTAGAAGTGCAACAGCGTACAGGCAAGGAGGCAGATAGGTAGGTCTGTGCGTGCGTGCATGTGTATGTGCGTATGCAGCCTATGTGGGTTAGTGAGTGTAGGCCTATATAAATGAGGTCACAAAAGTAACGGTGTATTTGTGAATGTTAAACAAAAACAAAGACATGGGGGACCCTAATTCACTAAACACAACATACATAACTAATATGTTGTGTCTGAGTGTAGCCACAGTGGTTTATGACTGGGTTATGAATTCTTCCTTGTCTCTCCAGAAAGAGGCATATGGAAGAAACGCCGGAAAGCATTGTCTGATCGAAAAGGTTACTCGTGACATTAGTGGCCTACGCTATTGGATATGTATACTCACTGGTCTGTCGTTTTCAAACCAAAAGGTCACCAAGGTCACCAATGTCAAAGACAATCATCCATCGCACCCCTCCTTTTGTCCCAATAGTCATTTGCATAACGTTGATTATGAAAATAATATCACGATTCAAAATTCAGGGGAGAGAAATTCATTCCTGGTTAAGGGTAGGGGTGAGGATGATAAATCAAGCAGGATAGCTATATAGTATACATATATAAATATCAGTATATCAGTATGTGTATATAGTACGTAGGCCTACACTCATTAACCCACATATAGGCTGCCGACGCACATGCACGCACGCACAGACCTACCTATCTGCCTCCCGCCTGTCCGCCTGTCGCACTGCCTACCCATTTACCTACTTTCTTACCTACATGCCTACGTACATACGCACTTACGTACACATATGTACGTAGGACAGTATGAAAAGGTCTTTAGAACAGTTTATACATTATCGGTATTTTTTTTTTACATTATCGGTTCAACTAGTTTTTTACATTATCGGTAATTTTTTTTTTTACATTATCGGTTCAAATAGTTTTTTACATCATCGGTAATTTTTTTTTACATTATCGGTTCAAATAGTTTTTTACATTATCGGTAATTTTTTTTTTACATTATTGGTTGTTTTTACATTATCGGCTAATTTTTACATTATCGGTTGTAACAAAGGGCACCTATCGAGCCAAAAAGGGTTTTTGGTTTACTTTCTTCGTCTAATGTTCTATTTTCTAATTCATATTATTTTCTGTATATGCTGAGGATTTGAATATCATGAGAGGCAAATAAATAATGTGGATGATCTTTCATATCACGAGTATATCAAGTGAAGGGGAGTGCAGGTAAACACTGGAACGTGACAAAGAGGTATTCATTACTGTTTTGACATACATTGTGATACCATTTGGGATTACAAGTGTTGATTATTAATGTACGCAATTTATTAACATATAACTCATATCCTATTTAGAACAGCACTTACGCAGTGTAGAAATAGTTGAAAATAAACATTATAATCTACCCACCTCTAATGAGTAGTAAGAAAGCCACCAACACGATTAAACCCAGCACTACGAGTATGATGATGTAGTCTTCCACAAATTGAAAGAGAGTATCTATGAAATGAAAGTACTTAAAGTACTTAATGCAATAGAGAAAATATCCGAGGAAGAGTTGCGGAGAAACAATAGGTTTCACAACATAAGGCCATTCATATAAGTACTAGTTCTTGCAATTGCCTGTAAATTACTTTTAATGCATGAAATATTTTATGAGCAGTTTTTGACATGGGTCATTTCTGTATCTATTCATCGGGGACATATCACTATAAAAACGTCATAATAGTCAGACGCTTACGTGTCTAACATAACATAAGTTGTTACATGTTACCTTTGGTTTTTATGACTAGAGTATCACTTGACACAGATGACCCTGCTGAGTTGTTACTATAGCACCTATAGCTGCACTCATCACAATCATGAACAGCTTTCAGTTTAAAGTGCCACATGATATGTGTGCTTCCGTCTTTTCTTTCCTTATGTAAAGATGTTACACTAGTGATCACCCAATCTCCAACTTCGTCTTTCCTTTGGATGTAAGTATCTGGACGAGGACTTCCATCCGACATACACGATACTGTAAACTTATCTCCTAGAATAACATCCAAAATAGTCGTTGAAACCAACTGGACTGTTGGATCAGCTGCAAATAAGGAAAGAATTTGCAATGTTATCATCACTAGTGTGTTTGATTATGTTTGATGATAATATATCAGAAGCATTTAACACCAAAAAAAAATGCCCAAGGTTTTGAATTTTTCGTCATTGGGGCATTGGTAACTTGATTAAATTTTTCTCAATAGTTGAAGAATAATACTACAGGGTATTTACCTTTCCTTTGTCATGTTTTGCAATATTATTTCTCTCCTCACAAGATAAAGTTTAGACATTCATAAAACACACAATGATTACTATGGTACGGAAAATCTCTCAATGTTGTATATTCAAATGCTATGTACTACTTACTCTCTCGTTCCACTACCATAGTCACCGGGACTAAAGTTACTCTTCCTTCATTGGCAGCAATGCATCGTAAAATTGTCGACTTTCTTGTTCCAAGATCGTACCGGAATTTCCAAGTTAAATTGTTTCCTTCTTTCTTCGATAATAATCCGGTCAGGTATGTATCAGACCACCTATTACGTTCACTTACATTACTATGTTGTAAAGTAACATTGGGGATTGGATATCCATCAGAAATACAAGTAATGTTAACAAAACCATCGTTGTCTGTCACAAGAATGTCATCTGGATTGACTTCTGGTCCCCACCATGTTCTGGCAGGATCTACAACATTACGAAAGCAAGATGTGAGACTCCTATACAACATTTATTTCATTTTATTAACCTATGGTCTACAGGAACTATAAGCTGAAAGCAACTTAGTGTCTGCAACACCGGCACCGCTATACTTATAGCGATTTTGCGTCTAACGCGAGACTACGTACTGAAAATACTATTGCATGTCCGTCAGCGAGTTGATAATCATTTATTACATCTTTACAAACAATACAATATTACAGAAATGAAAGCCAATAGAACTTACGTAATATTTTCATCTCAGAAGAGTCAGAGGCGTTGAACTGGTTTTTAACCAAGCATGTTATCGTTCTGCCGTGATGTGTTCGCTTTGCCTGGAAAGTTGAATGACTACAAACTGTGTATGCATCTCTGTTGTCAAGTACATATTCACCACTTTTAAGGACTATTTCTTCAATAGACCAGATGTATGCTACACCATTCATTCTCTCCTTAAATCGGACACAGCATTCTGCTGATTCAGTCTCGTCTTCTTTCACAGTCTGAAGATTTGTTAGAAATGGTCCATCTAACAGAAAAGAAAAAAACAATAGGGACTCAACACAATCAATTTATACTAACCAATAACGTGAGATTATCCAGATAATTTCTGTCTTAGTAGCCAGTGATGTGACAATTAAAGTGACATCTTACCTTGAACATTGAGCCTCCAGGTACATGTTTCTAGAGTACCTTCTTTTGAAGGGTACCTTGATAATTTTACCTCTCCCGCGTCATCCATTGAAATGTTGTTGATTTGCAAGGTAACAGTCGATCCGTCAGCTTGAACTATAGAAACAGCTCTGTTGTTTCTTGCCACAAGATTATTGTTTGAATCATGTCTTATCCGGCTTAAGTTTCCCCATTGCCACACTACAGTGAAGTCAGTTTGAATAGGGTTAAAGATGCAGCTTACGTTAACATCTGTGTGAATTAACGCCAGCATACTATTTGATGCTCCATAGTCTATAAACATGTTTAAAAAAGGAGAAAAAGTTATGAATGCTATGAATAATACAATATTAATTAGAAGAATGATAACCTTTTACTGTCTGTAGTGTCTCGTGCATAATTAATTCATTAATAATTAGCGGTGCATTTACCTTTGTCAATTCTTTCTAGATACTTTGTGAACAAGCACAATGTACTAAGTGAATATATTTGTTTACCCGTTGCTGCCAGTGGTGAAGTCGAAAATGTTACAAGCGTCAACAGGACAATTCCTTGTACATAGGCCATTACAGCGACTGATTTAAAACAGTGTGTAGGAACAAACACACATGTATACTTATGTATTCATTCAATCCTCAAACCATTAGTTTAATTCGTTGAATACCACAAGCATGATCCGTCAATAAAGTTAATTAATACTGTAGGTAAGTATCCCGTGGGCTGTAGAAAACATGCAGAGAGCGTATTGATTGTTAATAATTCATATGCTCTGTTTCTTTACTACATTTAGGTAAGAATAGAAAGTAAAACAAGATTTCACCGTAAATAAACTTTACAAAGCAAATGACTCCCTGCACTTTAAAGCGTTGAATTTTCAAGTTGCAGTTTCGTAGTACTGCAAGAACTAATAATTGTCAAACTGTGACTCGTTACTAGAATGTGTTAATACAAGCTCGAACACAATAGGAGGAAATGTATATTATCAAACTTCATGCAAAATAAATCACTGCTGCGATCGTAATGAATGAATGAATGCAGTCTCTCGAGTAGGCTAAATGAATTCTCTCATAATATCCTAATTGCATGGTGACAAATGTAATGTAATCGTTCCATTCGTAACTGTGGAAAGAGGTTTCTTTTGTGAAAGGGGGGGGGGGGCAAAATCAACTCATCGTACTTATTTTTAACCGCCATCCGGAGGTAGGGGTATGAGGACAGGGTTTTTGCCTTACCAAGGATTAAGCCAGGATTTCAAATCAGTCAGTCCACAGCTAAGCCTAGGTGGCAAGATGACAGGTCTAAGGAGATGCTCCCCCACACTTTGCTTAAATGATGATGCTTGCCCTTCTTAGCCTCCCAATCTTTGTGCAAAACTGATTTTCTTTGATACCTGCACGCATGAACCTAAACTAAAGTATCAAAGGGGGCTGAGTTCAGTCAGGAATATCTAAGCGGAGCACCACCATCAGTTGGCGCCGAGCGTACCCGAACATTTTTAGCTTTTTAACCACCCTCTCCCCTCAGATGGTCGGAAACGGCATACTTACGGGATGTTTCAAGCTACGTGTATCTAGCCTTGAAACGGGGATATCATGTCTGCATTTACTCAATTAGATATAAAGAGATGAAATAATGTATGAAAAATGTATAACAATCTATAAAAAAATGGTAATGCATATCAGATGGGTTGAGATGATACACTTATCATAATGAATAATTCCTCCTATTTCATTTATTATTGGAACAGTTGGCAAATAATAGGGGGGGGGGGGGACGAGAATGCTGAACATACTTTTAAACCCCATTTTTTTCATTTGTTGAAAATGACTCATTTTAAGTTCTAAGATAAAAATGAAAAATTTGTGTGGGAGGTTAAATACAAGGTTAATAAACTCTGGACCGTGTATTAGCTGTAGGATAATGCACGATCGGGGTTAATGCTATCGCTGGATGCAGCTGGAGGGCTCAGCCAGAATGCATCCAGTGACATCTAGGCATCTAACTTTAATTCACAGTGGGCATTGTTAATGCCTCGTGATCATACTTCATTTCCTCTTGCCCTCACCAAAGTTTTATACAGATTTATTGCATTGAAATTCTGTGATCAATTGGCAAAAAGTTTAAGGTCTCGTTTCTTGAACAATACGATTTCCGTCACCAGTTACATTTGTTCAACAAGTGAATCCTATCAGCCATGGCCTTTTTTAAGAAATTTTTAGTTGAAATTTTTAGTTGAAAAAAGGGATCATCTAAACGGAGCCACCATAAGTCACCAAAGTATTTTATGAAGATTATGTTTTTTCAAAAAATGCTCTCCAGATTTACAAAAATGAGTTTACCATACCCAACAAGTAAATTGATCTAATCAGTGGCGTAACGTCGAGTCTGGTGGCCCTTGGTTTCAGCGAAGGAAGAGCTCCTGGCTGGTGCGGGGAAGCGCGCGTCATGAGCGCGGAGCGCGAAGTCCCAAAGGAGAGGGTCAAGGGCCCGCCTTAGGGCCCTGGAAACTCTGGGGTTCTACAAGCTCTCTGGTGCAATCTAAGTCGTATATGGAACATTTCGTGGTGACTTTATCGGCTGAGATTTTGGGGGCAATATGTGTTCATAGACATATTTTTGGTCCGCCTTATCTGTCTACTGAAGTGGGAACAAAAAATGTTGCAAAGCTAGAATACATTAAAAGATTGAAAGGACAATAAGACCAAATGACCAATGTCCAATTAACATAAAGGGGTATATTTCCCAGCACTGATATTTCCACCCATGGTGTAAATCCTATGCCATATGGACAAATGGTATCCAACCTCTCTAGAACTTGGAAAGGCTAGAGCTTTAATTAAATGAGCCTGGTCTTCTTGCCAGCACACATATCGATTAGTCCATTATATCAAGTGACCATGCCTCCTAGCTCTCGATGGAAAGGACAGCCAGCGAATCCAGCCGATCTTTAGAAATGGTTGAACGTAAGCATGTTTTGATTAGCTTCAACTCGGAGAATGATCTGGGCAAAATATCAGCAAAAAATGGAAAATACACCAAATTTGATTTACTGTCTGATACGGAAACATACATCCACATACAATTTTTAAGTGTCGGCGATTTGGCCGATAGCTGTGGAAAACATCAGCGAAATGGGGTTCAAAATATGCCAAATTTGGCCAGTCATCGGCTAATGTCATGTGACAACCCTCACCGAGAGCGAATCAATTAGATCTATTATAATTCTATGGAGCGAAATCAATGAAATATCTGTGGTATTTTGCTATTGTATGTACCAGCGTAGCTTATCAAGTTCCAGTGTGTACCTCAGACGCCTGAGTCAGTCGTGTGGAAAAGAATTGAGTTGCAGGGGCACATGATTTATAACGATCGTATTCATGCACAGAAAAATACGTCCATTGACTCGTTTATGGTTTCTTTTCCAACGAAAACGTTCCGCTTCAAAAAGGACAAGTTCTATACATCAGTGCAGCTGGGCCCCCGTTGTTCGGGGATTTGCCCCGCCCGATCCCAAAGCCGTTACACCGCTGACTGCTCGCACACTATATACATTGCCCATGCGCATGTACACAGTAATATCATGGAAAAGGATGTACAGCGAGATCCGAGCCTAGGTATACACTGTTAAAAATGCCACAAATATGTTGTACATATAGAAATTGTTTACAGTGTACTCTAAGCTAGTCACTGAGTGAAGTAGTTTGTGCTTTCCCCTGTCTGCATAAATTTTGTTTTCAAATTTTGTTTGAAAACAAAAAATTCAAGAAAAAAGGACCATACGGGGGGGGGGGGGGGCAAATGAGCTAAGTGGGGGCCGAGTAAGGGACTGGGGGCCATGCCCCCCAGTATGTATGTTAGAAAAGGCCCTGCTATCAGCTGATCAAAATAATGAAATATGTCACAAATTTTCTGTCCTTTAAATGCATGTAAAAAAAAACTAGGGATCCTAAGAGGCCCTATTCTTTACTCCAACACAAAAAGCAATAATATATTATTTTAAGAAATATGCACTTTATGCATATACGTATTGAACAATTTACCATGAACATCGATCGAACTCATTGTTGATATTCCCAAAGTAGGTTACCTAGAAAGCACAAGAACATCGTTTTCAGCAATTATTTTCTCCACCAGTCCATGGAGCATGCAGGTGCCTTGTTTATGTTCACTATTCAGTGAACATAAACAAGGCATAAGTTGATTTTGACTGAATGGTATATTATCGTTAGATAATCTATGTTATTGTTTGTAATACTTTAATCCAGTTTTGCACTGAATCAACTTTCTAAACTGGACAATTCCAGGAATGTGATGATGTATATGACATCTAACGATTAACATTCGATTAATTATAACTTTTTATTTACTGTTTATGAAAATAAACAGTATAGCGGTTCTGTCAGAACCTTTCAGTCACGTGATAGATTCTTCGATTCAGTTTATCTCGAGTTACACAGCATCTGTAAATCTGAAACTTTGACATTCATTGTCTCCGGTATGACATCTGCGTTGTAATTATAACACTTTATTCGAATGTTAAAAGGTTTACATATTTTCAATGTGAAAAGCAGGTAAATCGACAGAAGAGTTTCAGCCCAGTGTCATTCAGGGATTCCTGACAAATCCATAACTAAGTTAAACATGTCTAGGTTTAGAACGTTAATCTGTTCGTAAGGTTATAGTAGCTTATGAGTCTTGCCTTTGTTATCGGTTACTGTTCCTTGCAACGTAAACGCCATTACCTTTCATGGTTCAGTTTATGTTAGCCCTAGGCTATGCACATTGAGGCATTTGTCAGATTGTTAAGGTGTTGGTCATTTTGTGATAGTCTTACTTGTTCAATCTCTATTCTGATCGTAATGATAACCGGATTATCCTTCAGTTCCTAAGTTATATACGCAATGTTGAATGATTGAGTGTATGGGAAGCGCGCTTATTCAGCTGGTATATGGATTCTAAACTAGAGCAACTTATTTATTTGAGAATGACAGAAGTCAGTATAGCATAATGTATCACACGGGGCATCCAGTGTTGAAAATAGCTATGGGTAGTCTCACGCTTTGCGCCATGGTCTGTAATTGTCAATGTCGGAAAAAAAGTTTGGAGCGGAAAGTAAGGAGATCACTATTATCATGTTTATCACAATAATTCATAGTTTTATAAGATAGTAAGGAGGGCATCATTGATTTTTCCCATCCCCTGTCTATGTGTATAAACATAGCAGCACTGTATGTACAGTAATATTATATCTCAAGATGGGTAAACTTGAGAGATGTAATACTTGGTTCATCGACACCCATTATTGCAGTGAGTAGTAGTAGTAGTAGTAACAGTGGTAGTAGTAGTAGCAGTGGTAGTAGTAGTATTAGTGGTAGTAGCAGTAGCAGTAGTATTAGTAGTAGTAGTAATAGTAGTAGTAGCGGTAGCAGTAGTAGTAGCAGTAGCAGTAGCAGTAGAAGTAGTAGTAGTAGTAGTAGTAGTAGTAGTAGTAATTATACTGGTTTGTATCTAGTTTATTGTTAAGTGAAGATGACATCTTATGCATGCAACAGGTTACCTTTGTACAAAGTTTCATGCTTTTCACCCAAAGTGCGCAGTTTAATCACTACTGTGTGCCATTTGCCTGGACTATGAATACTTCCATCACGACATTGGCTGCATTAATTTAACTACATTATCGGTTACTAAATTATCGGTTACTTCATTATCTGTTACTGCATTATCGGTTACTACATTATCGGTTACTTCATTATCGGTTACTACATTATCGGTTACTACATTATCGGTTGCTACATTGTCAGCAATGTTATCCTACATTATCGGCTATTGTTATTGGTTGATTTGTCATAAAGTTATGGGTTCGTTTTACGTTATCTCTTATTTTTTACTATATTATAAGTTCTTTTTACATTATCGGTTAATGTTTTTTAGCACATTTATCGGGTTTGTCTTACGTTATTATTTAGCTTTACTTTACCGGTTGTAACAAGAACCACGTCAGTGATTTCATTTCGTGTCGTCTATTTTAAGACATAGTGGACATAATAGTTAATGGTTCTATAATTTATTTGGAATACATATATACATTGTTTAAAGAGATTGGTAATTGAAAACGTCCATGTGCGGTTTTGTGACTTTGCACAGAATGGTGTAATTATTGCAGGCGTATGCATTCATCTCTACCCGAGTGGTCGTTGAATAGTTTGTTCATATATTTTTCACTCTTGTTTCTCAAGTTCACTGCTTCACTACCCCTGCCAGGAAATTCTGGATTCTGAAAATTACAAAGAACTTTGGCGGAAAACATTTGATGCTATACACAGAAAGAAAAATAGATTTGTAATATGCTCATACTTCTAAACAAATGCGTAGAGTTGAATGATATCGGAAACCAAATTTTAGTCCAAGATACGCTTCTAGACATTTTCTCTAAAAATGGGATCCCTACAAGCGTATGGGGTACTTAACCCGACACAAATCTGGTACACCAGTAATTTACTTGCTAACGACAGTACATCAGCCTACACTCCGGTTTATTCAAAATTTGCTGACAGGCAAAGAGTCCATGGCAACAGGTCACCCACAGAGAAATTTTCATGATTCAATTTGCTTGCATCCTCTGGTAACAAAGCATGACGCAAACGTGAAAGACACAAAATGTTAAAAGTTGTTAAAAGTTTTGAAAGCAACGAAGTTACCAAAAGCAGTACTTCTTGAAACTCTCGATGTTGTCTCCATGTGTATCAACATTCCGCAAGTGAAGGCACTCGTGGCTGTAAGGAAGTTTTTGCAAAGGTAGATAACAGCCTCTATGAAATTAATAAAGTTTCTTCCTTCATTATTCACAATCCAGTTAAACCCATCCTCAAAATTAAATGTTTTGAGGGTAATAAATAGTTTTATAGCCACTTATCACCAGTAATCTGTGATGTATTCATTCACAGATTCGAGAAGCAGATTACCACATCTCCTAACATTCTTAAAAGGTTTCGTTACATACAGGACATTGAGTCGCTGTATGATGAAACAGCCGCAAAACTTTGCAAAACTCGGCTGAAGATGAACGAAATATCACATATATCTTCCATATTGAGAAAAATATATAAAAAACCCCTTTGAGAAACACTGAAATATAATAACAAAGCATTTGTTACAATCGATAATGTAAAAATTAACCGATAATGTAAAAACGACCGATAACGTAAACAAAAATTACCGATAATGTAAAAACTGTTCTAAAGACGAATTTATACGGTCCTACGTACATGTGTGTATGTAAGTGCGTATGTACGAAGGAATGTAGGTAGGAAGGTAGGTAAATGGGCAGGCGGACATGCGGGGAGGCAGACAGATGGGTAGGTTGGTGCGTGCGCGCGGCATGCGTACGTGCGAATGCAGCCTATGTGAGTTTATGAGTGTACGCCTATATAAATGGGGTCACAAAAGTAACCTTGTATTTGTGAATGTTAAACGAAAATAAAGACATGGGGGACCCTAACTCACTAAACACAATATATAACTTTCAATATCTGGTTTTATTAGAGGGCGCCCTCTAAATCGGGATGAGAATCCCTCCCCTGGGATAGGACCTAAGACCTTTCTTAATTGACTTATTACCTTTTTCATAAAATTCCACATAGGTCCGTAGGAGCTCGGTCTCGGGGACCTGAAGCCTTGATCTTCAGGTGGACACCCCTAACCTTAAGTTAAAGAGGTACCAAATAAGGGACTTATCAGACGCCCTCTGACACCATAACAGCGACCCCTGGTATGGTATGGTATTATTTTTATCTCATCGCCCTATAGGGGCTAAGATAAGATATTGTAGTCCCATGGCTAGTGGAGCTATATATTGTACTGTGCACCCATGGGAGAACGGTTGCCATGGAAACGCTTGGAGTGGATGAGTAACGACACCCTAGGGGTACCTCATGGTAGAGTGACCATGGGTACAGGAGGGTCCAGTTGGGTGGTATAAATGAAAACGTGTCCGTTCCAATGTATGTGCCTGTGTTCGTATACGCGTGCGTGTGTGGGTGTGTGTGCGTGCGGACCTGTCCAAATTGTGGTTTTTCCAGAATAGTTTGAAAAGTATATGAGCGATTAAGTTTAAACTTGGTAAGTTTGTGCATGATCCCATTATGTCCAAGATGTATTAGTTGTATGGTAAATCCAGTGAATTTTGCTGATTTTTTAGAAAAAAAGGCCAATTTTGCCCCAAAATGTGTATTTCCACCATATCTGGAGTAATAGTAGACCAATTAAGTTGAATTTTTGTAAGTACTTACCTGAGAACACATTGTTCAACATAATATTACTGTAATGATAAATCCAGGGAATTTTGCTGATTTTTGAGAAAAAAAAACCATTTCTGCCACAGAATTTGTATTTCCACTATATCTAGAGTAATATTAGAACAATTAACTTACATTTTTGTAAGTACTTACCTGACTGTTACTTACCATTGTTCAACATAATATTACTGTAATGATAAATCCAGTGAATTTTGCTGAATTTTTAGGAAAAAAAGCCAATTTTGCTTCAAAATTTGTATTTCCAGCATATCGTGAGAACTGTTAGACTAATTAACTTAAAGTTTTGTTAGGACTTATCTGAAAACACATTGTTCAACATAATATTACTGTAATGGTAAATCCAGTGAATTTTGCTGATTTTGGAGGGGAAAAAAGCCAATTTTGTCCCACCATTGGTATTTCCAGCATATCTTGAGATATATTTGAGCGTTTAATGCAAAATTTTGCAAGGACTTACTTGAGAATGTAATATTCAACGTATATCACTTTTTAAAAGAGAGTGTAATTTGCTGATTTTTTTGGAAAAAATTGTATTTACACCATATCTTGAGAGCTAATTAAGAATTATACGCAAAAGTTTGCAAGACCGTTCCTATGAACACAATAATGAAGATACAGTATATCACTCTTATAGTAAACTGGTGAAATTGTACGATTGTTTGGTAAAAAACTTAGAGCCAGCATCTGGGTCAATAGACACCACCTTTTTAACTTTAGCCAAAACATCTTTAGCAAAACTGGCCCCTGTGGATAATGTCTTTTCTGAGAACATTATTTTCAAGTCAAACAATAATTTTAGCAGAACCAGGTCCTGCACAGGTAAATAGGAGACTTATGTGCAAATACCCATAGAGGGATTCTGATATATCCTGCCCCTAACTCTAACCACTAAGCCTAACCTACATGGAATAACCCAATATTATGATTGCGTTATGTAGCGTAATATGAACAGATACTTTTGAGCCATTATAGTTATACTGACTTGAGCCTGGTAGCTCCAGGCCATAACCTTTTTTGGTTTGCTACCTTACAGTAGATATCAGTAATGAGATGCTTACCACCATTTTATGCTTGAAGAATATTTGCCACTCATTTACAACCAGTTCTCCGAAGTAGGTCTCTGTGAGATGTGGTTGCAGTAAACTATTACAAATCCTTGTGTGCATGCCCTGTATTTAAATCAACCCATGTTGGCAATTCTTGTTCTTTATTTTGTTGTCCTTCCGGGGTCAGATTCCCAAAATTTTTAAACCGTTTGATTTGTATCGACAGGTACTTTCCTAATAAAGCCTATACTTCTTCTACTTTTAAGAGTGTCAAAATTTGACCATAATCGTCCAAACTGGCGTTTTTAGGCGTACTTTGGCGGTATCAAGTTTCTGAACTTTTGGTACTTTTATGAATTCTGGGACTTTTTTCAACTTGGGTCCGTTGTTCCTAATTAGGGTTTCTTTTATAAACTCTAAAACCACACAGACGAATATAGTGACGTAATCACGTTTTCAAGTTGCATCTCTACGAGGAACAATAGTCAGTCAAACTAGTTTATGTGTTTTTACTTTTAAAATACGTTACTTGTACAGTTTGTGGATTGTTTGTAAATACAGTGTTTCCTTTCACCAAATACTGCAATTCCCGATACCGACCAAGGAGCAACACTCTGAGTGCAATGTTTTTGATATACCAGTGAGACATGTACTGTTGCATACTCATTATGTAGGCGTTTATAGTAAGAACTGTTAATTTTCAAATATGACTTCTGCTTTTACTGTTTTTATGCCAATCACGTTGCTTTTCAAAGTAGTTACTGTCATTTTCCTTCATTGAAAAACGTCTGTCCATGTACAACCTAGCGTGTGTGCGTTTAAAAATGCTGTTTTTTTCAGTACACACGCAATCATTTTAAAATTGAAATCCGATACATCCCTAATTTCAACCTAAATGATAAAGAAGTATTTTCTTAATTTCATGTTCATGCCCTGATTACTTGGAACAATACGCATGTATCTATGTTACTTGATAGGTTAACGTTAGTGGCTATTCCTAACGTTAGCGTTCAATAACCTACATCAGTTTTTTTTTTTTTTGGCTTCTCTTGGACACATTACATTATAAATTAACATGCTTTTTATGTGACCCCAGCCGAAACAAAAAAAGGGTCATGGTCAAACGGCACTAATCAAAGGAGGAAACAAACCCCCGTCCGTAGACACCACCCTAGCAAAAACTATGGCCACTCTAGGTTACCATTATCAAGCTTCACTGCAAGTTTGTTTGTGGAGATTGTTAACATGACTTTTCTTCCAATCCTCTAAATTCACACACTCTCCTGTGATGGCTTCCTTCTGTTTTCACAACTTTAAACCACGGATATAGCACTACAATCGTAGTAACCAGGAAGACCCTGGCTGTGTTATTTTGAAACCCTAAAATTCTTTAATGAAATCTTGATTATGCGGGGCCTTATAAAGTTTTAATAAATTTTGGACTTTCATTAATTTTAATACCACTGACGGCATAAAAAGTGGTGTCTTGAACATAATTGAATTCGTATTGATGCTTATATTTACGACTAGTATTTTTATTTTTGGTCTTAAGAGATTTTAAATCCCACGGCTAAAAGCAACGTAAAATATTACATTCTTATTGCTGTTGTTGTTAATGAAAAGCTTCAACTGTCACTTTCGCACCACATCTTACCTGGAGACTATTTCTGAACTTTGTGAGAGAATGAGTGCAGGGCTGAGGCAGGTTCCGAAGAGTGGATACGGAGGGGGGGGGGGAGGGGGGGATAAAATGAGCGCTGCCAAGGAGATGGACTTGTAAGGATGGACATGTGTGCACGTTATTCTGTAAATATATATTACAGAGCGTCACATGAAACATAGGCCTATAGAAACTATTTGTAGTGAAAGTATGATTGATTGACCACTAACGTTCTAATTACTAGAAAACGTGCACCTCCACCCATTCTACGGGAATCAATTACTTATATGCAGTTTGTAGTAGTGATTATGAAATAAAAGCTTTGTGAAAATGGGGGACTCGCGCGCCCCACAAAGCCCTCCATGGTGTCCCCATTAGATGAATGGAAGTGTTTCAGAGTCTTCAGTAACATATTGACAGCAATGGTGCCAGCTCTTTACTTCCTCCAGGTGTATCCCTGTTCCCGGGGTTGTATTCACAAACACTGAAAATTGCTACATATATTGTGTTAGCATCGAACAAAGTGAAAAATGTTCCTCCAAATTGTCCAGGGTCGGCAAGGGGAGGGGGTGTGACATTACAATACCTCCTGTTATTCATCCGAATGGTTTGTGACAAATTCGCTTAGTATTCCTGCATATCGTGTAGCAATATTGGCCTAAGTTTGAAGGTACGTCTAACAATTGCTATTCTACATCCCGAATGGGACAAGAGGGGAAGGATAATTTATAAGTCCCCATACACCTAGAATAAATACTGATTTTGTTTATGATTGCAGGGATCTTTCTAGTGCATAATAAGTGCTTTTATTTTGTTGGGCGCCATCTAGAAGGACAAGGTTAGACATGCTACCATTAGAGGGCTCACTTCAAAATGCCGTAAAGTTACCGGGAATTATCCTTTAGCGTGAAAGAAATTTTGGTGGAAGTTAAAGGGGAAATCAGGGTTTGACTCAGAAAATTCACCTTTAGTTGATTTTTCTTTCTAAACTGATTGTTCCCCGAAATATAGAGACGTTGGGAGGTGTTTGAAGGTAGAAGAAACGATAATCATTGCGTTAATCACTGTTGAATGAGAATTCTTAATATTTGTCTGGTACAAAAAATAAACGCTCATGTAAAAGACAAGACAGCCTCCTCTATACGTTGACCAATCACAGCGTAAGACTGAGATGACGTTATATGAATAAACATGACTGAATGTTTACGGTTCCCATTCTGTTCGTGCATTGCGCAATGCTACGTAAACAAGAGTTTAGTGATAGTTGATGATACATACAGCACACGTAGGCAAATTTGACTCGTTTCTCGAAATTGTCCACATTTTTTGAGATAATCTGGATCATATTTGTTAGTTATAACTCATTGTTCGATACCGGTGGGGAATTGTAGTGAAATAAATTGTAAAAATAAACCCCGATTTCCCCTTTAAGTACCAGATTAAGTTGAGTTCAAGTTAGGGGCAGTTTTCGCTTTTGAGATGAGTGTAGAAAGGTCAATGTTTAAAGGAAGCCATCATTATTTGAGCTGTTGATGTCATTTATTTGTGAAGTAGAAGAGATTTTAATCGTTAATTACCCTATCAAAGATTACTGCTTCAGTTGTGTGTCAGATGTTCATAATCTCTTGGTTTTCACCATCCACAGATGAATAATACTAAACACGTGTGACAACAAAAGAAGAAAAATTGTGAACCAACTCAAAGAGACTATTTACATCTCCATCAAGAATACACTGCAAGGTGTTAAGATCTATAGTCCAAAGGACGGATGCTGAAACCTTGGTGAAATGACTGATGTTGCTCTGTGAGGTGATTCACAAAAAAATATAGTCCCTTTATAAAGTACAAACGTATTGTTCCGTATACAACGTACATAATGACAATATTTGTCCAGGTCGGTCAATAGTTGCATTATTGTTCTATAATTTCTTTATAAGGCCACCGATGTTGGCCTACATAAGAAAGAGGCCTCTATTGCATAACTGGTAATACTAAGATGTAGTAGGGATGGCCTAATCGTGTAGACACAATACAGGCAAAGTCATCCAGCAGGCAAATTTGTCTATTTTAAGATGAAGTCCAGTTGACCACCCCCCCCCCCCCTGAAGATTTAGGGAAAAACTGTTACAAGTTATGTTTATAACCAAGTCTTGAGCTGTAATAGATTCTGGTTATCGGTCTTGTGAATAAAGTGACATCTCTGGCAAAACACTGCAACGACATTTAAGTAGTTTATTTTACTTATGGCATGTATTACCGTATTGTATATTATGGTAGGTATTAGCTAAATGTATTGGCTGAGTAATACGTTAACAGTGCATTCGCTAAAAAGTGTTGTACTTGTGCGTTCTTTGGTCAGTATGTTTATGTACAATACTTTTAGTACTTGGCTTGCACTTACGGGGATTTTATTTAATTTTTTTGTTTTGTTTTCAGTATGGTTGTAGTGGTTGAAACACACTACAATACAAAAAAGTTACTGCCGTTGACTTCTCTGTATGGTTATCATACGTTCGCTGTACAGTCGACATCATAAAATTAATGCATGTATTCTTCTTGATGATGAACCACAGTGAGGTACGTATACCTCTGCCGGTCGTAATGAGTCCATGAGTTAATGTCGATTGATCTCTTTTAGCAAAAAAAGATGACGATAGTAAAGGCACTTGATGGAATACTGATAAATGAAGAGGATGACGCACAATGCTATTATATTAATTAATTTATATTGTCCAATACATTCTTAACTTTCTCTATATTTCTTGCATCTACATGATCTTCAGGATAATCATTTCAAATACTCCATTACAAATTACGAGAACATAATAACAGATTGATTATACCAACTTTACAAGCTTATAAAGTTAAAGCTGCTACTCCAGAGTTTCTACTTAGTTTACATATAAGAAAACTTACTGAATAACATATTATCCTTACTTAACTCAATTGCACAGGTGTTTAACATGCGTGAGATGAAAGATAAGTGCATTTATCTAATCATATATTATCTGTCGCTCAATCATTTAATGGATCAATAATACCACAGAAGCAAGAAAGACGTTGGAAGATAGTAACTTAGAAACATACAGGAACATTGCTTCTGTGTGATAGATATGTTGGGGAATCCATGCAAATGCTTGCAAGGTTCCATGTCCTGCGATCCACTTATATTCTCAACCAATTCACGAATGTGCAATCATGGGTTCCAGGGGCCAGGGGTTGTCAGGACGGCCGGGTGAGGGCACGGAGCTGACACAGGCCCCTTCCCTTTAAACACGCAACTGATTCAAAGGAGGTACATGAAAGCATAATTAACATAATTATTAACATAATTAACATAATTATTGGTATTAACAGCTGCTATGAAACCAAGTCAGGCGCAATGTACAAACGCATTAGAAAACGTGATTGCATGAGATAACTGATGAAAAGTGTCTGAAAATCAACAATAATAAATTAAGAAGTAGTGCATGCTGATTAACAAGACAATACTTAGAGGACTAATATAAGCATTATATAGGTTTGAAGAGATGATAACGTTTTCTTTTTCCCCTGATGAGTATTAGGATTACAATACATCACTTTCATTGTAAAATGTATAAGACATATCACTCAATTCTTTACATTATACAAATTATGCCTCTTAACAAGTACTATCATACAATTTATTAAAATCATTGTCAAGATTTCACAATTTTAATCAACCATTATTCAACGAAACAATGTCTTGACGATTGCCATCGAATATTAAAATTTAAGTCTCATTTTAAGATTCTCATTAATGGTACTATTTTGTGCAAATACTTTTTTTCCGATTGACGAGAATTCTATACTTAATTTATATTCCCAGTTTAATAGCATGCAAGGTACAGTTCAGTTTGACCTGAATCTATCAAATAATAGCAAAATCAAACTCAACTGGATGTATGTAAAAATGTTACATTCATATTTGAAATTTGGTGTCTTTTTTTTTTTTTTGGTGCATTAATTTATCACACAGAGAAACTATAAATTTGTTAAAGAATTTCAGGAATGTTAGGAAACACCTAGTTTTTGAATGAGCTGATGACTGCCTACGTACTCACAAAGTTAAGCTAGACTTAAACCCTGAGCTTCTTTCAGTCAGGATACGAGTTGATACTTAATTGAATTGTGCCCACTTACACTCAACGACGTGTTAAACTGAATTGTGCCCACTGACACTCCGCAACGACGGGTACTTTTCCTCTTTGGGTCACTGAATCAAATTTTCTTTATTTAAAAGACCATCTTTCTAAGTGTTTCATGAAAGATTCATTGCCTCCGTTTGCTTTTTAAATATTTCCAATGCTTTCTCATAAACTTTCTGGTCTAAGTACAGAAGTTTTTGTATTTCATTATTTCTTCTCAATTCTTTTGCAGCATTTCGTTTCAATTCTTTCAATGCATCCCTGTCTTT
>CM037842.1:26746810-26803807 GCA_021234535.1 Stichopus chloronotus | reverse complement strand
TATATATATATATATATATATATAATTATATAATATATATATATATATATATATATAAGAACAGAAACAATAGAAATCGGGCAACATAACGCATGGTTCCCCATCTCTTCAGACATCGAGCACGAAACAACTACTACATTCTATCCTGAAAAAAAGGCTAATGAGGCCTTCTTCACCAAAGTAGGTGGATTATTAGATTACAATCCAATCTATTATGTAAACTGGTAAGGACTCTAGAGTAAGAAATGTCCTTTTTGTAACTGCGAAATTTTCGCATGGAACATCAAAACCATAGTCCAAAGCCACAACCTAAAAATGCTATCTGACCCAACCAAACGTCACCAGAGAAATAATGCAACTGCCTTGTAAAATGTGAACGCAACTTCAGTTTGAAATACATAGCGAAATCTATTGCTTACATGGCCCGACGTCATGAGCAACGGCCATTCTTACACTGGTGTGTTGACAGGTCCTTTAAAGCAGTACTATTATAACCACACTAAATCTTTCAGACACATGACATACGCGAATGAGACTGAACTCCCAAAACACATCTGGTCACTCAAAAGAAGGGAACAACAATTACACTTTTACTTGGTCATCACGCGATCTAACCACACACTACAACTCTTCAGTTGTATGCAATTGATACACGGCTGACAAATTGCCCCATTATTTACAATATTCTCAATGAATTCTCAATAAGAGCTTTGATATTGTGTCCAGTTCCACTAATTGTAGAAAAACCATTCAGCCGTATGTACAATAACAAACCCCGGTATAGTCGCCAGAAGACCCTCATGGAGAAACCGTTACTTTCGACATTCATATTTAAGACACATTGTCGATACGTTTCTGAAGAGTCATACCAGCTAATGTATTTCATAAGGGGTTACTCAGCTGGTGGTAAACTGTTAGTCTGGGTTTTTTTTTCTGACGATGGGAGTTCAACTCGAACTTCTATAAAATGCTTCTTGAATATCTGGAGGAAGATAGTTCCTCAGAGCTCTTATGATGGCTGCAATCCTAGTGTGGTCAGTGATACACAAGTTTGATGTTAGCCTAGTATAAAAAGTATCCATAAGAGTTACGATGAGGATCTCAGATGATATCAGATATAACTAAGATCATATGTAACAATTAAAATTTAGAAATAAGTAACCGATATGAAGAGACAAATCATCATTAGTAGATGTAACTCTGTTGACCGTCTGCCTGGAATAGACTTATGTGAGTAGATATACCAATATTACTAAACTGCTGTGTTCTTTGAGGTGACATGCCACGTCTTCTTATCTTTATGTTTTTTTTTTTTTTAAATCTTGATTTTTTTGAATAAAATTTTTGAATCTTGAATATTGAGTGACGTCACTTACCTTCTACATTGAGAATAATTTCCTTAAACATCTGCGTAGTACCATTATGACAGTAATAGATACCTTGGTTGTCAACATCAGCGTTGTATATAAACAATTTTCCATTTCCTTGAATTTCTATATTATCAAACTCTCTTGGTTTGAAACTTCTGATCCCACTTGAAATTAGATGTCCTTTGAACCAAATCTGTGTCGGCGATCTGGTTGATATTTGTGACGATTCATCATAATCTTCAACACCAGTATAGAGTGACATTAGATCCTTGAAGTATAATTTTGTCTCTGATAGTTCCCCATTGGTTGAGGAAAACTCTAAATTTAATGAAGAAAGGGTAAAAGAAAAAACAATAATTCCAAGTATGCCTTATTGCAGACTCGACAATATAATTACCAAAGAAAATAATATCTTACCACTACCAAGAACAACATCAAGATATATTAAGCCAAAGAGAACAAAGGGCGACATCATTGGACGATTACAAAAGGTAAACTAAATTTTCAGAGTATATTTCACTTAGATGTACAGCTAATCGAAACTGATAGTCCCTGCAATGGTTGTTCGTATGCTGATAATGGATTTTAATCGGAATTCATGTTAAACTGCATTTTCTCTCAACCAAACGATATGAAACATGTTTTTAATTACCCGTAATGAAGATATGCCTCACATGCGAATTTAACTTGGTTTCATCTCGCCAAAGCGTCTGCACTTAATTCCAGATATTGATAACTTTCGCTTATGCTACAGTCGCAGTAATCTAATGTTAGGATGCTTATACGTAGTATCCATTATACTTATCGTGACATGCCTACTCATCTACTAAGAGTAATTCTTATTTGAAACGTTTCAACCAATCTATACTATCACTATCTGGTTACATCAACCAGCGGAATTTGTCCTGTAGACGCAAAGCATTTACACAACTACCTGTCTCTTTCTACTAAAGATCAACAACGACAAAGGGATCATTGGATTATCAAGTCAATGACAGCAACCGACGTGATTATTCCGTGACTGGAAGTACAGAAGATACCCCGGCCGGGGACTAGATATTGATCTACCTACGTCCTTGCATCACGTGATGTAGCCTATACAGTTTACTTGCAAGTCAATCCATCTAAATGGTGAAATGTGAAATTTTAGAATCAAATGTGAAAGATAAAGAGGGCGCTTCACAGACAAGCTTTTCTCACAACCATTTCATTGTCACATTTTGTCAGCTTACCACAAGATCTTGCTCCATTGAGATTCACAATAAATCGTCCATTTAATGTTATCCTCATTGCCTGGTATGAGATTCCTCTGGTAAACAGAAAGGAAAAATTCTATACCACTCAAGGAAACGCTGATAATATATACCATGTGGTTCCTTGTTTAACGGCAGTCTAGCTTAGACAAATCTCGTTGGAACGCCCCGCTCACCCTCTCAGTGTTGATTACCGGAATAGTGTTTACAGTAGGCTATACATTCACTCCTTTGGTGCAACATTGGGACTGCTACATTGGGGCAAGAATCGAGACTTGTAGTGTGTGCTTACATTAACCAGTTTATATTCATCACGTTGGGCTAAGTTAGCCGAACGTTAGCTTAATGAACTGCACTGCATTCTTAGTACCTGTGCGATGTGACTTTGTGTTTTCTCAAGTATAGTTCCACCAATAATCTACCTCGTCATTACCATTTAAATAACATTAGAGAACGTAGGGGACAGTAACACTTGACAACAATGCTTCGAGTAGATTGTAATGTGAGCACTGTTAAAGTTAGTAATTGCAAAACTTGTTTCTTGTTTAGGCCTATTTGAGTTTAAACAATGTTTTCAGTCATGCAAGGAAACGTCTCCAGGGGCCTTTTACATTGAGTATCTTCTACGAGACACATTGTGAAATGTCGGGTTAACGGGACTGAGACCACCTTGTCTTGCCTTGCCTTGTCTTGTTTGTTAGACCACCATTTTCTTATTTGGTTAAGGGATCGTGCCTGAATCTTCCGGGTAATAGGGAACGTCTGTCGTAATGATGAGGTATTACCTCATCATTTCCATAGTTGACTAAAAGACAGTTAAGGGCCAGAAAGGGAGAAAGAAATGTCCTAGAGAAACTGAAATGACTTTATCATCAGTTCTATTTATTCGATAGCGAAGCTAGCTTTCAGAGTTAAAAGTCTATGGAGCTTCAGGCATCAGGTCGAAGCTGGGGGTCAGAGGTCACACAACTCGGTCTACCAATTAGATTAACACTCCTTTCGTATCTATGAGCAATAAATCATCGACACTACTGTCACGTGAGTACCAAGGTTTCTCAGAATTACCAGTACATAATTATTAACATCATTATTATTATTGTCTTGCCTTGCCTTGTCTTGTTTGTTAGACCACCATTTTCTTATTTGGTTAAGAGATCGTGCTTGAATCTTCCGGGTAATTGGGAACGCCTGTCGTAATGACGAGGTATTAACTCATCATTTCCATAGTTGACTAAAAGACAGTTAAGGGCCAGAAAGGGAGAAAGAAATGTCCTAGAGAAACTGAAATGACTTTATCATCAGTTCTATTTATTCGATAGCGAAGCTAGCTTTCAGAGTTAAAAGTCTATGGAGCTTCAGGCATCAGGTCGAAGCTGGGGTCAGAGGTCACACAACTCGGTCTACCAATTAGATTAACACTCCTTTCGTATCTATGAGCAATTAATCATCGACACTACTGTTACGTGAGTACCAAGGTTTCTCAGAATTACTAGTACATAATTATTAACATAACTAACACTTCACTATTGTCTTTCTAGGAAAAGTTGCTCCTACCGTTTATTGTAACACTTTGTTTTCTTTGATCAGAGACGCAAAATCTGTGATAAATGAATAAGTTATGCTGACTCCAAAATAATCTGAGAGTTGTCCTTCGACCAAGAGAAAAGAAATTACTCTTGTCAATAATGTATTTATACGTTACAATGTCACGTCGAATAAGTTCAGATTTGTGGATTAACAAATTAACAAATACCGCCACCCTTACATAACGAATTGCCGACACGGCAACACATAATGAATCCATAATTTCTCCAACCAATTGGTTAATAAGGTATTACCTAATATAAATTCGAGAATCACCCATAGGACCGGCTGTAAATCTTCCGCTTGCTGATGCGGGTCTGGTGGGCGTTATTCGTCACCAGCCGGCTGACTCCCCGTCCTTTTAGTTTATCGTAGTTTTACGACTTACAGTAATAAAATCAGCAACAGAATGCTGCCAAATGGGCGCTTGCTCAGGTAGATAAAAAACGCTAAAATGCTCGCAGTGTGATATGTTCTAGAGCTCATTCAGCTACTGAAATAATAACTCAGACCCTCAGATCCAGTAACTTATTTGAAGACCAGAATAAAGTGTTGAGCAGCTTGATTTCTGAGAGATACCATGCAAATGCAATGTGACAAATAATGGTGCTTGACAGCCAATACATCTGATACAATCACTAAATAATGAGGTAACGTTTTTATCTCTGTTCTGTGTCAGGCAGTGAGTAACGTCTTCAATTGGGCACATTCGTGTATGCAGCTCGAGACAAAGCCATTACTCAGATGCACGTTCTAAGTTTGTGTACCTATTGGCCACTTTAATTCTGCAGTAGGAAAATGGGTGTATTGTACTTTCGCTGTCAGGGGAAATGTCGAACGTGCCTGCATCAACTCTATAAATTTGAAAGAGCGCCACTGCAAAACATTGAGCATAGGAAGAGGGAGTTGTTTTGTCTTTAAAGCTAGAATACGAGTTGAAAATTTATCAGTGAAAGTCGAATTGGAATATGTCATAGCCACTGTAAAATAGCATTGTTTAAGCTCTATTTTGCATAGATGAATAAATAAATACATACTTAATTGGTCTCTTTGATTTCAAGTAACAGTGATTAACTACGATGTTTTGTTGGTTAGTCTGAATCTTGTAGGGCCAACAAAAATGTTCAGACAGTTTTCATATTCAAATATCTGGAAGACGAATGCGTAACTCCCTTTCAGTTTTTGTGGCAGGTGATCCTTTCCACTACTTTCTGTTCTCCGAAACACTGACGAAGACCAAAGCTAGATGACCAGTACAACTCAAATTCCACCTTTAAGATCAGACGAACACAATAACATAGCAGTTTTCAAATCCTTGGCGATTGTATAAGACCGATTTTTTGCGCAAAGCAATTTGTATCATTGTTCTAAGCCGTCGACGTAATTGACAGTGATGTAAATTCGGTAACATCATTTCTCTCCGTGATTCATATCATTATAACTATCAGAGTTGAAACAGAGAGAAGGGGGTAGGTAGGTAGGTAGGTAGGTAGGTAGGTAGGTAGGTAGGTAGGTAGGTAGGTAGGTAGGTAGGTAGGTAGGTAGGTAGGTGGGAGGGTAGGTAGGTAGATAGATAGGTCGGTAGCTAGGTAGCTAGGTAGCTAGGTAGATAGGTAGATCGGTAGATAGGTAGATGGGTAGATGGGTAGATAGGTAGGTAGGTAGGTAGGTAGGTAGGTAGGTAGGTAGGTAGGTAGGTAGGTAGGTAGGTAGGTAGGAGAGAAGGTAGGTAGGTAGAAGGAGGTGCTACGTTACCTATAAAGGTAAAGGTTATCTTAAACCATTCACTGAAGCTATGAAGCACCATGCTGTCTTGGTATAAATGGAAAGTTAATCGGTACGGTAATAACCGCCCATTGATGCTTTTGTGTAAATTTATCCACTTACAGGGATATTTTTGATGCCATTTTTGTGTAAGGTATCATTGTCTAGTGAATTGGTTATCGGTAAGAAATTATCGGGTTGGTTCTTAAGTGTAAAGAGACATGGTTTCGACTTTGGTTATTCCTCCGAATTTTGTTGCTCTCTTTGTGTAAGTCCACTGTCACTACATCTCGGTGTTACTATTGTTATCGAAACACCGAATACTATATAATAAAGCACAGTTGGTGTTTATGTGTGGTTTTATACTGTGTTTGGATTGCTTGTAGTTGGAAATCACATTTATGTAATATACTAGGTAGATTGTATTTAACCACGGCAGCGATCAGAGCACAAAGATTGCAATAGTGATGAACTTGATCCATGAGTGGATTACTTCGTAGCAAATAATGTCAGATTTTACAGACAACCACTCTGACGTAAAGAACATTGTTGTTGTCAACAGTCAGAAACCAAGAAATTCGACAAAGTTTGTTTTTCGTTGATAAACGAGAAAAGAGAAAAAAAAATAACGAATGGGCATAGAGGACTTTTGAGAATTCATTTATTTTATTTTATTTTGAATTTATGAAAGGTATGATATATTTACAGTACTTATACAATGGTTGTGAACAAACTTTACAACAAACTAAAAGAGGTTTTCACAGAGATTATGTGGCCTTATAAGACCCGTTAGTATTAAGAAAACAAGCAATCACACTTACTGACATTTTGAAAATCAAAAATTAGTTTTTAGATTGCATAAACATGATAACATTCACACCACTGAAAGTAATTTGAAAAAAAAGTATATTTCAGTATGCCTCTTGGGGCATCATTTCATTTCAATAAGAACACAAAGTGTACATTCAACCCGATATAACTAATAGGTTTATCACGCATAAACCAAAAAAAATGCAGCAATGGAAAATGATATAATTGTTTTACTTCGCTAACTTAACAAGCTAATAATGTAAAAAATATAGGTTAATGGTAGAATTGGGTACATGACAAGAAGCATCGATGGTTCTGACGTATGCGTCACAAGTCACGACACTCTGTTATCACAAAGAAATGTGAATAATAAATAGGATTCATGTGATGCAAACGATAAACGAAAATTACTCTTACATTCCTGTTGGCAACGTTAATCAGCAGCACAATCATTAAATTTATAGGACTAAGCAAAAATAGGCAACAGCAAAACTCAGAATTTTACATAAAAAATAGGCAACTACATTTAGCCTATCATTTTTATTTTATGCAAAATGATATGAGACTCATGCAGTCAAATATAATAACCGTGTAGGTGTGATTAAGCACGGGATTATAAAGGTTAATTTTGTAGAGATAAACTGACTAACGACTGACCAGACAAACTATTTAGATCCATATGCATTTTGGTACGTTGTGCTGTTGTGCCTTGAACACAAAAACAGGGGTAGGGGTAGGGGGTCTGAAGATTGTTCCCACATCCATATATCTCGGATAATCAATTGAACAGTTCTTTGTGCTTTGATACATACTCATGCTGAAGTTACACCGCAAAAAAAAAAAATCGATTTTGTGCACTACACCAGGACGAGGAATAAGTGTGGTATATATTATTAACAACCTCATCGACTTAGGTCATATTATCACGTCCATATGAGTTTGCCCTCCTCCAGGAGAAAAAAATAAAAATACCGCCAATGAAAAATAAAAAATCAACGTTATCTTCAACTGTATGTATTGTTATAACGAGGGGATTTTAACGTGTCACACTAGTAGGCTTCAAAAAGTAAGAATAACTGAAGGGTACTTTACTAAAAAATGTCTCCAGAAAACTGACTTTTAATGGCCTTGATTCATCACCTTGATTGCGTCCTTTACTAACTGGTTAGTCAGATGGCTAAATTGATGACTACCAGAATCATAATCTTTCATCCAAATAGTTTTGCCATTTGAAATGTGTCAGTGTTTGAGTTGATCTTGAATCAATCCGTTGTCAATCAAAGCATGTTATCCATCCATCGATTCGTAAACAGTATCCTCAGAGGATGCAGTCTCGATGCCGTATGTGTCGCGAGTGGTAACCTTTTCGTCACCACTACTGGTGGATCTGTGGCGTGTGAAATCCTGAAAATAAAAGTTGTAAGTTACTACTAAGTTACTACATGCGATTCAATTGCATCTTTTTTTTTTATCTATAGATCTCGTTCATCTGTAGTAAACTAAACGAAAGTTGTATCCGTCAGGAATGTTAATGTTGACGTACTTGCCATGTATCTCATGTTACTGTCTCATACTGCAGTCATACTACCAATTCTGCATCATATTGTTGTCTCGCGTAACTGAGTTATGTTACTATCTCATGATAGTTGATCATGGTCATTTGTTACAGTTCACAATGGATATTCGTTTGTTATCAGAACTTGATCTCGTTATCAAACAGTAATCAATGACGACTGTACGTACCGCACTTTTGTTTTATGTTTGATGTCCTCGGGTTGTTACATACAATGGCATCATGCGATACAAATCAACACACGGATTTACCCTACATTTATTATACATACACTTATGATCCATGTGACAACCATATAGTTAATGGTTTAAGGACTAATGACATGAAATCACTTTCTAGTATATCAGTAATGCCACGGACAAGTTATCACGTACATTATCATGAGAGGTTTGTACAAGAGAAGCTTAGCTAAAATAGTACTCAAATTGGTATATTTCCATTTAATTCACCTAAAACAGCAAAAAATTCCGCACAATAAAGCAAACGAAAGTCCGGCTCATTGTCATTGTCTTTTGGGGTATCTCCATGACAACTTATAGACAAAGGGGAAACCAGATGTATCATGATACGAGGCTCCTAATACCATGCGAATAATATAGCACATCGTACCTGCCGTAAATATTCGCAGACGGCTTTCCTTAGATTTTCCTGCAATGTTTCAATGGTAGGACGTTCACTTGTTCCTGTCCAGCAGTCTACTAGGACGTCGTAACTGACAGAAATCGAGAATTGTGTTTGTTATTTTTTTCAGTTTAGGTATTTAGTTAATGATTTTTACAGTGAATCGATATATTAGTGCTACATTTATTGGTCAAATATGAGACAAAATTTAACTCACAATAATTCATGGCACTCCGCTGGTTGTGGAAACTGGAAACGCGTTGTCATCAAACGCTGAACTGCAGCAATCCCAAGACCCTTAAAAGGAACATCGCCTTGTAGGGAAAAAGAAACATTCTTTTTATTTTGTTTTGTAATTTACTACGATAACTATTATTGAGCCTAATCTCCTGCTGTAGTTATCACAACAATAACTCAAAGAACATTAACGGTACATGCATTTATCTATGACACACATGTTAGCGCATCACATTCTTTATTCTCAAATAATATTTTAAAACAAGTGCCAGAGTGCTACATTTGTAAATTAATGGCAATCGTAAATACAAATGATCGCCATTATTCTCCAACTACTTTTAAAATGACTTGGTGTATTAATTACTAATAAAGACAAGATCTGATACCAATGACTTGGTGTATTAATTACTAATAAAGACAAGATCTGATACCAATGACTTGGTGTATTAATTACTAAGAAAGACAAGATCTGATACCAATGACTTGGTGTATTAATTACTAATAAAGACAAGATCTGATACCAATGACTTGGTGTATTAATTACTAATAAAGACAAGATCTGATACCTTTAGTTCTTGCATAGCTAGCTATATATTTTTTTTCAAATCGTTGTCATATACGAAAACAATATAGAAAGGAATACAAATCATATAAAAAAGAAAACAACAACAACTATACTCAGTGATTAAGATAAAAAGTCGTTCTTTAACAGTTTAAAACATTGACCTCAGAGATGAGGAATAAGCATTAAATGAGCATTTTGTTTTTCTTTGGGCTAAAGATGAGTCTTTATATACAACAATTATCTCTATAAAGTAGAAAAACCAAAATTCAACTGTAATTATTGGCTAAGGAAAAATGGAACTTCTATCTATACATTACCAAAAGAAAACACTTCCCACAGTGCAACAGCGACTGACCAAACATCACTTCCTTCTACATATTCCTCTCGTAGTAGAGTTTCTGGAGCAAAATTCTTTAGAGCTGGTTTTTCCTGAAGCAAAATCAACTTTCCAATTTATAGCTCAAGTTCAAGTTTATTTTTCACCTCAGAATACTAGCAATTAACAATAATGTACAATACAACATATTAGGAAAACATAATAGCATTCAAGGTATGTGAAAGGAGCCAGAGAGAAGCAGAAATGCTTTTACTAAGTCTGGTCCCCTTGTAAAAGAGAAACTCATATTATAGAATTAAGCAAAAAGATAAGAAAAAATTAAAAATAGAACAAAAGAACATTTATCCCAACAGTAAAGGTTTACAACCCATCCTTATACAATGTTTGTAGTGTCGAGAAACAGCTGTTTATACTTTACTTTAAAGGAGTAAAGGGAAATACAATGCTTAATATGATCATGAAGGGAATTCCATAGAACAGCTCCAGAGTGTCTAATCTGTGACTTTGTGAGACTTGTTCTAGAGTATGGAATAGTGAGTAGATGCTTTTTTCCTAGTATCATAATTATGATAATGCCTATTTTGAACATAAAAATTAGTGTAACATTTTGGCAAATTGTTATGAATAAAATTATGCATGAAAACACCAAGCTGATATTTATAGAGGTCAAAGACAGAAAGAATTTTAAGTAATTTGAAGAGAGGGCCGGTATGATGAGTAAAGGATACATTACAAATGTTTCGTACAGCTCGCTTTTGCAGCAAATAAATGGAAAGTAGGTAATCTTTTTGGCATTCCCCCAAACCAGTAAGTAGTGATTGACATGTGGAAGTATGGGTGTATTGTAAAGTAGAATAAGGGCACTTTGGGGTAGAAAATGTTTTAGATTATTAAGTACACCATCAAGTCGGGAGATTTTACGACAAATAGACGAAATATGTTCTTTCCAGCTAAGTTTACAATCAATAATAGTGCCAAGAAACTTTGTGTGGTGACTTGCTGGGACTCTAGTTTTGTTCAACGTAAGCACTGAACTTTCAGTACATGGAACTTTATTGTCGAAAACAAGAAGCTTGGTTTTATTCATAATAAGGGAAAGTTTGTTTGAATTTAGCCAGTCAACAATGTTTGAGAATTCTCGCTGAGCCAGTTCAAACACAGAAGTCAAATTTTTGTCCTGGAAAAGTACGGTGGTGTCATCTGCAAAAAGATAAAATTGAGCATCTAATGACGAATTACAAATGTCATTAATATAAATTAGAAAGAGGAGAGGACCGAGTATTGAGCCCTGTGGTACACCAATGTTGCTAAGGAGAAGAGAAGAATCTTCATCGTTTCGGGTAACGTAATGAGGCCTATTGCTTAAGTAAGATGTGAACCAGGAATGCGCACATCCTCTCAATCCGTATGCAGACAACTTCTGAAGAAGAATTCGATGATTTATAGTATCCAAGGCTTTTTGAAAGATCAATAAATATTCCAAATGAGCTGAGATTGTTGTCGATTCCTTTGGATATCTGATCACAGAAGTTTACGGCCGCCATGTAAGTAGAACAGTTTTTACGGAGCCCAAACTGAAAAGGTGTCAAAATTTCATGTTTATTAAAAAAATTCATAAGTCTTTTGGACGAGGTTTTCAAAGAATTTTGAGAGAGAAGGAAGCACAGAAATAGATCTGTAATTAGAAAAAAAACTTTGGATCTCCTACTTTGTAGACAGTGACAATTTTAGGAATCTTCAGTTCAGTAGGAAAAATGCCAGAAGAAAAAGATAAATTAATGATATGAGTGAGAGGTACACATATTACATCACATACATATTTAAATATGGTATTGTCACTTCCATCGTAACCAGGTCTTTTCCCTCTCTTTAAATTACTTATAACATTGTTAACTTCAAATGTAGTTGTTGGAAACATTACAAAGGTCTGCAGGTTGTTATTTCTTAAGTTATGCATTGGATCAAGTTTTGTGAGTGGTAACTTGTCTGACAAGGACTCCGCAACCGATGAAAAGTACTTGTTAAAACCATTAGCAATTTCAACATCATCAGTAACTAATCGATTACCACCTTCTAACTTAAATTCCTTACATAAACTTTGAGTTTGATTGCTACCGGACACACTATTGATAATTTTCCAATTTTGACTTGTATCATTCTTATTTTCTTCAATGAGCCGACAGCAGTGGTTCCTTTTGGCAGTTTTGATGACACTTGTGAGAACGTTCCTGTATCTAGTATAACGATATCTACGATACTGAGAAGGGTCTTCTTTCCATCTTGTATACAATGATTTTTTACGATGAAAAGACTTGAGAATACCAGCTGATATCCAGGGTGATCTGCAAACATTCATTCTATGTTTAACTTTCCTCAGAGGGCAACAACGAGTAAACGCATTTGAAATAGTCTCTATGAAAGAGGTGTTAGCTATCTGTGCATTTTCACAATACAAGACATTCTGCCAATCGAATTTAACAACTGAGCCCTTGACCGATCAATGTTTTGAGGACGCATATCATGCTTGTAACAGGGATTCTTTTTACGATAGAGCTAGAGAGTTAACTGATACAAAAAAACACAGGAAAGTGATCTGAGGTATCGGAGGTAAACACACCAGACTTAATATGTTCATGAGGTGGATCAGTAAAAATATTATCAATTAAAGATGACTTTTCAGCAGACACAATTAAGCAGATATTCCAATTGTTGGCACACCTTGTGTTAGTAAGAGAAGTAGTGACTGCAATTTATGCCCTATATGACAATCGCATCCTATGTGTACCGTTGATTCTTTGGTGGATGTATGATCCATGTAATATTTACAAATATTCTGTTTTTCCATTTATAAACAGAGCTAATCCGCACACGATATGACACATCTTTATGTCTTTCTGAGATGACGCACTATAACGGTGAAGGTATGTTTTACTTTTTGGGGGGTGACAATACACTCCGAAAAAAAAGTTGGATAAACTTCTACCCAGGTTGGTTACGCATGCCTCGTCATAAACGTTTGGGCAAACAACACCCAATGTAGTCCAATTACCCTTCTTGGGTTGAATGTTACCCAATAATGCGCACTTTCAACTTAATAGACTATTTGCTAACCCAATATTTTATAAGGAGGCATAGCGTATATGTCAGGATGTATGGAGACCTGGCTACAAAGAATATAAGTCTCTGAAACTTTAATTAAAGTTCACGTACCAGGGGAGAAAACAACGAAAAATAGGATAAGCATGCAAATTAAACAACTGAAAACGTGGTGCAATATGAACCTACATTACGAGAGTGGAGACGTTAAGCTGTCACATACGTAAATGTAGGACACTACATGTTCACTATGATCTTAGTGTCATACGTCCAAAGTTAGGATGCTTTCCTAATAAATATATAAGCAATCGTGACTATTGACTGAATTAACTATTTCGATTAGTAAGAACCGATTTATTTACTCACTTTTCTAATGATCGCCTCGATCTTGTCCAAAGCGTCCTCTTTAAGGCAGAAATCATACAATTTGCATATCTTGTTTGTTGTTAAAATAACCTTTTTTATGGATATTCCAGGATGACAGAACTATCATAGGTTAGATATAAAAAAGACAAAATTAAAAAGAAGATAGATTTGGCGAAAAAGATCAATATGTTGCATCTCTTATATTAATTTGAGAAATCAAAAGTAAGATAGAATTGATTTCACTACCCAGACAAGGTTCGTAAAATTCAACTTTTCTTTGCGACTTACTACCTTCAAAGTTATTTTACAACTATAGCTACGCAGAAAGCAGTAATTAAGCGTTTCCTTATCTACAGATATATCTGTGGAATATTTGTGAACAGTCCAACAACAACAACAACAACATGATCATTATCGATGTCCTGGGTTCACTCGTCATGAAACTACTTGTGATTGTGATGTGTGCTATCTTTGTGTCATTTCCATAATATACTTCACAGTTCTCTTCCACTGGATCGAATTTTATCCCTCACCAGTATTACTTTCACTGCATTATATAATTCCAATAAAGGTTTTGAAAACGTCACAAAATGCAGTCGGGTTGTCGACTTTTCGTTTCCTACCCACAATAGTGCTAATCATGAAACGTTTGTCAGAAAAAAAAATAATGATTTAATTGTCATACATAAAGTTGATTTGAAACAGAATTTAACTTATTTTCAACTTCAAAATAAAGGAAACAGTCTTACATTATACTTTGATAAGAAACTCATTCCTTTAACGATGTCCATCGCAAATTTGAAAATGTTTTCACTTTGTTTGGTCTGAGTCTCGGGTTTTAACTCAAAGTAATCTCGAAGGGATTCAACGGCAAGAAATTCTTGGACTAAGTAAAGACTACCTACAGGAAAATAGTGATATAGATGTTACGTCACTCATAATGCTACATGTGATGATATATTTCATCTATAGCAGTTTGGTGACGGGCATTTAGCATAGAAATGATGTTAATAGAGATTACTATGACGATGATGATAATGATGATCATGTTGATGATAATGATAATTGTACTGATGACGATGATGATGTCAATAATGGTAGTGATAACAGTGATGATGTAAGTAACGAAGATGTTGATGGTGTTCAGAGTATAATGATGATGTAACAATGATGGTAATGATGATGGTAATGATAATTGTACCGATAAAGGTGATGATGCTGATGATATCTACCATAATAATGATAAAGATGATAGTGTTTATAATGATGATGTCAGTAATGATGACGCTGATGATGTTCAAAGTATAATGATGATGGTCGCCATGGTAATAATATGATGTAAATAATAATTAAAGCGATTACGAGGACGATGGTAGTCATGTCATGTTGGTGATGATAATGACCATGATGATGATAGCTGTAAGATTTTAATGGTAGTGGTAACGATGACGTTAAAGGATTTTTTTTATCATGTAACGAGTTTAATTTGATTACTTAACCTCCAAAAGTCTGTTACTTTACCTCGTTGCATTCCAACACCGTACACTAAGGCTATGCACTGATTTCTAGGAATGTTGATGACATTTTTCACAAACATGTCCCATCGAAATTGCTTGTCTTCTGATATTAACCCTTTAAAAGGAATCAAACAGGAAACCCATAAAGGTTTTCCTTGTTTTGTTGTTTTATCATGATATCGCATCTCCCTGAGAGGTTAAACACTACGAATCCAGATGTAACAGGTACAAATCCACAGTAGTCCGTATAGTCTAATTGAATAAATTTTTGTAACGTATGTATCACGTTCATTTAACATGAAGTGACGTCATGAGTAATTAGTAAGCTGATAGAAATTCAAAGGTACACTAACATTTTATATGGGGGAATATATGTTAATTTTATAAAGGGGTGACCGTCGAACGCGCTATTAAGGAAATTTATCATTCCAAGTTTGTGACAATTCCACCTGCAAAATTCGGAACGTTTTTTTATGAATCGGTATTGTCTCTAATGAATATGCATTCATTGCAACGAAAAAGTGTGTCACCGAAGGTGAAATTATCCCACCTTCTTTACGACAATCCGAACAAAATTAACTTTCCACAAGGTGCCCGTAGAGCGCGCCTGCCATTGACTTAGTGTGTGAATGACAAAAAATGGTGGCGTGCTTCACTATTTCAATCTGTTGAACCTAAGCTTGCAAAAGTTGTGATTTGTAAATGATAGGCTACAGGCGCGTTCGACGGGCCCGCGCGGTAGTTGGCTACCTTATAATATATGTTTTTACCTGAGACGGATGATATTAAGACACCTGTTTTTGATGCATACTTTTGCCTCATAGTCCCAACCCATCTGTCAAGATATCTACCCTCTTGTAGTTTCATTGCTAAGCAAAGATGTCTGAAGGGTATCACTCTGTTTCCATACGAATCAGCAATCACCATCTCATATTGATCTGTTGGAATGAAAATATAATATATATAATATACAATATATCTCATATAACCTTACACATACAATCACACATCAAAAACGTACTCTTGTAACCTCACACAAAATTCTCATTTACTTTCACATATATAACCTTACACATATTATACTACACAATGCATGTCATCTCGAAAAATAATACATATAATCTTTCAATATACTCGAACCGGTAGGAATAAAGCATTACAATGTCACACTAAAATTGTGATGTTCTTAGATTTATACAGAAGTTTACCTCTAGCTGATAGTCTGTTCGAATTTCTTTACTACATCCACTAAGTAATTCTCAACTTTATCTCTACTAGTAGAGTTTCATTATTCATTAACTTTATACATCAGTCAATTAACATCGATACAGCCGATACCATCAAAACTGGCTGTAAATGAAGATCGGTTAAGATGACAAACACTAAAGTATAATTCTGTCATAACTTTATCGTCATTTGTTGTTCCACACCTTCCAAGTTGTCAGACTTTTGGGAGGGGGCGCTTGACCTCATCGACCTTCTAGATCTCCTTGACATTCTCGAGACTAAAAAACGAGACCCGGAGCTGAAAAGAGTAAAGAGAAAAAAGAAGAAATACTACAAAGAAGTAAACACCATTTCATCAAGAAATGAAAGCTGATATGAACAAGGACTTAAGCGTTGGCTATGAATCGTTTTTATGTAATGGAATACAACCACTGAGAAATAATATCTTAGCAACAAATAGGAAATAATATCGTAACGCCCTTGACTGGATTACTGGTTTGAACCACTGACAAATAACTTTAAGATTCATATTATTATGTTTCATATATTAAAATCATATGAAAAGAACCATCAAGGATAACACTGCTAACGAAGAAATATATATATTCCATATTTCTGCAGAGGCCTGGAGACTGTAGTGGTTTACTTTTATTATCAAACTTTTACAATTAAGTATCAATCATCCAAGGAAAGTATGTGTTTTTATATCAACTGAAAAACTGTGGGATAAATTCTTCCGTTTATTTGTTTGAGCATCTTTATGTCGTTACGTAATTATACAGCCCGCAGTTGTCTCGAATCAGTGCAATTCAAACAGTTATATGAAACAATAGCATCAACCTGTTAGTGTTACTAAATTCTTTACTTATTGTATTACCTTCTGGAGTATGCCAACATGGACCTTCTCCCTGTGGACACAATAAAGCATTTAAGTGTTATTCAGTATGAAAATGTTGAAGTGCAATATGCAACTTCAAAATGTTGAAGGAATACCGATTCCTTAGTATTAATCAGTAAAAGGGTCTTTAACTTACAGGCTTTCTTGTCAATTCCTTCTTCGCTGTTTCGTTGACTCAATAGTTCCATCATCTGAATGCTATCAAAGTGAAGACAATACTTAACGTTATTGTTCAATCTTATCCTGAAATAAGTGTTCAGGATTACGGATATTTCGAGTCATACATCCAAGGGCCGCTTTGCTAAAAATCTGTGATGAGATTTCCTTTTTGCTGCTAAACTCACAAAACGTAACGGTAAAATAAGAACTGCATAACTTTTAGGTAACATTTTACACACTGTTAATGTAAGTCTTACATTTTGTACATAGCAATTGCACTAAAATGTAGTAACATTTACCAAAATTATGTAGAACTTACATATACTGCTTACATTAATTATATGTACAATTTATGTTCTTATTTTACATAATTTAGGTAAATAATTCTGTGGGTGTATTAAAAACATTCACCATTCATTAAACATTCATTAAACATTCATTTCCTTTGAAATACAAAATGAATCATCGTACCTTGAATTCGGCAACAATTTCTTAACTTTACGTGGTCTGATTCCGATTTCAAAAGGATCACCTCTGGCACTCACATAGATCAGTGCTTGGTCCACTCTTATTTTTAATTTATGTTCATGATATTCACAAGGCTTCTGGTATTTATCATTCATTCTTTTTGCTAATGACACTAGTGTTTATTTTCATTTTGGTACGGAGTTCGACTTACATATAGCTGCTGAAATTGTGAATAAAGGACTTTAATCTCTTTCTGCTTGGTTTCGATCCAACAAGATTTCACTCAATATAGACAAAACAAATTTTATGGTTTTTCACCCCTACCAGAGGCAGATGTCTAATACACTGCTCACAATCGATGGACAATCTATTTGTTTTGTAAATACTACAAAGTTCCTCAGTGTTACTTTCGATAAACCTGAAAATATTACCTGAAAATCCCGCCTTAAAAAAAATTTAAAAAAAAATTAAAAAAAAAAACTATTTTAAAGATTATAGGATCCATGTAAAAAAAATTAAAAGTTTTGTTTAATTTTTGTTGAGATATTACTATTATTTCTTTCTTTTGTTGTTCTTTTTTGTAAGGTAGCCTGACCTCAGGAAGCTAAGCTCCCCACATTCTTTACTGGGCTATTCTAATATTTGGAGATTTGTACTGCCATCTGTTCTGAATGTGTAAATAAAGCTGATCAAATCAGATCAAATTCAGTTTTGCTTGCTGTTGAAGTACACTAAACACTACTTACTGACGTAGACACGTGTTGTACATTCTACAATGGCACATCTGAACAGTATTCACAATGCATCGAAGTTCAATAACGAACTGTAACACGCTAAACATTATAGTTAAGACATTATACACAGTTTCTTAGTCAGGCATACTTCTAGTTTCGATAACTAGCCTACTTACCTTGTCAGACCTGTCTGGCTAGCTGTGTCAAAATAATTGAAATAAAAGTGTTACAAACATAAGAGTTAATTTAATTAAATCATACTCAATTATTACATATGAAATACACAATTCATGAACGTATATGTATCTATCCAATGACACCTTTTCAGAGAAAATGATGATGAAAATACGACAACTACAATAGTTAAATGTGAATTTATCTTTTGCAGACTTTCATTAATCAAGTCAGAGTTAAATGAAGTAAATGTTGAGTTGATACTTCGCCTGCAGCGTATAACCAGCATCAGTGGTACGGTAACGATACAAAACGTCAAGAGACACCAGAGAAGAATAGTCTTCAGAAATGGAAGTATGACTGAAAAAGCAAAAAGGAGACCAACATATAAAATATGTTAACGCAACGTCATACGGGATGGAGTGTAAAGTAGCATGGTGGTACTATGAGCCGATCACCTAACAAACAGTTTAATCCTAAAAATATGAAAACATGATTATAATATATTTAACTTGACAGAGGTATTCATAAATATGTCCTTATCATTCTAACACCTTGTGCTTGTGTTAAAAATGAGTAATTTCTTGGAAATAGGTCTTAAATTTAACGTGGCCGTATATAATACTAGGCTTATGATGAAACCTTGAGTAGATCACGTCAGACTGAGATCTATCAAAATACTGCTTATTACTCATTATTGCTCAAATGAATACACAATAATGTCAAAAGACAATAAAAATATTGTCTCTTCTATCAAAATGTTGAATGAGAGTTTTACCGACGACACTCTGGACGATAAGTACTCTAAGTACTTATCGACTCAAGGTGCAATTACTATACATGTAATTAATAATTTCGTAATTCATTTGGTGTGCGTTGCAGCTAACTGATGACTTACATGATTTTAGTGGATCGCTGTAAATAACTATTACTAAGTATTGAATTGCCGAAATTGCTTCCTTTGCGGTGGTAACTTAGTTATTCACGTGTCAGATATATTATTAAATATTATTTACTACGCTGATAATTGTGTTATGTTATCTAAAAATAGACGTCATAAAATCACCACTATGAAGAATTGTTCTTCCTTGGTAGAATTAATGAATATTCACAGTTATTGTGACGTGTATGATATTCCACAGTATCGATACAACCACTAAATCCATTGTTCTGCTTTGTTACGTTTCACATTCGTATCACACGTCATGTATACAATACCCATATACCTGGCAATGTTAGACTATGATCATAGACAGTAGGTAAGGTTAAAGAATATATGTCTCCAGACTTGTCAAAACACATATTGTTATCAAGTTGGGTGGAGAGAACTAGGGATATACTATCATCTCACATTTGATGTTAACTGTCTCTTCTTTGGTAATACTTGGTCCTCTCGAGGAACATGAAATGGTCTGATGATGTGCGGAAGGTTTGTATTCTAGCGTTGACCTTAACTGGTAAATGTGATTGTTACTTTCATTCTTTATCTTAATATTATCCTTTTGCTGGACGCCATCGATACTCCATTGTATGTCCTGTATTTCATCTGTGCTGTTTGAAATACACACAAAGGTGTAGTCTGAAGATTCGTATATTTGAACTGTATGAGGATAGATTCGCTCACGGTCTGGCATCAGAAAGACTTTCATCTCGACTAAACGAACAGAAAAATACAAAGTAATCATGTATTTAGTTTCCAGCAACGTGTTACAAGATTATACTATACTACAGTGACAGCATTATAAACATACTAATAAGGATTACATGAATTACTAGTGAATTATTGAGGTATGAATAATATATAGGGGACGGCTAAAAATTTAAAGGTTATTTTCTCTCTCCCTCTCTGCTTGGGTACTTAACTGATGACAGAACGTGCCTTGATAGATCGCTTTTGACACAAATATGTTAAGGAGATACGACTATACCCGACTTGAAGGAAGATCTTACAAAATATTACTTAAAATGTATTTCAAAACTACCTATTCTCCTTTAATTCCAGCAGGGATGCCTATTACTTAATATGTTACAAGAGGAAACTATTAATGACTTAGGCTGTTTTGTACAAACATGTTACATATCAATCTATTTAAGTATCAATTATTGTTTTCAAATTCTAAACATAGATCAGTGACCTAGAGTGTTAAGTGTCAAGCGTGGCTGCTAAGATGTTCAAACAATACGTGTGTTGTTGAAAGTACTGGAAATGACAAAGCAGTCATACAGTGTAGAAGCATGCTCTCTGAGAGACTGCATACCGAGTTATCGAGTGTATTTATGAACACTGTCTTTACACTTTCGGGGGCAGTAATAAATAATTACTCAACTGGAATCCTTTATTCAGTTGATACCAACATTTAATAACCCGTCACATGTTGGTTGAAGAATCATTAATGAAATAATTCATTCAATAAAAGGACACAGAACAGAAGGAAATCTCTTTAGAGTCAGTTAATTGATTTAATGATTAAACATACTTACAGTCTTATCCCTTGGCCAATAAACACGTTATATTGCCCTGTTGTTCATACAACATTAAGTCTCAATGACTGTTAGTAACTCACCGGTTATCTTTAACTCCATACGTTTTACAACCTCCAGCCCATGGTAACATTCATACTTCCCTTCGTCGCCGAAATCAATATTTTCAATTTTAAGCAGACATGGAACTTCTGAGCAACACTGCCTTTGACATGATTGCGTCATGTTGTCACGTGGGTAAAACCATCTAAGCATTTCAATTGGAGTACCCGGATAATCGCACTGCAGGATAGCGTCTCCATACAGTTTGATCTTACGGTTTTCGGTGACAGATTCCACAATGACCACTTCTGATTGGAACAAACATAACAACAATACATGGGACAACATGGAATTAATGCCTAACTTTGTAATTATCCACGGCACAGCACAACACAACGCCATAAAGTACCTGGATAATATTACTACACCATGTAACTACTTCAACACATTGCAGTCACTTACAACACCACCATATATGATTGGTCCAAAGCTTTGCAAATACCACAACACCATATCCTAAACCTGATAAAATTGGTTTAATTCGTTACAAAAGGAAGTACAGATAAACATTTCATATTGTAACTACATATAAACAAATGAAACATAGTTCTCATGTTGCTAATACCCATATATTTGCTGAATCAATCGTTTGTTATATCACAATGAACGATGATTGAAGTATCATACCTTTGATCTCCATATAAGTGTTAAAGTCATCGCTGTATTGATCTATCGAACAAGATACATTTTGATCTCCTTCACTTGGATGATAGATAAACAAACCGATGACGTCCATCAAGTCATCACCCTTGGTGCTCTCCATTGATTGGGAGATTTTAGCGCCACCATGTACCTCTAGATCATTAACCCTCCATGCAATATCAATAGGTCGAGATGAACCAACGATTCTACATGTTACGTTGTACGTTTTATATCGATACAGAGTCAGTCCTTCTGTTGGAGGTAGGTCCCCCTCTAGATCGATCTCTATTACAGGTTCAGCTAAGAAGAAAAGTAAGTAATTGCTTGGAATAATGATGTTACATGGAAATGGAATCCTGACGGAGTCCTGAATGGACAGATAAAATGCCAACAATATACGTTATAAATAGAATCCAACCAATCTGTAAAGTGATTTCAGAGTGCGGGCATATCGTTGAAGTCTGGCAGTGACAAATCACCCGCTTAAAATGACAATTTCATGGGAAATTTACGTTACCTCGTGATTTACTCTCATCCGTTATACATTATACTTCTCTCAGTGCTATTAAAAAACGTGTGAAATAGAAACATTTGGGATGATCATATTAACATAAATGCTATCATAGGCATATGTACATAATGTACAAGAATATTTCAGAAACATACTAACCTTCAACGGTCACATATGTAAGTTGAGGGGGGAAAGGATGAAGTTGATAGCAACCGTAATAACCTTGGTGTTTCATCTTCACAGTGTCAATGATCAATTGACTGGTACTATTGTCCAAATTGGTATAATCCATTGGCAAAGTGTAACCGGGCTCTGCTGTGGTCACACGAAATTGCCAAAGGTGAAAATTTGTTTGTAGATCACAGAATAAAGATACATTTGAGCCGTATTGAACGGTTTGTTTATCAATGTTTTGTGACGTCTGATTCACTGCAGAAGTAAAACAATACCAAATTTTTCATACATTGTTTATATTACAATCACTTGAACACATCATTTGAAAAACCTGATCACATTCTGGTTCGTGCAGACAAGTACTCGTAGTAATGTCACATCATATTTAAGACAGGTATTTAAAATATCAATTCAAACATATAAAACAAAATCTGTGTACCTAATACGTAACTCATTGTAAGTTTCCCTTTTCTACATTACGTTAAGGAACTCGAAGCCGTAGCTCACACGGTCATGCTGTGGTAATGTTATGAAGTGTACACAAGTGATGAAATGACGAATCCAAAAGTCCAAACAAAGGGAAAGAATTGATCTTAAACAAATCATTCAATCTAGTACTTCATTTAGTGTTGAGCTTTACTTTCAATCTTCTTGTTTATATCACAGTACATACCATAACGATACCAAACAACATAATACTGCCCCAGGGGGATATGTAATGACTCGATGTAAAGTCTAAAATTTCATAGCTAATAAACTCATTGACAAATTTACTGATGGTACATTTTTTTTAGGTTAATTAGGTAGGCCTAATGTGATTACCGTTCTATTTAAAATACAATGAATCCAAAAATATTTTTACCTGAAACAGCAACAGATGTGTTTTGAGAAAACAAAGGCGTCTCTAGTAAACAAGTAATGAATGTATCATTTATGAATGGCACATAGAGTATTCTACTGACGTAGTCATGTATCTCTAGATTCTTTTTGTTCCTTGTTTTTGATACCATTTGTCCATCTATTGTCCGATTGCCAATACGCCAGGATATGTTGGCAGGTGGTCCAACCCCTAATGCTCTGCAGTCCAGTTGATACAGTGTGTCATTCCGAAACGCAGCTGAGTTCAGTGATTCCTCACTATTGCTTTGAATAATCGACAAGTTGGGTTGAACTGTAGAGATGAAATTATTAAAAGTAATCGTGTCTAGTTGATTGAACACTTAGTTTGCATTCGTTTCATTGTCACCCAATCCAATTAGACAGGATATGTTGGCAGGTTTTCCAACAACTGATGCTTTCGAGTCCAGATTCAGTGTTTCCTCATTATTGCTCTGAATAATTGACACATTGGCTCGAAATCTATACATGCAATTGATAAAAGCAATCGTGTTTAGCTGATTGAACCCTTACTTAATAAGCATTCATTTTATAATAATAAAGTAAGGATAACCATATATGTTCAAATGAATTTACCAACTGAAGTATCTCAAGCAGCCGAAAGTATCTTATACTCAATATTGGTTTCGTAAGCTTACTTCCTAGTTTCAGTTGATAGGCTTAACGAAAACAAACGCAGTTGACACCGTGTACACTTCTATAATATTTATATTTTGCATATTATGCATGTCACAAATATTATTAGATTTCCGATTTAATTCGCATTTTTCTATGTTATAAATCATATACATACATAGAAATAAAACTTAAAACATAGAAAAACCAAAAGTAAGGAAGGAGATATTAATTTAGGCCTTGATCTATATAACTCATGATTTGAAGGGCAATTATTTTGACGTGCTAAGGGACTACATATGATTGGAGGAAGCCTGTGGCTTACATATCACACGTTCAGGTCGGATAAATACCAACTTAACAATTTTGGATCAAATTTGGTACCTTTTTCACAATTTCAGTTCAGATGGGAAAATATTTGATTGCCCTTTTAAAAAAATCTTTGAAACCTCATTCTACTGTGATCCGGCCAGGGATCGAACTCAGAAACTCCAGATTGCTAAGTTTGTTTTTAATATGGTAGGTGGGAACAAATTAACAGAAGAGGAAGAAAAACAAAATAACTGCTATTTATAGACCGTAACGACTAATCGAATAAGGTTATAACAACTTTTTGAAGGGTCGGAATTTCTTTACAGAATCTCATCACATTTGAAGAGTAAGGAACAGTAACTATTGAATATCAGTTTAATATGTACTCCTATGGTGTTTACAAAGTAGTGGTGCATAAAACAGCCTATCATTATTAGTTGCACTAACAGGCTTAGCAACATTACTGGAAGTGATCCGGCGGTATTAGCTAAATGCGGAGGACAATAATCTTTTTTTATTAATTCAATGTTCTTTGAAATAAAAGTAAACCAACCAATTTGCAGTTGAGTTATTTCGATCTTGTCACCACCTCTCATGCACGTGTAGTTTCCACCGTTACTCTGTCTTACATTAGTAATCGTCAGTCTTACTTTGTCCTCGGATACGTCTACGTTGTCATTCCATTTGTAATTCCAGTCTATCAGAGAAGTTTTATTATCCTTGGGAGCACAATCGAAGACGACATTTTTGCCGTAAAAAGCCACTGTAGGAATTACTGTAACTTCTTCATCACAAATACCTACAATAAAATGAAAGACAGCTACAAAGAATACTAAAGGGGAATTCAAAATGCTAGTTGCTGCTAGTTCTAAACTTTTTATGTCCTGGAGGCTATTTTCAAACATATGTTACGTTTTCGTGATTGTACATTTAAACCAAGCCCATATCAGGAGAGAAATATTAAAAATGCATCCATTACTACTTGAAAAATGGAATTATAGACATTTCACACAGTTGTGAATTACGAGGATTCATCTTACGTGGAATTTTTTTGATGACTTCAACATCACTCTCAGGGATCCTTCCACTTGTCCGACAAGATAGGCTGATGTCATTTATGTTGGGATGATACAAGATTGTACTGGAATCCTGGAACGTATTCAGACGTTCAACTCCTTGGTACGTCATATTGTTCACGTACCAAGAAAATGTAACCTGTTGGTTCGCTCCTGTGGCAATGCATTCGATTTCATAGCTCATTGATGTAGAAGGACACTCCGGCAAGCCTTTCAGTGTAACGTTTGGCTTAACTGTTGGAAGTTAATATTATTGACCCAAAACTTAAACAATAACTTCAAGTACGAAAAGTCTAGGTGACATTTTACTGTGCGACTTAAAGATAATGCTGGCAATAACCTGTAAGAAACTTTCGACAAAGCTTTGAGAAACCAACTAAACATTCAAACCATTGTCTTCAACACGCTGTTACAATATGACAAGTCTAATTATGAGCACAACATTTGGAAAAGACGTAAACAAACTACATACCGTCTTCAACTTACTTTCTACGGACACGTCGACTGCCCTCTTAGTTAATTTGTTATCCAAGATACAGTTGTAACGTCCCTGGTTTCTCACGTCTATATGACTTACGAATAAATGCCCTTTCCCCAACACCATGACGTTATTTAGATCTTCTGGTACAAGGCTGAGTGCCCCTACAGACAGTACGTGTCCGTTAAACCACCATATTGGCGCTATCTCAGCACTATAGTCATCTCGGCAATCAAGGGACAAGTTCCATCCGTACATCATAATTTTGTTCTCCAATATCACTCCATTTGTCAAATCTAGGATGAAGTTAAATTTAACACATATTTAAAGCATAAAATGCCTTCTTGCATTCTCGAAACTTTCAACATAAATGATGTATGGAAATTAAAATTCCTTACCCACAGTGAAGATCTCGAGAAAACAGAGAACGACTAATAAGAACATCTTGTTCTACTCAAATTTGCTGCTTCACAACTTGCTAGAATGCTTCACAAGAAATATAAATGCATAGTCATTGGTACAAAATGACCATATCACTTTTTCATACTGAAACCAATGTACTTACGTCCTGCAAAACATAATTCAGAGAGTAAAGTTAATGTTTAACTAAAAATCGGTGGTTCAACATCCTTATAGCGAAAGCAATTGACTTTTTAATGTCACGCTTACTATCGTAAACGTGTATGAAGAAAAAGAAACTCTACAATTGGTCATGTTACTGTACCATTGTCCGACAACAAACCGTGGCTAAGCTGATGAAATATTCATGACTTTCCATAGGTACCTAAGGGTTATCTGCAATGAGTTATAATGGTGACAATAATACATACAGTCTGCGTTTGCAAAGATGCATACCTCAGCGTTCTACTGCACCATATTTAAGCACCTTGTATCATCAATGTAATTGCATTGAAGAACAAATCATAAAAAAAACAGCCATAAAACATTAGCGTTTTTTTTTCAATCTGTGATATTATTAAAACCATAAAAAGTCTCTCCAATGATGCAGTCACGTCCTTCGGAGATGAAGGGGGCTGCCTGAGTGGGCACTTATATGGATTCTCTTCTACTTTGGATCAATCTCTCTTGTATCGATGTGTTGGGAATGAGATTTTTATACGTGGACTTGATACAATGAAAAAAGCGAATTGCTAATTGTTAATTATCTGACAGAACGATGCTTCAAAATCAAAGCAATCGGACAGAAGAACGTTTTGCATGGTTCGCGTGTCACGTAAGCGAAAGGAGAGAGTCAAAACCTTTGACAAAATGGCACTGTACAATTAGAGACCAACATGTGGAAGCTCAGAACAACGTCAACAAAATCTAGATAGTATTGCTTACTGTTCAAAATATTTTAGTTTGACAGTTTATAAACAAAATAAACAAGGCTCTGTTATTCTGAGATTGTGATTGCATAACCTGACTTGTAATTAGGTTTTGTGTTTATAACCTATTGTCGAATTGTTTCAACAGGTACGCATAGATCGAAATCAAAGTACTAACAATTTGATTACTTCATGCACAGATTCAGAGTATGTGCATTGATAAAAAAAAATGATGGTAAATAAAAGAAAGAAATAAATGCGTAATTTCTGCTATCAGGGTGTTTTGTGCCACCATGATTCTACTAATTTAAATTCAAGTCTACCTCTAATCGACTAAAAGTTGGCATCACCTTTCTCTGAACTTTAAAATGCATAAGTTTTGTCGGAAAAAATATTTTGACGAATGAAACCGTTAGGAAAATTTCTGTCAACACTGCTGTTTCGTTTTTTCGTAAAGATATTTAAAGAACTTCTGATTGCAATGGGAGCAAACTCATTTGAATACATTCAAATGTTGTTAATCGTCATTACACAAAATAGCACTGACCTACATCAAACCACCCACGATGGCTTTTGTGTACACGGGATTGTGAAAGACCCACAGGGAAATATTACTAAAAATATTCTTATATTTTATGTGCTGAAGCGCCTGCTTTGTAAGTTCCACTAGCTAGTTAGACTTTGCTTGATATATGAACGTATAGGAATACTACTTCCCCGAAGAAAGGTAAAGATTAAACATGAAAAGTCTAAAATTGTAGAAGATGGCGGGTTAAGGTTTAGAAATTAAGTCTTAATGAATTTGGTTTTAGCATATCTTTATCCAGGGTTAATATACATAATTAACTATTACCGTACTGTGAATTTAAAAAAAATTCTTTGTACCTATCAATATCTATCTGATGTGTATCAGATTTCACTGTAATAGTTCGTCGTTTGTAGCATATTGTCACTAGCTAAGGCCTAATGCATTGTGGGTATAATGTATGATGATAATGTCATGTTTTCAACCAGTGGCATGTTGCAGTGAATGTTGGCCTTTCTTTTCCTTACTCACTTGGACATTCAGAATAAACACCAACAGTCGCTGGTTGCCACATCGTCAACTTGAACTACAAGAACAATATTTTCACTAAATTGCCAGAAGCGGGATAAGAACACACGCTGTTTTTATTGAGTAGCGTTATAGTGCACTTTATGTGAGTAAAGTGACTTAAGTGATGCAACGCTCTGTACATTGTTTTTTTTTTTTTCTAAAGGCAAGTTGCAAACCAAAGGACGATTTGAGATCTTGCGCATGCAAAGATTCTAGTCTTTCGTATATTTGTCTGGACCATAGCTTAAAGCGTCGGTTCTATAAGGGTTGGTTTGTTGCCGTTGTTTTTTTGTTTTTTTTCTGTCTTTTCTACTTTTCCGAAAAATTTGTGCTATGGTCATGGTTACCACTTCTTGTAGTTATACCTTTTTTGAAGATCCTCATATTATTCACACTTAGAATTCGATAGAACGTTTAATCGTATTATTATTATTATTATTATTATTATTATTATTATTATTCACACACACTGGCTGACGACTGGAGCAAGCTTTGGACATTTTCTGCCAAAGAGAGTGAAGACCTTGCAAAGTCAAAAATTATCTTTCTCCTTGATTGTAATATTACTAATTTTGAATTGTTACGTTTGTGATACCCTGAGCTTGTTGAACTCTTAAGTCAGTTCCTCGGTAACCAATGATGGACTGAAAGTAAAGAAAAATAGAGTAAAAAACAATACATATCATCTTGATTGTGTCACTTTATTTGTCTGTAACTAACGTCTTGCATTCCGATATTGATGCTACATAATTTTGATATCCATAAAATTGGCTAAGATGAAGAACAATAAGCATGACCAGTTATTTTAGGTTAATAATAATCTACTTCTTTCGAGCGGTAATCTCAACCGACTTCAGCCAATATAAAATGACTGCTACGAAACGAGGACACTAAAAGGTGAGTTATAGATATGAAAATCATCTCTTGGTCATCTGGTATTGCACTCGTTTAACATATTCCAGCCTCTATATCATAAATTAATTGCTTAAATATTCTCCATCGGTATTCCTCAGCCCCTGACCTTTAGAAAACCTTGCATAAACTTCGTTGCATGACATTGTAAGTCACTTGCGCCTATATTACAAAACACATACGGCAAGTACATGTCAATGACATAGATACAATCCTACTACAAGTGTGTGCTCTTAGTGTCAAAGTCACTTAAACCTGTAATCATCACGAGAGTGTTGACGACATTAAATATAAGAAGGAAGTTACTTAACGAAATTTAACGAATATTTATGAAATTTAACTAAGCAGCGGTAACCTAGTTAGCATCTGTTAACATCATTCTACATAAACAACCCTTATCAAAGGCAAGATAGGAATTATGCATGGTAAATATATCATTTAAAAGAATGATCAATAATTATGACTTATTATACATCGTCACAATACCATTAAGCATAACTCTGCAACCATTATTGATATCTCATAGAGATCAATTAAAGGAGGAACGGTTATCTTGACATTCACCTAACATAACTACTTACACTTTCTTCCAAAATCGCGTTTAAGCATATCTTGTCAATAAATTTTGTGGTGAAAAAAAAATGATCTACCAGACAGTGAACTTGAATTATGTGGGTAAACACTGATGACCTGTGACGAAAAGATATTCTATGTTCAATGTATGGGTGGACATAAAATACATACTCATGAATATTGTCTGTGCGATGTCAAAAATGACAAAATACGGGGTTTCCCTGTCTATTGGAGAACTTTCTGCACTTGTCATTTAAAGATGACTTTGTACTACAAATCGCTTGAAGAATTATGCTTTAACAAGATTTGGGAAGGAAGTTGCAAAAGTTTAGGTAAGACGTGTGTCACCATTACATACCTACCTTTAGCATAGACATTGTTCACGCTAAATAAGTGAAAGAAATAAACATCTGACCTCTTTCGATGAAACGTAAAATAATTCTACTTTATTTACATTGATAATCAGACTTAAAAGATCAATGATGGGATAACCGTTCTACATTCTCTCATTTTGGTGGCAATTTGTTTTATCACTGGAATGTTAAATCTATCTTCATCGTTAGAGGATATACTTGGACATTTTAATACTATCTAATCATAATGGCAAGAGGTTCTTTGTAAGAGCTTATATTTTATTAATACTAGGAAGTGAAGTAATTCTTGACTCAAATGTTTACACTTTTTTCAACTTTAAGTTATGAAACAGGAATTATTTTACAATATTTGTAACTTATTATGAACTACAATTTCACACACACAATGAGGCTGAACAAACATTACAAGCTATTTTACTTTCCCTTACACGATCTGTGGGTTTATATCGTACATTGCGATAGGTAGCCATGTTAGCTGGTATATACATATAACTTGGCATGCCTTAATGGACAGCACCTAAATAGAAATAATACGTTGAACGTGTTTGCACCTTTCCATACATTTGACTAATTAAATATGACTTTTGACCTTCCATCTTAGCAAAAAGTAGCAGAGTACCCGTGTTATGATGAAAAATCCAGCGAGTATTGCTAAATCGATGCCCAACCGATCTTTATCCATGTCAAGATTGTCTAAGACATCTTGTCCTGTTTTGAAGATACATTCGTCGTTATTCTCCGGACAATTTAAATCGCCTCTCTCGAGGCCGTATATCGTTATCATAGCGCCCTCAAAACTGTAGCGAACGAACGACACGTAGGATATCCACCTTAGATACCACGGCATCGTTGGAAGTGTAACGAAGAAACCAGAGAACAGGAGCAGAGGCAGGCTTGTGATTGGACCGAGGAAAACTGCCACCTATAAAGAGAGCAGCGACAGCAATGTAATATTGTAACAAAGAGGATAGTAGCAGAGGAAGGGCTGGGATTAAATATACCATGGGAGACTGCCATCTATTGAGGAAGCAGCAATTACAATGTAATACTGTAACGAAGTATGCAGAGAACTTAGAAAGGAAGGCTAGTGATTGGAAAAAGGAGGCAATCGCCACCAACTCAGAAAGCAGCAATTACATTGTTACACTGTGACAAAGAAAACAGTTAGTAGATGTAGGGTTGCGGGTGGATTACAATAACTTTTGATTGGCAAAAAAAGTGTCACCTATTGAGAAAGCAGCGATAGCATTCTTATAATTGTGGTGACAACTTCGAATAACAATAGCAGATAGTGACTTGTGATTGAAAAAGAGAGACTGCCACTCATGCAAAGGAACAGTAGTAGATGAAGGGAATATGATTTGGTCAAGGAAGACTACAAGCGAGGTATTGTAGTATTACAGCGAGACAAAGAATCTACAGAATGGAAACTTCGGAAGACTTTCCATTGAACCAAGGAATACTATTCACCTATTGAAAGGACGGCAACTTCATTATTGAAGTGAAAACAAGAATCCAGACAAATAGAAGTCTTGCAACTAGATCAAGAAAAACTCACTATTCAGAAAGCATTGATTTTTTTTTCTTTTTGACGACTATCATGATCAGGTTATTATTATTATTTATTTGACAAACGCGGTATTCGGTATTCGAGATGAACATCACATAATTCGATCCGATTGAGAGCATTATGTTCTGAATATTGTTTCACTAACTGACCTTTCAACTTGTAATGAGATCCGTGGATTAGACCAACGTCGCCCTAATCTTTACGCACATCCTATGACAAATTACAAGGGAGAGAGGGCCTCCTATGACTATACTTATTTCGAACATGATACGTTGACATTTTGTCACACATGCTATCATAACACTTCTGACAAAAGTGTTTCGGAATCCAGGTCTCATATCCCCAGTTTCTCGTATTTACTATCAATGTTGTGATTCTCTGCTCGAGGGCTTGACCAGAGTTCTCCGTTTGTTGACTACTATTTAGTATTTATTTTGTGGGCTTAAAATGTATCTTTGTCCTATGGTTACCTCCATAGAAGTAGCAGCACCAATCAAAAGACCGACAGACTGTGAGATCATCGCCGTCATAATCGATATACCGATGAAGATGAGAAATCTGTCTGCCTCCGGTGGTTGTCCTGTCATCCAATAAGCTATCGTACAGTAAACCACAGGTATCGCCACCTACAAAGCAGACGTAAATTCAATACAATCCAGCAACGAATTTACAATGAAAGATGTAAGAAGAAATGCAAAACAAGAAGACATGAAAAAGTAAGTGACATTAGGTTGAACCAAATGAAAGACAACGAGCGCCCCCAATTGAGAATCATGTTAAATCTCATTGTGTGGTGGACTTACCTGAAAGGGAAAATCGGACATAGTCTTTGCAATGTAATAGGCCTTCAAGCTGTACCAGTAATTAATGTGTTCACGGACCAAGACATTCATCTCCAAGGGAACTAAATGAAAAAAATCAGATCGATACCAAATTGAATCATATTTCAATAAATTTAGTGAAAAGGACCATTTCAAATTAAGATTTAGTGCAATCGGTCGCAGATCGTGACACTGAGTTCCAGCGTATATACGTATATCAGTGTTTGAACTCACAGTTAATGACACTAGTTTCGCTTAAACAGTTACTGCTGTAACGGCAGTGAAAGAGATATGAAAATAGGTTACATTATTGAGTGTTGTCGTGAAGAACCATGACACTGATTCTGTTCGAAAGGGACTATTGATTTAAAACCATTGTGTTTCAGTTACCACTCCCTCTTGTCTTCTAGATTGAATTACTTATATCAGAGTGATCGGCTAAAGGTTACTACACGCGCAATGTGACATGTTCTTTGAAGGAACAGAGGTACAAGGAGAGGGTAGTGAATAAACAAATGCAACCATCGAGTCCAAAAAAGGCAATCACACCTAAGATTTATTTGGAACACACATTTTTTTGGAATATCAACTACAGTATCTCCAACCGTATACGCCTGTGAACTTGCATAAGATTTAACATTTTATTGCACGATATGTTCACAGTAAATCAAACTCTGCAGTCACTCTTTTGTTCCACAGTTCACAGCAAAGGTTTAACTTACCACGTCAATACTAACACTAAATACACCGAAACAAAAACACTGAACTGCTTAAAACTCGGTGTGAGAGTTAGCAGGGAATTTTCACAAGTTTGCCGATGTCTCCGTAACCATTTGATAGCGCATGATAATACATTACATTATTAAAATACTACACAGAATTTGATTGTGGGAAAAAACGAGCTGAGTGGCTGAGAGGTGCTCACTGTTTCTTGCAGGCCCTTGCTTTACGTTCTGCGTCATTGACTTTGTACTGAGCACAGAATATTTTTGTCTCTTCTTCTACCACATTCAGTATTCAAAGCCTTTGTTTGGAAACTTTTGTCCTGGTTATTGTTCGGTTGATGTCAGTCAAAGCTATTAAGTGACGCGCAGCGCGTTAGTAGGGACAAAAACAAAACATTTTAAGTAGGTCGCGCCCTTTCAGTGGCGTAGGCGGTAAAGTTTAAAGGCCTAACATGAGTCACCTTTGTTACGCCGTTTTCTCGCGTGCTCCATATGTTCAGTGAGGCTCGTCCTTGGTAAACTCATAGGGATAATTGTTCATTTTGTCTGTCTTTTTTTAAGTGGGGGGTGGATGTGGTACATTACGGAGGTAGGAAGAGGAACAGATACATGGAAAATTTAAGTAACACTAATCCTATAAGATTTTTTCCACGTGATAAATTTCAATTTATCAGGGATGAATACGGGTGCCATTTACTACTTATTCTTTATAAAAAGGATTACATCCAACTATGGTGCCATGGGAGGCCTTTGAAGTACAATCAGTGCTACCGAATTGGTAAGCTGCTCTTGAACAAAACTGTTGACTTGTAGCGTGTATTGACTGATGTACGTCATGGAGCAAAGCAGAAATTGCATGCACAGTAAAGTTTACTGGGTATGAACAACAGACCGTGATGCGCATTTGTTCGCGGTGACGAAAACTACTACTGAAGTAAAAATATGAAGTTCGCATCTAGAACCGTCTAATAAGGTTACATATGTTTTCAATTTTAATCTATGGTAAACATTGCTCGATGAAAAATACTACCAAAATTCGCATTATTTGTTTGTATCAGACTGCTTCGAAAGAAATTTCATAGCCAGCCAACTACTAAAGACTATTCATTGAAACTAACGCAGCCTCAACTGCGTCCAGATTCGTCCATTTTGTTCTTCAAAGTAGAAATGTTGGTTGATGTGGCTGCTCTCCTGTTGACTATTTGTACGTAAGCAATCGTAGCAAGCAGCTCATCCATACACCACACGGTCTATCACGCATGCCCTAGACTGTGCTACGTCATACGTTACACAAAACAAGAATAATTGCTAAGTGGCCCCTACGTGCGTTTTGTGTCTAATCCGCATTAATTGGCACTTGCGGTAACTCTGATAAGTTCAAAACACTATTATCCTTCTCCTCTTATCTCAACGGGTGAATGTAGCAAAAACAAAATTTGTAGCAGGTGACTGACGTTGGACAGGAATAATGTAAAGCAACATAACCGTAGCAGCAAAACTTACAAACTACACGGTTATACAGCTGTCATCATTGCAACAAATTATACAACATAGCAGCAAAGGCTATTACTCTGCAGTTATCATGACAACAGCAAAATCCCAATACTCACAAGGCAACAAATGGTGAGGAAGATAACTGTCTTTTGTTCACGGGTTGTACAGATTGCATCGTAGCGCCCAAACAAGCCAACAGAGGGTACTGAAGCAATGATAGCATCAAAACAACTTACAAGATAATACTGTAGATACCATAGCATCAAAACAACTTACAAGATAGTACTGTAGGCATCATAGCAGCAAACATCAGAAACATAAGACAGAGAAAGAGGAAGCCAGCATTGTTGAAGGCTTTACTGGCATCGTCACCAATCTTCAAATAAAGTAAACCAATCAGAATGCCGATAAATATCGGAGCTGAGAAACGAACATGCGTCAGCGTCTGAAAAGAAAATATAATAAGCAAAACATGATACTGTTTACATTAGCCATTATATCGATGAGGGACAATTTAAGCACGTTCTTTGCTCTTATCTCTAGAGTGTTACACGTTGAACGTACCAAATGAAATGCCTTCGTATTTCAAGGTGCGAAGTGTGCATATATCTTGTTGGAACATAAAGTTGTCATATCCATGATCGAACCGTCGATCCTACACACTCATTTTCTGCTTGCCTACGTATTATTACCTCGTCGAGAAAATGTGGCACACTCCATATATACCTGATACCGGCACGTGATAAAGTAACATGGTTTGACAAATGACCATACATCAAACCGCCTTTGATGTTATGAGGTCTCTTTGTAGACTGCTCTATAGAAGAACAGTTAACAGTATGTCTATAATGCGGTTGAAGTGTTATCGTTTACCTTTCAAGGCAGCGTTTAATGAAGCAGTGCATGATACTTCAGTAACTTTCCCTACTTCTATGAAATCGATCGTAAGTTGTTTCTAACGTTACCTGATCTCTGAAGAACACGATGAACGCTCGCTTGAAAAGAATCCAAAATTGCACAAAGAGGTTAGCGGCGAATCGAGTATCATGCATCCATGTCTCGTTCTATAGTAAAGAAAAATAGGCGAAAAGAATTGATTTTTTTTTACCTTTTCTATATTTCTTTCCTAAAGCATTCATGAAATCATTCATATAAGGATGCTTTTTTATCTTCTAAGATTCTCTGTTGCAGTCACGTTTAATAACAAAATATCATATTGGCAAAGACTGCAAGTCTACGGGAACTGCACTAAGTATACTCTGCAAAGACACTCAATTCTTCACACAAAAGTACAGTACATTACACGTATTGGTCAATCGCTGTTTAATGGCGGATACTGAAACATGCCACCTCAGCTAGGAAGGCGGTACTCTCAAATGACATATACTTCATATTATATATGTGTATATATACATAGTATAGGTGTGAATACACATTGGGTCTCCGCAAAATGTTTGCTGTCGCTACTTGTTAGGCAACATTGTGACAGAGGCTACATTTCTACAGAGGTCAATGTTGTTCTACTAGTGAAATTGATGACCATACGTTATTGCTACCGTAGGCCCATGTGACAGATTACCAGCACAGATCATTTTGTGTATTCGCCAGACTACACACGAAAATTGATTATTCAACCAATCACTGAAAAGTGTATTTTGTGACTTGCATGATTTTATCAACTTTCTGTTATATTACCTTTGCTACAGATTGTTATTTACCATGATCAACTTAATCATCATTAAACTCACCTTAACTACAGTTTGTGATTTACCAGATCCGTCAGTGTATACGGTCACTGACTTAGATGTCCCATTTTTGAAGGTAGCATTCGGGGAATGACCGTTTGATGACGTGGTCGGAAAGTCGCCCAAGGCGATGCTTAAACTGTGGCTACTACTTAAACTATTAAAGTCGCTTTGAAGTTTGCTGTACTCTTCACATTTTCCATCTCTGTACGACTTCGTCAAAATCGGTAACACGTCGCCGTACTCTCCACATGCCAGTTCGATAACTGTAAATTAGAGGTAGAATTACCATATTACCCCTGTGTTCATTCTGGTGCACAAAATCAACCAGTATATTAACAATAAGGAGCCTTATATGTTCCATATATCGTGCAAAAGGATTAAATATCCCCAAAGAACACACTTCAAGTCTACATAACATAAACGGTACTTCACCATACAGCTCCAAAGTACTTGAGAAACGAAAGTAGTAAAGTACCTCTTGACATGACGTTGTAAGCAACTACAGAAACGCAATATAGAAAGTGGTTGAAAGTATTACATTACAAATCATCATATTTGTAGGGCCTAACCAGAACGTGCAGACGTATACTGCCTTCGTAACTTCCCTTCACATTGTATGTTAGGTTTAGCCGGTACCCATAGGGCGTTTATTACCTTGTGCTCGATGTAAATCATAAACTGATAATACTATCATGCGTAATACAAGAAATACAAAGATCTCTTACGATGAATCCCCTTCATGTAGCTTATCGATAGCACATTATCTACATAGATTTTTTTTTCAAATGTCACTTAAAAGCAGTAAGTTATCATCCCAAGTTTTATTTTTGGCTTCTGGATAGAAAAAGCGGATAGAACAAGAAGCAGGTAGAGCAAGAAGAAGATGCAGAGCAGCTCATGTAACACGGTGTGCACAGGGATGAATTGCCTGATTACATGTACGGCGGAATTTTAGACAGCCTGTGGGAGGGACTAGATGTAAGTGGTTGGGAGAACTGAAACTGTCTGGGGTGATGACTTTTCGTCTTCAAGTTAGGGGCGTAACGAAAAGATATACCGACGTCGTCTACTCACCAAAGTCGGCAGGGTTGTGGTAAGGTGGGCATATAAAATGCATCGACTTTAGGTACGGTACAAGACCAGCCACAGTTCCCTGATAGATACACTCACCGTCACCGAGTATGTATAGCTATAAAGATAACGAATATTAATAGTGAATACCATGATCAACTCATTTAAATAATGTATGTATACTAGGATCCAACTAAATAGGACACTTCACAAGAGAAAAGGTATTGATAAATAAGTTAAAGATTCATTAGGCACAAAGGGGAAAAACAAAAAAAGGGTAAAATTAAAAAAAAAAGAAAGATTCGTTCGGTCTTTTTACATTTTAACCGATCTCTGGAGATACTACTGAGATTTCATACTGTAAAAAGTTTATTGACAAAAAAAAAATGTACATAATTTACATAGTTTGCCACATTATTTACATGGAGGAAGGTGTTTCAGAACGTGCGTCTACGATGTTTACGTACACATACATTGAAAGTTTATTGACGAAAAAGAAAATAACTTACATACCGTCGGTACATTATATATTTTGTTACATCAAAGGAACGTGTTTCAGAGCATACGCGTACCATGCTTACGTATTCAAAATGCATTAACAGTTTCTGCACAGTAATTACATCACTGATGGCAAAATAATACTGTAACTTTCAGGATTTGGGGCAAGTAAAAGATACTGTAACAGTAACGCCAACCTGTTGTGGCTAATGTTTATGGGAGGACTGAAAAGAAGCTTATCTTGTCAAATATCTCACAGAATGAATAATACATTACCTTCTCAAACGTCAGTACGACTGAAAGATACACTTACCTTATCAAACATTTCAAATAACCTTGCACTTGGTTGATGGATTGTACAAATAACAGTGCGCCCTCCACGAGCCAACGATTTTAAGAGCGACAGACACTGAAAACTGGAGGAACTATCTAGGCCACTGAAAGAAGAACACGAAAGACACAGTAGAAAAGATGTTTAACCTTGACAAACATTTAGACACATTGACAACTGAAATGAGGTTTAAATGAATGGGATACGATGATGGTATCTGATGCTGGAAAACATTTGATGGTGAATGATGATGATGATGATGATGATGATGATGATGATGATGATGATGATGATGATGATGATGATGATGATGATAATGATGATGATGATAATGATGATGATGATGATAATGATGATGATGATAATGATAATGATGATGAAGGTACCTAGTGATGATATCCACTGACGATATTTAATAAGGATGTCTGATCAAGATGTATGATGACTTATAGAGGATGATCATAATGTTGATAATGTCTAATCATGATATATACTGATAATGTCTCATGGTGATATATAATTTCTGATGAAAATGTTCCATAATTGATTGATCGTGGTTGACCATATCTAATGACTATATGTAATGATGTGTGCCTAATTAAAATATCTAACGATGGGATGTGATACGGATTATAAATGATAAACATATTGATAACATATGAAAACGATCTACCAACGACAAAATTCAGTCAGAGAGTGGCCCCTGTATGGGCAACAAAACAAGTACTCACGAATATTATATGTGGGACTTCAACATAAGAAAATGGAAAATAACGCGTTTCTTTTTTTTTGGGGGGGGGGTTACTTAGACACTATGTCACGACCTCTCCTATCCTAAACCTATTCTCTTTGGAGCATATATTCATTTGCATGACATCTTTCTTATGAACTTTTTGTACTAGGTTGACGCTCCTAGATAATTATGGAACCTGAACCGGTTAAGTGAAACCAAAAGTCATCTCTCGGGCTTAATGTCGCAGGTCAACTGATCCCCCAATTGTGCACTAGGCATATGGAAATTAAAAAAAAAAACAATAAACGATTTATAGGCTTATTGTTTATTCTGTAGCTGTTAACCTATAACCCATTAACATCTTTTCCTTGGTTTACAATGGATTGTCACCTTAACAGTACCGTTTCGCTTTCACTAAATCACTACGACAATCATTTATTAGCAGTAAGGCTACATTGTAAAAAAATGTTATAAAAAATTCTCAAAAGAAATCGTTCACAACTACGTTTGTTCAATATTACGGGTAATATATCTCATATTTCTGCCACTACATTTTTAAAATTCGATTCTTAAATCGCCATGTTTTCTTCCACGACTAAATCGATTCCCTTTTAACGCGAGAAACCAAAAAAATAGTGACGTTTTTCCTCCAGATTGACACGAATAGCACAATCTGAACATGTCCCGCTGAAATATTCGATAAATTATGAAATCATGACAAATGAAAAAAAAAAAAAAAAAAACCATCACCATCCCGAAAGTAGGTCGAGAAATACTGAGGAGCAGCTATGTGTGCAGCATTCCACAAAAATATGTGTCTGAAGCGATGTCACAGTACGGCCATGGAGTTAGTTCTAAAGTAACATGCAATCCACACTTGGTTCGGGCAGCCGGATGTAATACTGTCAAAAATACGATATACATCCAAGTGGTTTATTAGCATGCATTTGTTGACAGTACAGCGTTATATTGTAAATCTCGGTAGGTTTAGGATTGTGTTGTGCACTTTACATTGGTAATAATAAGCATATGTTCTTCGCTACATTGCAGTGTAGTGACAGTCGCTATGTTCTGCATTGTCCTCGTGAACATGGGTGTTTTCTACAGTGTATTGTGGTGTACACCATGCGTGTTTTCCAACACAGTATAGCGGTGTAGTAACATGTGCTCAGCAGCGCAGTACCGTATCTTTTACATTGGTAATAATAGGCATGTGTTCCATAGTGAACGTGTAACCCGTGATATTCGTTATGTTCTGCATTGTCCTGTGGAGAAAAGTGTTTTCTACAGTGTATTGTGGTGTACACCAGGCGTGTTTTCCACACAGTATAGCGGTGTAGTAATATGTGCTCAGCAGCAGTTACATAGGCTACGTTCAGTAGAAGCTGAGGCTCCACCGCTGATTATCCTACACAGCTATTGTACATTGATCTAAAACGTTCACAGCATATATCAGTAGTATCGTAGCGGTTAATTCCTTCTTTTTACCCACAGCACAGTCGAGCAGGCGCGATCCAATTGCTGACACAACTGATTCTATTCACTTATCGGCTGTATTTCTAAATGGTTTGCAATCACATGTTTTTTATCATTATTTTTTGTCGTTTGTTTACTTTCTTCGAGCTATTATGCGATTTCTTTGTTTGTTCATTACCTGGTGGGTTCATCAAAGAAGAGTAGCGGTGGGTTACTGACCAGTTCCTGAGCAATAGCAAGTCGTTTACTTTGACCGCCTGATATGTTATACGTCTGCGTACGTGAGCAATCACTAAGTCCAAGGAGACTTAGAATTTCTTCGACCTGAAATTAAAATAGAGACAGATTTCTCTCCTTATTTTGTTTTTCATATTTTAACACTGGCAACTGTAAATTAATGATATTTATATAATTATATAATAACAAATTAATATAAAATAATAAACAATGAAAGTAAAGTAATTACTGACAAGAGTAATTTCTGCCATCGTTAAGTAGGGCATGATAACCGACAAACGTCGCAGTTTTATCCCGCTAATTACGACTGCAATCGTTGGGAAGGTACATTTTGGAAGTGCACCTAAAAGTCAAAATTTCAGGTACTTACGTCACGAAGTTTAAAATAAAATCAAATGGTCCACCTTCACAGCACATTCCTGAGCTGAGATTTAAATTGTTGCATCTTATGCACTCAATTTAACATGTTAAATGATAATAATAAAGAATTAATAATCAATGCTGTGATTTGTGCTTTCATTATTACTGTTTTTTTTTTTTTTTCGTTCTTTGGTCTTTCGAGGGCCATTGCACTTTGTCACGACTTGGGATTGTCGTCGTGTTGTTGTGGGGTGACTGGAGTCTGGGAGCTATTACAGAGACTTCATGCTTGACCATAAAATCCTTCTCCATATGACATGATATGCGAGAAAACAGTAAACCTTTCAAAGTTGTACACTCTAAACACTTGAATCTCAAAAGGAAACAAAGGCAGGGTGATGTGAGGTGCACAAGAAGGACATCAGAAATTATCGCAAAATTCACTGATTCGAACAGGTGAATAAATTTCAATATTCTACATCTCAGCAATAAAACAAGCTATGGAGAGTTGGATGAGAGATCGGCGTTGGATGAAGAGGACTTATATTTCAACCTCTTGTCCTGTAATTAGAGATTTCAGATACACTGTAACGCCTCTTGTAGTAGTCAGTTGATTATTTGGTAACAGCAACAATAATTTTACCAGATGGTAATAAAATAGCAACACACATACAGTAGAACAGTACGTAGACGAGATAGTGCAACCATCAGCGGATCAGGTCGCGCTACAGCATGTAATAAATACAGTATAGCACACAGTTAACGGGTTAATCACAATATGACATTACAACCTCCTAGCAATCACAAAAAAAAATGATAAATCAATTAATTAATGGTTCTATACCAGCAGTTTTTTCTCCTTGTGACTGTTAGTTTTCGGTAGTTTTAGATTAGCGGATATCATCATAGCCTCCATCACAGTGAGCTGTGGCAGTAAGTGGCTATCTTGCATGATGTAACAGGATAACTTCCTGAATAGTCCTAAATCTCGATCCTGGCCATTAACCAATAGCTTTCCCTTCATGCTACCTGATCTGAAAAAAAGAAACAACATATTACCGTAAAAATATATTTACAAAATATTCCTTGTAAGAACGAGAGAATCTATACGTTCGAATGTCTATCATAAATACTTCAAGGATAATTTAAAGCCAGAAGTGAAAGTATTTACGAAATACGATTATCCGGCGAAAGGCAACTCGATGAGGGTTGATATTTAAATTGACATTCTTCAAATACTTCCCTCATTAATTTTCTTCATGTGAACACGTACCTGTAACCTGCCAATACGTTCATTAATGAACTCTTTCCTGCACCGGATGGCCCCATGATGGCAATGAGTTCTCCCGGCAAAAATTTACCCGATAAATCCTTCAATATAGTTTTCATGCCTGCAGTGTATGAGAAACAAAAAGGACAGTTTATTATGAAACACTATGTATGGCTGTATTTACACAGTCGTGTGTCGGTCATATATCGTTAGATATAAAGTTCTGAACCCAAATTGCATTTTGGAAATATGGTTTCGTTCAAGTTTCAATCCTTGCCTTTGATCAGCTGCATTTGTGTTTCCGGGATTATTACCCACACCAACGAGAGAATGGGGGTAAGAAAATTAAAAAAAACAAATTATATAGTTTAGTGGGAATATTTTCTAGCATTATTCGTGTCAAGAAACAATTACAATGGAATGAGGTATATGCAACATGCATGTAAATGTACCTTGTCAGTTTGCCAGTTCTGATTGTAAAATTGTGATCCGAAACGATTGCACGAATTAAGTGAGCAAGTATTCTTGACGACTCCCCCCCCCCCATCTCCCCCTCAACTCGGTTGCCGTGAAAATTAAACGATTGCGTGTGCAGGCTACAAAAATTGCTGGTAAAGTTTGTCATGCGATAATATATTCTACATATCTATCAGTCTAGTGATCTACCAGTAACAGTACGTTCCTATTTGAAAACTCCCTCGATATACCGAACACTGTCACTCTCAGTCTTTGTGTTTACGTCAAAAGTAATCATATTTCTTTCTCTTTTTTTTTCTTTTTTTTTGCATAATTTACAGTTCTTCATCAGTGAAAAATTGGGAAGAATGTTTTTGTTTTTTTTGCAGATGTCGAATCTCGTGTTTCTTTTTTTTTTTTTTGTAATTGTTTTTATGGTTTAACGCGTTGTACACAATTGCGTGGTAATACTGGTAATAAATCCCAAGTTACGTATCCTTTTAAATTTAAAAGATGTCTCACACACTTTGTATGAAAGACGTTGTAAATAGTTTACTGACTGACAAAAGTGAATTCATACACCACTTTATACTGTTTGTCCCTCGACGGTCTTGGCTACAGTTTGCGTTCCTACGGTACTTTTTTTTTTTTTCAAATATTCTGTTCTCATATATCTGGGCAAAACATAAAAGTACGTTGTACTAAATTCAACCGGAATTAACGTCAGCTGTGAAGATTAAAGAATTGCCTATAATCAGTCAATTGTTTTAAATGACACGCTGAAGAATAACAACAACGACAATGAAGCGCAACCGTGGAATCAGTGTATGATTCAGCAACGAACGAAAGACCATCAAAACCAGATGCTTTGTTTGAGTAGGGCAGAATTCAATGACATTAATTAAGGGTAGTAATTAACTCGCCCGAGTAGCCATAAAAGACAAACATTTCAGTGTAGTGTTATGATAATGTTAGCAAATTACGTCAATATATAAAGTCACACTATCGGCCACAACCAAACCTACATGTCTGTGGGCTATAACGTCATTCTCTATGTACGGCTAAGTCAGCGTAATATCGTAGTATACGTTGCACCATACTAGTCTAACTCCAGTGCAATATATTACAGCAAACGTATTAAACTGTAAGTGAGTGTGAGTATTGTATTGCACTGAAAATACAGTATGTCATTAGATAAGATATCAATTAATTAATGACAATACTGTAACATTAGAAATGATATAAACTAAAAAAAAAAACTCAGTCAGTAAGAACAAACATCAATATATACATTTCCAGGGGACAACGTTACTACAGTCCGGCAGCATATATGACGTCATAATTTTTGATGGAATGATAAAATAACTGAAATGATAGTTTTACTCCACAACTACGCAGCCATTTCTGTCACAGATTACTTGACGACTTATAACAAAATGAGACAGTTTGGAAAGTTGTACATATAGAAACAACGATCAGGGACAGAAATCATGACACACTTATAAAAATGAGGTGCATATAAAAAAAAAGAAGCCATACCTCTATTCTTGCGCCAAAAACTTCCTTCTCTCACGCTGTATGAGAGCTCTTTAAACTCCAGAAGTAGTGGCGGTCTCTTGGGTAAATTTGGGAGAGTTCGGCATTCTTCCATCCCTACAAATACTGAGCTGGGTGTTATTCCCTTCGATAAACTCCCAGCTACAGAGGAACTGTGACTCATCTGGTCAAAGTCTGAAGGTATGTCGACGTAAGGAGTTTTACTTTCGACAATTTTAACGAAAGAGTCACCGATCTTCACTTGTTGGCTGCATTCATCTTTGCTTGTCTTTCTCCCCGGTTCCTCTTTGATCGAAACATCGCCTCCGTCGTTTGCCTCCCTCTTGTTATTTTCAGCCTTTTCGTGTTCTGGAATTTCTACAAATTTGACTTCCCTTCCTCCCGCTGCGGCATTTTTCTCTTTTGGTCTAGCGCCTTGTCCTATATTGTTTCCAATTGATTCTTCAGCCTCTGTACGTTTCTCCTCTGTTTCCTGACAGTCAATAGCTAACCATATTTCTCCCTGGCTATTGTCTCTTTCTTCGTCGTTTTCTGCTCTTTCAAGCAGTGACGTGGCTGGTATTGTCTCTTGACTGCTGCCCGGTAGTAGGTTCGTTTCCTCTGTTAATGAATCGAGATTTTCTGATGATTTTGAAACCTCTGAGAACCCGTCGTTGACTCCTCTCTCGCCGTCCGTCTCTTGTTTAGTTGACAATAATCCCTCTTCGGATGTATCGTCTGCCATGACGACGATATGTTAGCCTAACGAAGAGACATATGTAATCATAGTCAGGTTAACCAAAAAAAACAAACAAAAAACAGGGCTACGATATTCAACTACTCAACTTTTACTTGACCAGTGTATTATATTCTTTTAGGCAGTCCTACACCCACACTGTACACTCTGCACGATTGTTCACTGCGTAGTAGTACTGTGCACGTAGCTAACGGTACCAGCATATGACTACATTTAAATTATTTCCACTCTTCACGATAATCAATCTATTTCAAATTCCAAAAACACTGATCGGTAACAATACATGATAAAACGATTCTACTTCATACTTTAACACCTCTACTGAAAGCCCTATGCATACTCTGCTAGCTTACTATTCAGTTACAGAGATAATTCCATTAAAACATTGATGGCCACTGTCTTTCTTTAAGTTCCCCCCCCCCCCCCCCCCCTTCTTCACCAGCTCATACACCAGTGCAGTTTGTCCTTAACTGGAAACAGTGCAAACACTGCAAAGCTAAACAAAGAAGACCTCACAGACAAAAACAACTGCAAACAATATAAAGACAGATGTGCAATGATTTCAAGGACACAGCACGCATGAGGACATCCTTGATCTGGTTTTGACATAAAGTTAGTCACCAAATATAACGAGTCCGTTGAGAACACTTAAGGTATACCAATGGGAGCTGGATGCTTTTATTAGAGGGCAAGGCCGGATCAGACCTACTTAACTATTTCTGGGTTAGAATGACAAAATTATTCCACGTTCGTCCCAGTTAAATATAGACCTTACGTAAGAAAAAAAAAATCCCTCTGAAGGTACGTAGCGATGTGGAAAAAACCCCTCATCACCAATAGCATAGAGAACCATAACTAATTATGTTTGTGCGTCCAAATTCTTAAGGACCGGTGACCATCATGAGAGGCGTGTACTCTCCAAAGGGAGCCGAGTTGAATACCAATGATCAGGTTGCATTAAAAAGACGTGGCTGTCACAAACAAACCACACTGTACTTGGTAAAAAGGTATTCCTTTGATGCGCGATATTTTTTTTTTCAGGTCGGCTCATGAATCGCGTAAACGCCTGCAGGCGTAGCGTTGTACTGCTTGCACTGTGCAGTTGCACGTACTGTGTGTACGTCACTGATAACGTCAGTGTCGTTGATTTACAGTCAACAATAGAGAGGTTTCGATTGATACGTCCACTAGTCGACTGCTACGAATGTTACGTCATTTTTGAGCCTATGCGCATGCGTCACGTCGTCTCCCACGTCCACTCTCCAAATCGAGGAAGCCAAAACCACGGTTTGCGCGTTCTTGATTTGTGTAGTGCTCAAACTGATGACAACTGATGGTGGCAAAATAATGTTCAGAAATGGGCAGATTTTAACCGCGCCGTGCGCTCATCGAAAATAGATAAAAGAGAAACATCATGAGGAACGAGAACAGTAGGAGAATTGTGACATCACAAGTAGGTTAGCTACGGTGATTATATTTACTATCATGATCGTAAGTCGTTTGATTGAAAATTACTACCACCTATCGCAAGTCGAAAGTATAATATATAGAAAATCCGAGAGAATTGACTGGTAGGTCGAGATTATCAAACAATAATCTTGGAATATCCATGGATAATCTTGAATTTTCAGCTGATGATCCAAGATTATCTATGATTAATCAGCTATATAGAGAGATTATCCAGGATTATCAAAATAACTGGGGCTATGGAAAGACTATCTGAGATCAATAATTTATTTTGTCGATTATCTTGGATCATTAACTAATTTAAGTATTATCGATCGACAATCTTGGATTATCAACTGGTTGTTAACAGATGATCCGAGAATATATACGTTGAAAATCGAAGGTTATCGACTGAGAATCCAAGAGTATATCAAATACATTTTGATAATCTTGATTTCGGTCTTCAATCCAATATGTAACACCCTAAAGATTGATAAACTTGGTTTGTCATTAGAGAATCCAAGATTACCAAAACTTGTTTCGATAAACCTAACGTATCGGTCGAAAATCCAAGATTTTCATAGCCTGTTTTGATAAACCCGCTAAGTTCGCGGACGGAAAGCCCAGATTATCTTTCGGGAATTCAAGATTGTCCAAATTTGATTCGATAACCCCGGTTTATCGGTCGAAAATCCATAATTACCGGTCGAGAATCCTGGGTTTTCAAAATTTAATAAAACGCAAGATGCCCCAAGAAGTACCCTAATATAGTCCATTTGTAAAATTTTGCAAAGTGATTAAACCTGCATGAGGTAATGTTAAGCAGAATCCACTGCATGTTACAGAATTTCGTCAGAAAACTGTTTATGCTTTTCCGAGAGCTGGGTTCAAGGGTCGTGTGACAACCCTATTGTCCTTTTATGACATTCTGCAAATTGCACAGTCCCATGGGTTCTTTTGTCCTCCGATATTTTGTTCGGATATGCCACTTCTGCAACATCGGTGTTCTAGTTACACATGCCACACAAACATCTTCTATAAAGTCATATTCCAAAACCACTCGAAGGTCTTTTACATATCGGGATGAAGGGGGAGGCGGCGGCGGGGGATACGCCCTTTATACAAAGAATGCAAGGTGCCGTAGTACTGTGAGATAAATCCCCGGTTTCTGGCTGTAAAGCCTATACACACCAAAATACCAGTCTAGTTATTTAAGACAATACATTCAGAAATAAAACAGAAAAAAGGAGCGCAGTCTTCATTTTATATTATAACAGCTGTGTACAGGTATCTGATAGTATAGTAATCTGTGTATCAAATATATGCAATAAATCTGTGTATTTAATCTGTGTACAGCTGTGTATTTGATAGTATTTCTAAAAGGCACCTTTTCTCACACTGAAAATAATCTCTTTTACTCTTAGCACGTAAACATCACATCTCCAAACTTTGGAAATTTGACACAACTTCTGAAAGGTATATGAACCATACTAGTCATCGTGGCGTGACTCGCAGTTAACAAAAAAAACAGAGCGAAAGAAACTGAACGAAAGAAAGAGGAAAACTGACTTTCAACATTTTCAGCTACAGTTTGTAACCACTCTAAAAACGGGCATTGAACTACGAACAAACGTCCCTGGCTTACACATTTTCTCAATTCTCAATTACTAGGTCGTTTTACCATGGATACCTGTTGGAATAAGTTAATTATTGTACTACTTAGAGTGCGAAGGCTAAATTGCAGCACTTACACAGATAGTTGCAATGTTCCATACTGACAAAAGAAACAAGACCTATCTCTGGTTTTTTAGCCACACAATAGATGTGACCACTGAGTAGACCTTGTAAAAAGGCTAATACCACACAAAAAAAAATCTCTAAGGAATAACTCTCTCAAAAACGAAGGTTGTAATAACCACTGGCTGAGTAATAACAGCTTAGACTACAAACTCCTTGAAGCATGACGTGACCAGAAGCTCTTCACTGGCTTAGTGTGATTTTGTGAATCAGGTACTTACACTTATCGTACTATGAAGAGGTAGCCCCATGCTTATTTGGCACTGTTGATGATTAATGCTAAACGCTATACAAAAGACAAATATGCTACACCGCAAAGTAATGAACGACTTTTTATATGTTATCAAGATGCAAAGGCAGCAGCAGGGGTAGGTTGGGGGGGGGGGGCAGTCAGAACTTTTGCCCTAATCCCCCACTCACTCAGAGGGGAGTGGGGGTGAAGTGACCTGACAGATACACTCATATTCCCTATTTATATAAATATTGCATTCACCTTTTCTGTTTTATGAGTTCTGAGACCTAAATTCACACAATATGATAAACTATCAGAGGCGGGCGGCGGGGGATACGCCCTTTATACAAAGCATGCAAGTTAGTACTGTAAAAGAAATCCCCGGTTTCTGCATTCAATTATTACTGGCTGTGGAGAAGCCTAAAAACCAAAATACCAAAACAGTACCTACTGTACATCAACCTATAAAGCCCAAACCATCTCTTTTAACGGCTGATGTATGACCTCAACGGCCCATGTTTGACCAATACAGTATTCGACCACATTTTTCCATGGATGTTCTAGTTATTTAAGACAATAAATTCAGGAAGAAAAACGGAAAAAGGAGCGCAGTTTTCACTTTATATTATAACATCTGTGTATATGGTAGTATTCTGATCTACTGTATGTATCAAATCTGTGTCTTTAATCTGTGTACATCTGTATATTTGGTAGTATTTCTAAAAGGCACCTTTTCTCACACTGAAAATAATCTCTCTTACACTTAACGCTAAAACATCACATCTCCAAACTTTGGAAATTTGACACAACTTCTGAAAGGTATATGAACCATACTAGTCATCGTGGCGTGACTCGCAGTTAACAAAAAAAAAGAGCGAAAAAAACTGAACGAAAGAATGAGGAAAACTGATTTCAACATTTTCAGCTACAGTTTGTAACCACTCTAAAAACGGGCATTGAACTACAACAAACGTCCCTGGCTTACACATTTTCTCAATTCTCAATTACTAGGTCGTTTTACCATGGATACCTGTTGGAATAAGTTAATTATTGTACTACTTAGAGTGCGAAGGCTAAATTGCAGCACTTACACAGATAGTTGCAATGTTCCATACTGACAAAAGAAACAAGACCTATCTCTGGTTTTTAGCCACACAATAGATGTGACCACTGAGTAGACCTTGAAAAAGGCTTAATACCACACAAAAAAAAATCTCTAAGGAATAACTCTCTCAAAAACGAAGGTTGTAATAACCACTGGCTGAGTAATAACAGCTTAGACTACAAACTCCTTGAAGCATGACGTGACCAGAAGCTCTTCACTGGCTTAGTGTGATTTTGTGAATCAGGTTACTTACACTTATCGTACTATGAAGAGGTAGCCCCATGCTTATTTGGCACTGTTGATGATTAATGCTAAACGCTATACAAAAGACAAATATGCTACACCGCAAAGTAATGAACGACTTTTTTATATGTTATCAAGATGCAAGGCAGCAGCAGGGGTAGGTTGGGGGGGGGGGCAGTCAGAACTTTTGCCCTAATCCCCCACTCACTCAGAGGGGAGTGGGGGTGAAGTGACCTGACAGATACACTCATATTCCCTATTTATATAAATATTGCATTCACCTTTTCTGTTTTATGGAGTTCTGAGACCTAAATTCACACATAATGATAAACTATCAGAGGCGGGCGGCGGGGGATACGCCCTTTATACAAAGCATGCAAGTTAGTACTGTAAAAGAAATCCCCGGTTTCTGCATTCAATTATTACTGGCTGTGGAGAAGCCTAAAAACCAAAATACCAAAACAGTACCTACTGTACATCAACCTATAAAGCCCAAACCATCTCTTTTAACGGCTGATGTATGACCTCAACGGCCCATGTTTGACCAATACAGTATTCGACCACATTTTTCCATGGATGTTCTAGTTATTTAAGACAATAAATTCAGGAAGAAAAACGGAAAAAGGAGCGCAGTTTTCATTTTATATTATAACATCTGTGTATCTGGTAGTATTCTAATCTATGTATCAAATCTGTGTCTTTAATCTGTGTACATCTGTATATTTGGTAGTATTTCTAAAAGGCACCTTTTCTCACACTGAAAATAATCTCTCTTACACTTAACACTAAAACATCACATCTCCAAACTTTGGAAATTTGACACAACTTCTGAAAGGTATATGAACCATACTAGTCATCGTGGCGTGACTCGCAGTTAACAAAAAAAAAAGAGCGAAAAAAACTGAACGAAAGAAAGAGGAAAACTGATTTCAACATTTTCAGCTACAGTTTGTAACCACTCTAAAAACGGGCATTGAACTGCGACAAACGTCCCTGGCTTACACATTTTCTCAATTCTCAATTACTAGGTCGTTTTACCATGGATACCTGTTGGAATAAGTTAATTATTGTACTACTTAGAGTGCGAAGGCTAAATTGCAGCACTTACACAGATAGTCACAATGTTCCATACTGACATAGAAAGAAGACCTTTCTCTGGTTTTTTAGCCACACAATAGATGTGACCACTGAGAAGGTATCTAGACCTTGAAGCAGTATTGGCTAAATAATTTTAAAAAGGTTTTAAAGTGAAACAGGGATGGTGTGTTGTAAGGAAAAATGAACCTATCCTGAGCCTTAATTTTCACCGAGAGATATGCTAAGCCTAAAACCTTAGATTCCCGAAAACTTTGCGGCCTGAACGCCCACCCACAGGGGAGTTGGTCAGAAGTCTTTTGGCCCAGCAGCAGTTCGTTTTGCCCCCCCCCCCCCTTCCCACAACAGTTTTAAAACCCTGGCGCCGACTCTGTTAAGATGGCTAACATCTTGGCAGACTTTCATATCGGCAGTGGTCCACGTATGAGTCCACGATACCGCCCCAATTTTACCGCCCCAATTTCAGTAACTATAGGCACGTATAATATATATTCTTACTTAATACCGAGAGAAAAGTGTAAAACAGCATCAAACATAGTTTAATTGATTTGAAACCACTGTACTTTTGTTTCATAAAAATCAAATCAGGGAGGTCTATCAACGTTCCTCTCCAGTTCCCGTAAATAAGTTCTACAGTTAAGGTCATGAGCTGCCAGCCAGTCATGTTTTCCACAGGACGCGCAGCTTCTTAACCAACCTTTACCGTAGGGATCCATTCCCTTGAGAGGACTGTCCTTCTTCCACGCGTGGTCACGAAGAAATTTCAACGTCGTGCATACTTTACGATCTTCGTGAAACGGATGCATGTCTCTGGGGGAATACATGATGACGTCATAATCTCTCCTCCATTGGTGGAACTCGTCATACAAATCCGGATCAGACGAGACATCGTTGACGTAATTCGCCAAACTTTCAACGGAGTCAAAATCGTCTGCGTAAATAAACGACTTTGGCGGGGCAACCCTTTCGTAATCGGCTTTGGGTGGTCCGACCACTATCGGTACGGCTTCGTAAGAGGCCAGGGCGACCCAGAATTTCTCCGTGATGTAATCGCTGCAACAAGAATTTTCGAAAGACAGATAAAACTTGTATCTTTTCAATATTGATACGCTGTCATCATCGACGGTTACGGCCTCGTGGAAGCACGACGTCCCCTAACTTCCCGAACATATCGATTTGAATATAATTCGACAAGTTCATGTACAAACCCCGAACGATTCCAGTACATGTGATCTCGACTGCTCATCCACGCCACCGGCGGAAAGTTCGACGGCTTCTCGTCGATGGGTTTGTATGGATCGGATTCCGTCTTCCTTCTAATAACTTTGCCAAACCCTTGAAAGATGTCAGAATTCCTGTGGTATCCGTAAGTCATATTAAAACGTCAAATTCCGTATAAACACTTTCGGGAGATCCTGGCACTGGAGGGGAATGGTAAATGCTCTCTTTCACTCGAGTAAAGCCATATCTGTTCCTCACGTCTTGCTGCCATTAACTGTTCCCATCCCTCCCGTTCGACCCCTCCCCTGGCGAACATGACGATATCGGCACCCGATGTGGCCGTGACGTTCCACATGGCGTTAGTAATGGTCATCTCTGCTCTGATGTTCGGACACTTCACTGTGCGATATAGGCGTTTGCTGTTAATCCAGTTTGTGTGTCCGCTGAATAGGGCAGCTGTAACGCGGAAATCTGTCGCATAGCGATCAGATACACCGATCGCATTCCTGAAAAACCCTCTTCGCGAACTTCCTCTTTTCTCGACATTTACAAGTAAGTCGTTCCATGATGAAGGAATGTACGACATCTCCGCAAACAGGTTCATGGTGATGAAGGTAAAAACCGATCCAAGAAGTCCTCCCCATAGAAAAATGAAAAAGTTTCGTTCCTTTGGTTAAACTTCATCTTCAAGTCATTGCTAGATAGTGGAAGGTGCCGTTATCCCACAGCAGTGTCGTCACAGCTGCTAACGTTGAATAGAAGATTCGGCAACTTTACGGCAGAAGGAAACTGTTACATGTCGTACATGTAGGGAGTATTTGCTTATTCACCCAGACGTGATGAAAGTTGGCATGGTTCAGTGACGGTCAAGCAGTTTGGCAAACGATGATGGTTATTACTGTTCGACAAAAAGATCTTATTTTAGACTATACACTTTGAAAGTGAATGTAAGCTTGAAATGCACCTAAAGAGCTACCACACTGCCAGAGTGACCACAAAAACGTTCTGTGACAGTTTTGTCATTGACTACAACATGAAACAGAATTCGCCCTTGTCACTGTACTGAGCACAATACAAAATCGAAGTGCAATGGGTTGGTCAACACTCTGTGTGGAGCAAAAGAGTGAATCGAGGGGGATTTTTGTGGCTGGTTATTGCTTTTGTGGTAATTGAGCCGTGCTCAAAGTTTAGTGGATGCTTTGTAGAGCAGGACAAATGGTATGCATAATGAGAAGTGACTTGAGAGGTATCACAATTGAAAAACCAGGAGTGAGTATAATGCAAGCAGGACTTGAAAGAATGGTGGGATCAGTGATCATGAGTCTGCATCTTGTTTTACTGCCTTTAACGTTACCATGGCTCTGGAGGTTGGTGGTGTTTTTTTTTTTTTATTATTATTTGCTCCTTTCAAGACGTCGGTGAAGGGAGGGTCTCCTCTAGCCACAACAGGTTGGTCAGCAAAAATCTGTCTGGCTTCCTTGTTTGGAGACAGAATGGGTCATTCTCTTCTGATGAGTCTTAGAAACCGATTGCGCTATCATGTGTGAGTGTAAAGGGAACATTTTCTGGAATTTTGCTAGCATTGCATCGGAGGAAGAAATCTCTCGGGATAGAGGAAACGTTCTCAGAAATGTTCTTGATAAATGTAACAATGGGGTAATTACAATTCAAACAAATGATTAAGCACAGGAAAGGCCGCTGATCGCCGATACATCCTGTTTTTTTGTCTGTTTGTTTGTTTTTGTTTTTTTTGGCACAGATACTTTACGTTTGTGGGAGCTTTTGAAATATAGGTAACTGTGACTTGCGGGAATACACCGACGTTTGTATTTTGCCGTCTAGCAAATGAACAGATGTATCAAGAAATGCTATCGGAGAGGTGCATGGATTTCTCAACAGTGGATTTATTAGACGAGTGGAATTCAGCGAGGTAACTAACAAAAAAATATTCAAATTATGTAAGCCATGATTCCAAGTAAAAAATGCACCATCAATCAATCGTAAATACAAACAGGGTTTCAAACTGTCCCCAACGAGGAAAAGTTCCTCTAGGTCAGCCATGAAAAGATGGAGTAAGAGGGAGCTATTCACTGGTTCCCATGGCAGTACCTTTTGAATTAATAATTTATCATTAAAATAAAACAAAGAAACGTTGTGTCTCAAAGCAAATCATTAAAGAGACGAAAAGAAATTGACAATCGTCTCATTGCGGTTACCAGAAAGAAATTTCCGACATGCTAGGACGTCCCCCCCCCCCACCCCATGAGGACTATTGGTATAGAGTGCAGTAACGTCCAGCCTAACAAGTCCAAATTGGCCATTGAAGGAAATTGACACTTCAAGCAAATTGGGAATATGTTTCTCTCTTTATTGGTAAAAAACCATATCTCAATAGCATGTTCGGTTCGGAAGTTATCAAGTCTTGAAGAAATATTTCAAAATGGTACACTGTATAATCATTAACTTCTGATGTCACTCGAGCACAACTTCACCAATATCCTTCTTGTATTTCTCGATTGTTTTTTTTTTAAACATGACAATATAGTTTAAGAGCCGTGACCTTAATTCCCATAATATTTTAAGGTAAATCTACAACATGCAACTTCAATTCCACAACTAGTCAAATTGCAAGGTTACAGCGGGGAAATGAGTTGTACAACCGCCTGGTCATTTATCTTTGTTTTTCATTGGCGTTTCACGGAAGAGAACGTCGCGTTATGATATCTCCCAGAAACTGGCCTTGGACCAGGGAAAACGGAAAGCGGTAAAATTCGGAACACTTGTGATTACTATGTATCAATACTGAAGTGTGTCGTACGTCCAGCTCGAGCATAATGATTCGCCTCAGCCGGTGACAATAGTGCGATTTCTAATCAGCCAATCAGACACTTGTTATAGCGCGATATTTGAAAGTTGAACACATATCCGCCCCGTACTGAAATTGTCCCACGCGAGGAATATAATTTCACACTTGATAGCCTAGTAGGGATTGTTTATAGCAACCGGTCGCTACGCGTTTCTGGATGCGTTAGTACGAACCCGCCTACACGAGATCGCCATGGTTTAATATTCTTACGTTAATAAATAACCGTGTTTTGGTCTCGCCCTGATAACTAGCCCTCACTGGTGGACATTGGTCACATATATTGCATTTTTCGTTATGTGGCCGCTATTTAACCTAAGAGTCCATCAAAAACTTCGTGTAATACTTCCGCATGGGCAAGTACGTGTAACCAGGGACGTGTCAATAGAAGAAGGAGATGCGACGCTTTCAAGTCATCTATACAGCCTTACCCAGTAACCTATCTTTTGTATCGTACGCGAGATTGCTATGATAAGAAAGTAAACACAGTATGGTATCTGTCGTCTGCTACAGACACGTTACGGCTTGAGTAAGGAGATTTCTGTACTGCAATAGCATTGCCAGTCGTCAAGGGAAAAATATTTTATCACCTAGGTGATCCTTGGTGCCGCGTATGACAGTACAACATCCAGGTTGTGTTCAGAACACAACAAGTAATCTATGTCTGTTTCTGGAAACTCGAGTTCATTTGCATGTGATAACTTGTTAACAACAGGGACAAATGTCTTCATTTATGTCAATTAAACAGTCGTTTCAAGTTTTGTGCCCCCTTCTCTGAAAATGTTGGCGGCTAAACACCTGAATTCAAAGCATTGTTCTGAGCGGCCTTAATTGTCTAAGGATAAGTTGATTTAAATAACGTTGCTAGGTAAATGATACTGAACTGGAATCACCCAGTAAAGGAATGACATATCTTTGAGCCATAAACAGCTTATTTTCACTGGATTTAATGGGTCTTTTAAGGCTGTATTGCATCACCCTAAGCCATATTTTTACCTCCCGGAAAGCAAAATTCTCAACTGGTTCTAAGTTACAGTACTCTTAGATTGACAGCAAATTCGAAAGATGCAGAGCAGCTCGTATTTCACAGCGTACACAGGGATCCATTGTTTTGATTACACATGTGGAGGAATGTAAGACAGGCTGAGGGAGGGACTAGAGGTAGGTGGTTGGGAGAATTGAGACTGTCTGGGGTGATGAGTTTTTGTCTTTTTTGTTTTAGCAGTAATTAAAATTTCAGTCAAATCTCCCCCTGATGACACTCCCTTGTGAACGTACATACAGTGAATCATTGATCAGCCTGATAGTGAACAGGACAGCTTTCATGTCGGACTGAGGGACACACTCCGGTTATCAAGCTCATATAGGCTACATCATATAGACGTAGGCTACCGCAGGTTAATACAAACACGTAATTAGCATGACATTGCATGCCAAGAGTAAAAGCGTATAGGTCTACATTTGTTGAATATACGCCTACACTTAACGATCAGCCTATACCCTCTAGTGCATCTGGAATTGACGGTAGCCTAAGCTGTGAACTGAGTTACTGTCATACTCATAGCCGCCTACAATTTGGCTGAGTGCA